>MNCI01008739.1:112634-142792 GCA_015680685.1 Gnetum montanum
CTCTCCTAGGTTGTTTCGCTCCACCTTGGACACGACCCTCCTGTTGTGAACGTTTCGGGGCCATCTGCAATCACACGGGCCAAAAGTTAGTAAGGTTGTTTTCAAATTCAAGTTATACCTTACTACATCCCTTTAATTGAAGATCTTATGTTATCATGTGATCGTGCCCAAAAATTATAATGATGGGTCCTATGACTTAGGTGGGTTTCATTGTTAATCACCCTATGTACTTAAGGGTTATATAATGTTTGGCAAAATTTTCCTAAGTGTTAGTATTAATTACCCTAATAGATGTCCTTTGGGAAATGAAAACTTTCAAAAAATTTAGGCACTTTTCAACAAGTGTCTCTCCCCCACGACTGAACTGAACACTCCGAGTTCAAGCAGGTTCAAACAGAATTAAAATCGGAGTACCAACGTGTGAGATATAAGTGTAAAAGCAAGGGTCATGCAATCGCAAGTCGCAGAAAAAAAATTCAAAAATTCCCCCCATGTAAATGGCCAAATGATGCTAAGTGTTGTGGCAGGGGTTCCTATTTATAGGTAAATAGGACGCAATATCACGTACGGTACATCGCGTACGTGATATCTCGTGGGACACAATATCGTGGATGCGATATCTCGTCCCAACGAATGTGAGACACTTGTAAAAGACCAAATTTTTAATGATTTTCTTGAAATTAATGGTGTAAATTGAGGACATTGTTAAGTATTAATATATTCAAGGGTAATTACATGAATTCGAGAGGCACTTTGAATGATAATGATGTGAATTTAGCAATTAAAAATTTGGCGGTTATGAAGAAAAGGGAATGTAATGGTACATTGGAACGTTTAAATTTTGAGGGATAATAATAGGGAAAGAAAATTATGAAAAACTAAGCTAAGGGTAAGAAATTGTGTGTTCTAGCTAGGGAATTAATGAAGATTACAACAAAATTACATAAGCGGATCCTCCCCAAAGTAGGTTTCAACCTATTATGACCTTGTGTAATAACACTTAAAGTGTCTGTCGGCACTAGAAGGGTTAGATGTAATCTGCACTAACTCCACAAAACACATGCATGTAAATATCATCGAAATTAGATGAAAATTCTATGTTACATGGGTCATGAACTACAATTACACGAACAGTGAGATGAGGTGAAGTATAGAAAGGGATCGTAGAAATTGGGGCATGAGGTATCTAACTCAAGGCACAATGAATTCTGCATGTAAAGCATGATTAGTGTGTAATTAACCCATCGTTCCAAGATCAGGATCAAGTCCATCCTTCTATCAGTGACATCGCATTGCTTCATCCAATGATGAGCAACTATGAGAGTACCAAAACAACAAGGCATACGATCACTTGGTGTTTAGTACAAGGGAGGAGTGATTTTTGTTTTATGGCACTTCCTTTTTCTTTTTTTCTCTCTTCTTTTTTTTTTCTTTTTCACTTTACTGAATCCAGAGAAATCACCAACCTTCAGGCATGGGTACATTTCTTTCTAGTGGGACCCCCTAGAACAATGTTTGATTTTCGAGTGCCCTTTTAATTACTCTTACTCCCATTTTTCATTAGATCTACAAGGATATTAATACAACCATATTGCATGATAACTCCCACAAATGTTAGCAAAGAGAATCCACAAGTCCCCTTAATGTCACATCCTAATCATCTGCTCTTGGTCCATCCTTCTTCATTTTGGGTACAATGATCACAAAATTAATTTTAAGTTTTACAAATTTCAAGAATATCACTGTACCCTCGAACATAACATCTTATTTATAGAGTGAATGAGTGGATGTAGTGAGCTCACTGTTTCAAATAATTGATCACTCATGACTTAATAACATAAAACACACCTCAACCAACGATCCACATGAGTGTTTTATTCGTAGATGAGATTACTTAAAAAAATAGAAAAAGACAAACACATAGACACACACAAAAAGATAAAAAGATAAAAAGATAAAACAAAAAGTTGAAAAATTAAAGAAAATGAAAAAAGTGTTTATTAATCCTACTTGTTATTGAAATGGGGGATATCCCCCATAACTAAATAGTTGAGTATGGTAAGGATTAATAAATGAAGAATGAGGATCCTTGCATATTGGAAATATTGAAATCGGTCCATACTTATCCCCTTGGATTTCACACACTTTATAATAAACATAGTGGGGCACTTCATACGATATAGTTCTCGGATAATGAGTTGACCCACTATGATGTTTAGGACCGTTAGATGGTATGCAAGGATTGGGCTGATGCCTTCCATGGTTGTGTTCATTGGGCCATATAGTTGTTGGAGTGTAAGTTGGTGGCCTTGATGAAGTTACATGAGGCACTGGGTTCAAAGGTAAGGGTGCACCACAGTGTGGAACTTGTGCTGGGTTGGAATATGCAATGGCCTCAGAGTTATGTTGTCCCTTCCTACGGCCGTGTTTAAAGAAAGGACGTCTTTGATGTTGAGGAGGCTCTTCACTGTAGTTAGTAGCAGCAGCACAAGTGTTGTTCATGGGTTGCGGTGGTACAAACACCTGAGGAACAGTTGGTGGCATTGTGGAAGGAGGGAAAGGATAAGAATGTTGAAAGTTAGGAGGAGGATAAGGTGCACAAGGTGGTGGTTGTGTTGGAGGTATGGGTTGATGGTATTGTGAAGAATGGTATTGTGGTGAGATAGAGTATGGTGGCCCAGTTGAAGAAACAGGATGTTGGACGTTATAAACATTTGGATTCGGAAAATGTGAAGGGTGCCTCCAGTCTAAGGGTGGATTCCCCCACGACTGGGATTGTTGCCACTGTGGTCTAACACAGTATCTCTGTATGAACTCTGGATGTAACGTGTTTCCCCAATGCTCATGTAGATGTAACAATATTGGGCATTGACCCTTGGGGTGATCGTACAGGCATATGTTGCATTCATACATATGATTAGCAGTTGAGCACTTATTCCCTTCATTCTTTTTCTCCGAATGTCTACTATTTTGTCCTACTTCTTGGATTGTCAAAACTCTATCTCCAATGATGTTGATATATTCTCCACACTTTTGATTCATCCATTCCAACATCTTATTGATCTTTGCCTCAGCTTCTTCTAATGATTGTTGTATTGGCAAAGATGATGTTTCCACCTTGAGATTTTTTGATATCTCCTTGTTATGATTGGAGACCTTTGTTAAGTTGAAGTTTTGGTCCCATTGATGTTTTTCAACACTCTCCCATGTAGCTAATTTTCCTTCTTCTTTTGCTACCTGCTTAATAAGCTCTTGAATTTTATGGGCATGTAGGTTGTATAGTTGACCTCGGGCATACATTCCTAAGGTCTCTCTTGTTTCATTACGTAGCTCGTCAATGGTATGGTACATTAGCCTTTCCTCGGAAAACCCATGGCCTAGACAGTGGTTTAACAGTGAATAATATCTTTCTAAGGCCATGTCCAAGGGTTCATGTTGTGCCTGTTTCCATCCTTGGATTTGTTTCCTCAAGGTTGACACTCTTGCGTAGGTTTGATATTTTTTGTTAAACACTTCTACCATTGTTGACCAGCGTCATATTGAATTTGGTTTTAATGATCTATACCATACTTTAGCTTGGTCAACGAGTGTCATAGGAAAGAGCTTAAGTTTTTGCCAACTATTATCAATGTTATTCCATGTGCAGGCATCATAGAAGGCTAGCAAATGTTGATGTGGATCTAAGTCATAGCCTCTTGAAAATTTTGAAAAGTTATTTAAATCGAGCCTGGGTAGTTCACTCTCTTTATGATGCCTACATGAGATTCGAATGGCCTCTTGTATTTGCGTTAAGCTTGTAGTGGCTAGTGGGGGTTCATTGTCATCGAGTAAGTTAGGCTTTTGTGTGTTGTGATGACGTTGTTTGTGTTCATGCTTATAGGAAACTCCCACTTCAGGTTGTATACTCCAATCTTCATCATTATATAGCTCATTAGTCCTCCAATGAACTTCCTCATTAAGTGTGGCTTTATTATCATCTTGTAGGAGAGGCATTGTTGTGTGTGAATTTATGTGACTTTTTTTTAATAATTACTTCTTTTCTAAGAGATATATTGTTAAGTTCTTTACAGCGAGCTTATATGATATAACTAATCTAGATAGCTAGCAGCATCCCCAACAACGGTGCCAATGATGAGTGGCGAGGTACCCCTACACTCAACCATACGAAATGAGCGTCGCATGCGCGATCCGATCGAACTCTACAGATGAACTAGTTGTGGCACCTAGATAATTATCCTTAGATTGTAGTTCGTTGTCTTCCCACTTGGACTAGTATTTATCATTTGTCATGTATGGTTTAGTCCAGAGTGAGGTGTATGATGTCTTCCTAATTCTAACACTACTCTTGAAGGTAATGGAAAAAAATATTAACTAAGCTAAGCTAGGAGGAAAAGGTAAAGAAATCTAATCTAGCCTAAGTGCAACGAGCAACCAATTCCTTGATCAACTGTACACATCTTGGACCTCGTGCATGACTACCACTAGGACTACCAAGCATAGATCCTAGGTACGCCACTAGGATTACCAAGCATAGATCCCAATTACTCCACTAGGTTACCAAGCATAGATCCTAGCTACACCACTGGGCTACCAAGCAGTCACAGTTAAATGCTCGTAATCAAGTCATACTTGTTCTGCTTCTAAGAGTTTAAGGGTGAGAGAGAGAAAAAAACAAATAACATTAAATAAATAACGAATAAATAAATAACAAAGTGAATGCTATAATGATGAAGTAATCTCAATCTTTATTTCTGGTCATGTGCATGTCCAAGTATGGCACACTAGAATAAAGACACCGTACAATTACATTCACCACACTGCGGGTAGACATGGGAAAAAAATCTAATTCTAGAGGGATCAAATTGCCAAAGGTTCGCTACTTCTAAACTGGGATCCCAAGCAAGGAAGAGCCGCATCTTATTTATAGATATGGTGGAGGACTGTGATATCGCGTACGCGATATCATAGGGAAGACACGATATTGTGGGGGATGTGATATCACAGTGGATGCGATATCGCGTACGCGATATCGTGGCCTATGAGAATCGTGTCTCATCAGGTACCCATGCAGTTGCTAGTTGGAGAGCCATATGGCAATGAAGATTACTAGAAAAGGTAAAGGTATTCATGTGGCTCATTACTCAGAAGGTGCTACCACTAAGGGGATTCTTGAGGGAGTAAGGCCTAAATATTGACCCCTAATGCCTATTGTGTATGAATGCTAAAGAAAATATTAATAATTTTCTTTACCATTGTGCTTACATGTTGGACACTTGGTAGGTGGTGAGGCTATTTTCACTAGTTTGGTCAAACAATGATGAAAAGGAGACTGTAATGTTATTTGTGGTGTGGAGACACCACAAAAACTTTATTTTAAGAGAGTAGAGGCTACCACTACCATTTTATACTACTGCTGATGGGCTACACCTATGGGAGGAATTGATGAGTGGTATGAAATTGTAGTAATATCAAGACCTAATAGTATCAAGACCTAAGAGTGTAGGAATTCCAAGGACACATTGAGTTGTGATTGTTGGTTACTAGGATTGGCTAGGTAGCATTGTTGCCTTAGATTGAAGGGGTGCTAGATCTTGTGGATGGCACTTTCTTTGTAAACTGGGAGGGGAAGGATATAACATTCCATAGAAAGAAGATCTTGTTGACTGAATCCACGATGGTAGATGCATTGGGTATGCTAGCAAAGGGAGAGGAGATCTCGTTGATGCTACATAGTTATGCATATGCAAGGGGCTTTTTCAAGGGTCAAACACCAGAAATAGCTAGTGGAAATGTGCCTAGATCCATGTTGCTGTCAGTCTAGTAGGCCATGGTGACATTGGTTAATAGGTTCCTTGTGCAATCTGGAACTATGTTGAAATTGATGAAGGTATATTTTGCTTTTTTGCATTACTTAAAGCATAGCTTGCATGTTAATTTATTGTGATTATTCTCAAATTACCTATAGTGGTATAGACTGGGGAGATATTTGAGGCTTGTTTGATCCCTGTGGTGACATGGTTCACCTATGCTACTACCAATTTCCTGTACGATGCCTCTATTGGTTTATAAGAAATAGTGAGATTCTTAAGGGGGGACATTGATTTGGGTTTTGGCTAGGATAGGGAGGTGGAAGAAAAGGTTGGTTCCTTACATGAAGTAAGGAAGGGGCATGTGCAAGAGTTGGTGATGCTGGTCGAGGTTGAGACTATTGTGTAGTAGGTCAATAGGGAGGCCATTGCATAGGTGTGAGAAGTGGAAATGGCAATTTGGGAGAAATTTTGGATGGCACGTGAGGCTAACCTATGGATGGTAGTGGATCTAGTGGACAGGCAATAGGAAGAGGTGTAGGCTTTGCTTGGCAGTTCCCAACAATGCTAGGAGGCAACACAACTACAACTCATGCGTGATGAGTTGCACAATCAGATCCATGCTAAAATGGAGTAGGAAGGGTTGGCTATAGATTATACACACAAGTGCATGAAGGAGGTGTAGGTTTAGGTGGAATTGTTACCTATGGTAGGCTTAGGTGACTATTTGGAAAAGTCACAGTGATTGTAAGTGTTTAAATTTTGGGATTAGTTGTTCAGATGATCTATTGATGTTTTCAGTGCTTGATTGTTGTAGGGTTGTTTGGGTTTGCGCTTTTATATGTTAAGGGTATAGGAATTATGCCATATGGTTTTTTTTATTCAATGTTCTATCTAAAAAGGTCTTAGCACCTTATTTTGGAAGGGGTGGGTTTTGCAAGCAACAGTGCATATTTTTGGTGCTGGCACCTAGGAACTCTACTGGGTTTGTCATGATGGTGCCTGCACATGAATGTGGTTTAACAGGAGTGCTAATCTTGCATGTACATGTTTTATTTTTCTAATAAATTCTTAACTCTTCTAAATTTTTCTTTTCAAAATTGAATCCCCATCTTATCTGCATTTTTTGGTTGATGCTAAGTGCACGTGTATGCTCATGCCCATATAGATGTCTGTTGCATGAAACATGTATTCACCACAAAAATTGTAGAAAAAATTCTAACCCTTTCTAAAGAAAGAAAATATTAAAAAACTAAAATACGTAACTTTGGGGATTGAAAACTTGAACTTGCAATCTCTAGTTTATTATTTTGAAGTCCATGCCACTAATCTATTAACCTTGAAAATGATCAAAAAAATTTTGGAGTATTTAAATATGTGTTCTTGGGTGTCACCCTTGCCTACTAGTAAGTTTCATGATAGATGATGGTCAAAAAATATGAATTCATTGGTAGCATTTCATTAAATATATACTAAAGAACTTTTTTTTCTTTTTCCACAAGCTCTACTCACATAGTAGGGTAAATGAAATCCACAACAAGGCTCCTCTACCACTACTGCTGCACCTAGCAAAGATAAAAATTAAAGTGCATCCCCTATTTGATATAAAAGGTGATTTTAAAGTTACCATTTTTAAGTGCAAGGCTATTTTTATTCTTTTTCCCATGGTTAAATTTTTGTTCTTCCTTCCAATATTAGACTTAACTTTTAAAGGCATGGTTGACAAAACATTCTAACTTATTGGGTAAAAGGACTTCATACATATTTTAACTTTAAATTGCAAAACATATCAAATATAGCTTAACAAACTAATTTATTATGAAAGTTATTTTAATTTGCAATAAAATAATTCATGTAATATTTAATTATTATCATTAAACTACTAATGTAACAAAAATTTATGATAACTTTGTCATAACAAAAATTTACTATTTCATATATGCTCTAGAAACTTTACACTAGATATAAAATTCTAGAAAAAAGTAATCACAATATTCAAGACTATATATAGTTTTGACATATATATCAACTTTTAAATTTCCACCTTCCAACTCTACCTTTTTAATTCCTACTTTTCAGGTACTTATATAATCAATTTTTAGTAACCTTCAATGCTGCATCTACTAAAGAAAGATAAAATAAAAAATCTAGTCACAATTCATTGAATAAAAATAAAACTTTTTTAAAACATTTAATATTAATATTCAACATTAATAAGAAAATTTATCTACCATTTCTAAACATTTATCATCATGATTTATGGATAAACATGTTTAAAAGTTAAACTATTTTATACTTATTCTTGATATGTTGAAAAACTTTTATGATAATACATGTCATAGAAAATAAGAATTGTACTATATTTATTTAATTGCATCCAACTTCACAATCTACTAAAAAATATAAAATACCTAGAGAAAAATAAAAATAACTATATTATAAGAATATAATTCAAATTAAAAAATGTTTTATAAAACTTAAAGAAAACTTGACATACCTTCTATGTTGTCTAAGCTTATAGGTCTACAAATTTTGAATGAACTTTATATATCAAAAATTTCATTTCATTCTCTCTTTTAATCCTTGTGGTGCTAACAAAGATATGAACACTAATATATCCAATGTTTCAATTAATAAATCTAACCTACAACTATGTTTCATCGCATTTGACTTGGAAAATCCCCTTTCACATATTGTTGTGCTTGTTACAATTGTCCAAACAATCTTCCAAAGTTTTATTAAATTTGAAAAAAATTCAATTTATTCACTTTTCTCCACCACAATGTGATCAAGCTAATAGAATATTTTCTTTTTCATGTACAATACAAGTTGTAATAATAAACATTTCCATTTTATCCATGCATTTTTATCAATAATTGGATTGGTTCCAACATCAAATTTTTGACATAATCATTTATGCCTCTCCTCATCTTGTGTATTTTCATCATCATTGTAACAACAAGGGCTAGAGAATTTTGCTACATTAAATATAGATAGAGCTATGAATCTTTCTCTCAAACAAGTAATTATCTTGTCAACAAATGAATGAGCTAAATTAACACCAATCATCCTTGTTACCATTTTATAATGTTTTAGGCATAGGTTGAAACTTTAAATAATTTAAATAATCATTCTTTATGCTATCTAGAAATTTAGGCTCATAATTAGCTTCTCTACCAAATTTTTCTCCTAAAAATATTCTTCGTGTCTTAATTGTTAAGCAAACACCTTGACCAACTAAAGTTATTTTAGTCTCATTTTTTTGAAATTTCCTATGTAATATATTAATTTCATGTAGAACATCAACAAGTAAACTTATAAAAAATTGTACTTAATACAATATTGACATTTCATATAGTTTTATATCTTTTGATTTCTACTCCTAATGTGATGCAAACATTATTTTTACAAGTCTTTTCATAACTTAGCCTCTAGACACCAACGGACAAAATGAATTTGAACCATCGAAAGACTTTTAAATCAAAAAGACCTAATAAGTCTTGAAACTTACTATGCCTCTTAACAAATCTTCCTAATCAAGAATAGCTTTTCTTTGCAAATTTTTCAATAAATTTAAATTCTAGAAATTCATTAGTTGCATTAGATATAGCTAGTGTCTTCCTATGCATAATGCAATGATTTGAAATAAGATGTGGAATATTCTTAAGCAATTTACTAATCAATCCTTCATTCAAACCTCTTATGGAAGATGCATCATTTGAGTTTAAACTAATTATTTTTTTTTTGCTTTGGTAATTGCATTCCTAAGAATAAATTTTTTTTTGCATCAAACATAGCCTAAGCAATTCCATTCTTTACTTTAAAAAGTTTGAAAAATTTAGTAACTAGAAAACCTTTTCCAACATCATGTAAATATGTTATATAGATAATTAAGTGATGCTCCACAATCCTATATGTATTTTCATCAAGTAAAATTGAATAAAATGTATTTGATCAAATTTCTAATTTGAGCTTTTTCTAATAAGATGGCTTTGAAGAAACTAAAAATTCTTTTATTGAAGTAGCATTAGCATATGTAGAATATTCATTTGTTCATGACATATTTAGAGTTCTTTTAGACCTAAGAAAATCACATAAGTCTCTGAATAAATCAAGAGGAAGATTTTTGACTACTATGAAGTACATATTTTCCATTATATTAATAATTCTTAATTTTTTTGAATCTTCCTTTCACTTAACATGATTTTTCATTGGAACATAAGTTTTATTTAAATACTTCAATAGGAAAATCAAATGCCTATGTGCATCAAAGTTGGTGATGAAACATGTTTCTTTGTTTGCTCCAACGTTGGGTATTCAATGTTGGGATCTTGATGTGATGTTAGGTAGCTAACATTAGGGGGTATATGCTGGCCTATAAATATAGTGCCTAGGCTTCCGATTTGGCATTAGTTTTTTTGTAGTTTCTAGTCAAAGTAGCAAATTTCTTGTAGTTTATTTTTCTCAGAGTTAGAATATTTTTTGAGTGCCTTCAGAAGGAGTCTAAGTGTGTATGGTTCTTTGTTCGAGTACTAAGGTACCTGAGCACATTAGTGTGACAGGAATAAAAATGAACTCTTTTGATAATCCTTTCAACACTAAGAATAGATTAATTTTTTCTTTAATGCACTTTACTTTAATTTATTTAAATTAAGCAATTACTTTTTAGTTGTTAATGAACACAAGCATGACCACTTCGAGCATACATCTAGTACTTGGTAACCCAACAATGCTTAATGTTTGGTAGTCTAGAAACATTATATGTGTTCAAGATGTGTCTAGGAAAGTGGAATGGTTACTTGTATTAGGCTAGATAGGCAATAGATGAATTAGATCTTGAATTAGTTTACCTTTGATTCTTGTTGTAGGTGATCAAATTTATAAAACATAAAATAATAAACATCATATGCCTCACTTTGGGCTAAACCATATGTGACAAACCACTAGTCCAAGTGGAAAGATAGTGAACTATGATAAGAGCATCATGATCTAGATACCACAACTAGCACCATCCATGGAATTCGACTGGATCATGCGTGAATGCTTGTGATTCATATGGTTGAGCGTAGGGGTACCTTGCCATTCATCATTGGCACTATTACTAGGGATGGTACTAGTTATCTAGATTAGTTATATTATACATGATCACTATATTAATGATCTCTTTTTTAGAGAACATTAATATTTTAAGTCACACACATTATCAGACAAAACCATGTCTTCTTCACACATGATCCATGATGCATCATATGATGAGAAGACTGATTGGAGAAATGATAGGATATATATTGAATAAAATTGGAGTGAATAACCTTAAACAAGTATTTCCTATGCTTATTTAGACCATGACTACACTCAAAGACTACATTCAACTAGTCCAAAAAATCCTAGAAGAGATGGAGTAAGTCCTAGATCAAGGAGGCCTGCAAGGCCTAGGACCTCCTCTAAACCTAGACAAGATAAATTAACAGACCATGGGAAGAACTATAGAAGCCATGATGATTCTTCCAGCTCCTCATCTTCCTCTTCCTCTTGAATGTCTAGTTCTGATGAAGATGAACATAGGTATAGAGATAGAGCTCCACTATGGGATCAAGACAAATATGGAAATCAAACCCAAGGGAAAAATCAAAGACATCACAATGAGCATAGACAAGATCATCACAATCAAATAAATAGAAATAGAAATTTTCATCACAACATGTCTAATAATGATGAATCCTTGTTGGCCACTAATAGCCTAATGTAGATCACAGAGGCAATCAAGATAACTCATAGGCATCATAGGGATAGTCACTTACCTAGGCTTGATATAAATAATATCCCTAAATTTGCAGGAGGCTATGATTTGGAGCTACAACATCATCTACAAGCCTTCCATGATGCTTGTATCTCATACAACATTGAAAGTGGATGGAAAAAGCTTAAGCTCTTTCTTAGGATAGTAATCAATAGAGCTAAAGTGTGATATAGATTGTTGAAACCAAATTCAATCCTGAAATGGTTCACAATGTTGGAACTCTTCAACAAAAAATACCAAACCTATGTAATGGTGTTCAACTTGAGGAGACAAATCTAAGAATGGAGATAAGAACAACATGAACCCTTGGACATGGCCTTAGATAGATATTATTCTCTACTGAATAGATGCCCAATCCATGGTTTCTCTTAGGAAATGAAACTTTTCAATATCATCAATGGGCTTCACAATGAAACAAGGGAAACCCTTGGGATGTATGCCCCAGGTCAATTATATAAGCTATAGACCCATCAGATCCAAGAATTGATCAAGTGTGTGAAAAAAGAAGAAGGAGAGCTATGCAAATGGGAGAATGTAGAGGGAAATAACTAAGACCCAATTCTTCAAAATCAAAGCATCCATATCTATGATAAGGAAAAAGAGGCAGCTATCATAGAGGAGAGAGTAGCAAAAAATGAATTAAGTGATCAAAATAAATGGAGGAAACTTAACCAAGAAATAGCTAGGAACACTTTTGGCAAACAAGAAAAATAGTTGAAGGAAGTGAGGCTATAGACTCAACCATAGATGAAGATAATGGATGTAATATCTGCATATATGACCATCCAAAGGGCCATTACCTGATCTTGTTACATCTACATGAGTATTAGGAAAGGGCATTAAATTTGAAGTTTGTACAAAAGCACATGCCTAGGAGATTTCTTTTTCCACAAGGTAATTGTAGATAGTCCTATAGTCTATCATACTATCCTAGTGGGACTTATTACTAGCCTCAACAATGGCATTAATTGTAGTGGAAACAACCACAATTGTGGGGGAGGTCATCATAGCCCTATCCTTCCTACCAACCAAACCCACATGGATATTATGTTCCACACCTTGTTTCACCAACTAGTTTTACTTCCTCTACTTCAAGTCACTACTACCACTCTCTTGAATATCATTATCCTACAACATCTTATATGAGATCACCACCTCACACCTCTTACCCTACCTCATATCCTCAATATTCTCATACTCACCTCCACCATATGTCACCTCCAACAACATAGGAAGGTCTAGCATTACAACATCAATGAGATAATGCCACTTGTGCTGTAAACATACACGTAAATGATAATGCTAGTAGATCTCAACCAAAGTCTCGAAATCGTCCCTTCTAGAGGAAATATCATAAGCCAAAGAAAAACACTCATGAAACTTCTACATCGCTTGAACTAGCACATGGCCAATGTCATGCAACAATCTTGCTCACAGAAATGATGTCTTCTAATTATATAGAAAAGCCAACAACCATCACCACTTCAACACAAGACATAAACGATAAACCTATCATTGTGGAGAGATGGAAGAAACCATGCATCACCAATAATGATAAAGGATGCTGCTGTGGACCAAAAGTTTAAAATATTAACACAACCTCTATACTGGCCCATCATAAAGTTTAGGAGCAAGTGTGTGAGCAAAAGGTAGCCTATGCATTAGCCACTAAACTTATAGACACCTAGTGGCTTGAAAATGAGAATATAAACCTATTTCAAAGATGCATGGAAGTAACTAATTTGCTTATCAGTTCTAGAATTTCTTGATTCTTCATATGTTTTCCATTTCTTAATATTTTACTTTTCTTTATATTTTTCTCTTTTCTTAAGTCATTATCTTTATGTTTTATGAATTTATTTTATGTTTTTTATTAATAAAATTGCCAAGTCATGATGTAGAAGTAAACATTATGTATTGGGTTTTTTATGTTATGCTATCAAGATGGTTGGGTAAGTAATTGTGTAAAGTACCGAGACCACTTCATCCATACCTCTAGTTCTCTAAATAAAATGTCTTTTTCATGGAAACAATTTGGTTCTTTTTTTATGAAACTAATATTAATCAATGATCATTGTACCTTGAAGAAAGAGAAAATGACCAAGTAGGAATGACAAAGGGTGTGATCTCAAGGGGACTTATTGGATTATCTTCTTGACTTCCTTCATGTGGTTTATGACTCCTCTTAGACTGTATCAACACTCCCTTGTCAACCAATAAACAGGAAGCTATATCTTTGCATGGTATGGTTCCCATTCAAAAAATAAAAAAAGAAAAAAGAAAGAAAAAAAGAAACAAATAAAAAAAAACAAAAAACAATAATGGAAATTCAAAGCACACCCCTTAGATACAATAATGGGCTACAAGCACTAGTTATGGGGATAGAAAGACATGTTACCCATGCCTGAAGGTACCCTTCTAACTAAGGCCCTTCCTTCCTTCTTCTCTTTTCTTCTATTTTTGGAGTGATGATTGTTCTTTGAGGTGGTTGTGGACTCATGATGATTGGCAGGATGCAACACATCAATGTGAGGTCACTGTTCATGGTATGGACTTGGTCTAAACTTGGACGGATAGGTATGTTGATCATTTTAATCACACTTGTCATAGGAACCTATTGTGAACATGGTCAAGTACCTTACATCCCGATCTCTGTAATCCCTTCTCATCCCATTATTCACCTCACTACTGCATGAAATTATGAGCCTTTTGGTTTTGTGTAGTATAGTGCAACATCTTAACAATGATAGTTGTGTGTTATTTGGAACAAAGGCATGGTCTACATTTAACTTCTTGGGTGCCCAAAAACATCTATAAAACTAGTTATGCAAGAGCATTATGGTAGGAGCCTACTTTGGGGAGGACCCACTTGCTTAACTTTTGTTGACCATGGCTTTGAACTATCCTTCACATCTTCCAAATCATCAATGACAGTTTCTTTGAATTTATGCATGATTTTTGGACTACTTCTCATTTGTTTCATTAATTTTTCCTACTTTTCTATTTTCATATCCATTAATATTCCTTAACCATCTTTTGAATTAGACCTTTGGTTTCAATTATTCAAAAACCTATGTGCTTCTTGAGTTACGCTTATCAGTAATGGGGGCTAGGGATGTGTACTTTAAAAATTTTAAAATTTTTTCAACATCCTATTTTTGAACATCATTGTAACTAATAGTAATTGATCAAAATAATGTGAATAGCTTGATGATTTTAGTTACCTCATAGCCTTGGGCATAGTATACTGTAAACTCCTTGTGCTGAAATGAAAACTAAGGGATCTGAAAAGGATTAATTATTAAGGAAAATTTACCAAAACTAATGTTGATCCTTTGATGACTACATGTGATGCTAAAAGAAACATCCAAGGAAGAAGATCTTTTGATAAGCACAAAAACAAAGCTAAGAGAGAGACAATGGAGGATATGACCATGGACACATCATAGCACATACAAGATAGTAGCTCAAGCTTCACATGTTTGCTAGATCTATGAGGTGATGAAAAGAAATTTTAGTCCACCCTTCAAGAATGTTTTGCATAACTAGAGAAGCATTGACATAAAAATGAAGGTTAAAAGTTTGCCACTACTAGAAACAACAAGGAGAATAATCTTTAATGGATTCTTGAAGACTTCTGAAAATTTTGTAATCTTCAATGTCTATCTAGTCTTTATGTCACTCTTTCATTTTGTATGCATCCACTTGAATAAAATTTTGTAATGTGGCGCTTAGAGTAAGTCAATAGTTTGCATATTAGTCAATAATCCCATACATTTCCAATATTTTGTAAAGAACTTGCTCCTCCTCTTCTACACTAGAGGATGAGTTTTCATTCAGTCATGGGGGTATGATGAAACATGTTTCTTCATTTTCTCTACACTCAAGGATGAGTTTTCATTCAGTCATGGGGGTATGATGAAACATGTTTCTTCATCTGCTCTGACATTGGGTATCCAACATTGGGGTCTTGATGTGACGTTGGGTATCTAATGTTAAGGGATATATGTTGGCCTATAAATATAGCACTTGGGCTCCTGATTTGGCATCAGTTTTCTTGTAGTTTGTAGTCAGAGTGGTGAAGCTCTTGTAGTTTATTTTCTAAATACTTGGTACATAACAAACATTTGATTCTCTCTTATAAATGTGAACCATGAATAACATATGCCTAAGTATGCTAAAATTTCCATGAAGGTTTAAATGAGTGTTTTGGTTTCATTTTTTTCCTTTCATTAAATTACTCCTATCTTCCAATTTTCTATCTATATCATTTTCTTCTTCTATATTGGTTTCTATTATTTTTAGTTTTAAACATTTTTCACTACTCAATTATAATTTATCTTTTTTTTGTCTACCAATTGAAGAAATAGTAAAAATTTATTATAATATATGATTATCATAAAAATTATAGACAAATATATTAAAATAAAATCATGGAGTCACTATTTCAAAGAAAATATTTATATTAAGACATATATATATATATAAGAGTATAGTTAGGAATGAAAAATACCTTTAAGTTTCAGTCTTAGCATTAAGTTAATTTCGTAGTTATAGTATTGGTAGAAGAGCATTTAAAAACAATAAGAGAATGTTGAACAATTTTCTATAATACCAAACAATCATGAAAAGAAAGAATATATTAGTAATTTTGAAGATATACCATAAATGACTTTTAAAAGAATATTTATTATTAAAGTAAATGTTACAAAAAACTCTTACCTAAATCAAACTCATACCTTAAAGCTTCCAAATCTAGATTCTTGCCACTAAGCTAAGATCTTAAATACAAATTTTGAAACCACTGAAGTCCAAAGCCTATGCTTTGTTGTATAATGAAGAGTGGTTGAAATGAAATGCAACATGAATGCTAGAGGGAATGAAATTTTATTGAGAAGTTTCCTAGTGATAGTTAATACACTCTAACTTTATAAGGTTGAGTTTGTAAACTAGAAGCTTAGGAAGCTTCATTTCAATCATTTTTTACAAATAAAGTGTTAAATTTTTTTTAAGGAAATAAACATATGGGACTTAAATAAAATGAGATTGGATCATTAATGTTGTGCATTGTTAAATGAACATTGCATGGAAAGGATAGAATTTAAGATGGGACTAGACACCACCATCCTATCCAACAAAGTTAGGAAAGCAAAATAGCTTGTAAGATATTACCAAAGAACAAAAGCTAATAAACACTTCCTACAGTTTGCATATTACCCTACCCAAAAGAACAAAATGTAAAGAAATAGAAAATAGATGTTTTCATTATCTCCCAATCCCCCTCATGAATAAAAAATCCATAAAATACATTAAGTAAATGTAGAAATCAAAACTCAATGTAGCAAATATTTTAATAGAGTGAGACAAATTTTCCAAAAAATCTTGGAAATAGAAAAGAAAAATAACATTGCATCTTAACAAGAAAAGCAGTTTGTAATGAATTTTTCAAAGAAGAGTCCAAGAACTAGGCCTTTAAAAGATTGTATTCATATGTTAATGATACCATAAAATTACGATGAAAATAGGCAATCAGTTCTCTATATTTTGAATGTTATTCTAGATATTTCTATGACCATAAACCTATACTTTGAGATGAAGACAAAAGGAATTTTCTAAATTCTAACTAAGGAATGTATCCTAAGACATATGTTTATTAGTATTTTTTACACCCATTTTGAGTAACCAAATACAAAAATAAATTGAAAAATCCAAAATCCTTCCACTTTTGAATTAGAAAAATACAGGAAAAAACACATTTCCAAATCTTGTGTTAATTTACCATGAATCTAAAATTAATTATTTTCTTTGATAAAATATCATGAATAAGAAGGAAATAAAAATTGAAACAAAAAAATTAGTAGAAAATAGTAAAGACATTAGAAANGTTCAATGATTTTGGTGATTTGGTGAACTGCATATCTAATTTTTACTTTTAGCATTTTAGTGATTTGGAATTTAGCACTTTGTATGCTAAGGTCAAGAAAGCAACATTTTCCATTTTAAGTAGTTTGGATTAAGTACAAGTAGGGTTTCAATGGTAGCATTTACAATTTCTTGAGAGGAATGAAATAACATTGTTGCAACTATGAACTCCATGGCATCTAGGATTGTGTAATTGGAACTCATGGTTGAAGTCATAGTAAAAAAGGTACAAACCATTTCAACCATGATAGAGTTGAAAGATTCATTATCAAATGTTGAAGCAACTCAAATTTAGAAAAATATGTATGCTTTGTAGTCAAAGTAGGATTCCCTTGAGTTAAAAATAATGAATGCTTACTAAGGCTTAGAAGCACTTACTAAGAAAATGTGTAAAGATGAAGAAAAACATGACAAATTTAGAATCTTTAAATTGTAAGAATTCTTGAAGAACATGGTGAGGATCTTTTGGTTCATGCTAGATTTCTTTACAAAAAATGCAAATTCTTCTACCTCGATAAACTTGGTCTTAAGGAGGATAAACCTTGGTAGATTATTGTTACAATAGAACATTTGGATTAATGAAAATCTAACCCAAAAAGAGCATCCCAAAAAGCAATAAGAATGGTAGAAAATTAAATAAGATCATGCTAAAGGTAAAATTTCTTACTTGAACTATAAATATATTGTAGTCATCAAAGAGAGGGAAAATCCCATAAAATAGAGATTTTCTTCTATTACATGTGGTTTTATTAATAGTAAGGTTCATTGGCTAATAAAGTTGCTACTTTAGATACTAGTTATTTATTTAGAGATTTTGATTTGTTTATTTTTTATAAAGCATGGGAAGAAGAAAATTCTCTGATTGTATTTATTCCAATCTTTCATATCATTTCTATTAGAAATAAGCATTTCAAGGTGAGAGGTAGACCTTCTAGTGGTATTTCTTATTTAATTAAAAAGTCTAGAGATCATTTTACTGAGGTGCACAAAGTTGATGATAATAACCAATATTTGTGGGTTAAAGTCCAAAGAATTTTATAAGCTTTTTATATTACTTTTTGTTATTTTTCTCCAAGGGATTCTATCTATCTACAATTCTACTAATCCTTCATGAGAGCATCCTTTTTAGTACTTGGGCCAAGATGTTATAGAATTCTATAGGCTTGGTAAAGTTCTTCTTTCTGGGGATTTTAATACTCATGTTGGATAAAGTTAGATTCAGAGGCTTATTTGGAATTCCCATTAAACTTCAATGAAGAGATTTATTTAGTTCACAAAAGATCATTTGCTAATCATAGTACAAATTAGAGGGCCATTCATTTCTTATGGGATCATTTATTTGATTTATTAATCCTTAATGGTATCAAAAATTTCCTTCCTTCTCTCATTTCACATTTAATGGGCATTAAGGTAACTCTTGAATTGATCTTCTCTTGTCTACTCATGATAATATAGATGCAGTAAAAAACTTTTAATTAGGAGAAAAATTCCCAAAATATTCTCATCATTACTTGAACTTCAATATTCTTGCTTTAATTTGTCATATTCATTACAAAGAATGCAAGACTCATCATCTCATGAAATATCTTCATCAATATTTTCAAATAAGAGTGGCTAATATGTTGATCAACAATGACAATAAGGTAGATTTGACTAACGTTCTTTTGTCTACAACTGCTAAGGTGAAGATCAAGAAGAGGCTGTATTGTAGAAAATTTTGGTTTGATGTGGACTATTTAATAGCTCATAAAGATATTATAGCTTCACATTTTGATGTTTGAATGTTGAAGAATTATAAAAATCTCATTCATTTAAAAAAAGAAAGTTCATTAAAGGATAGAAGGAAAGAATGATTCGTAAGCTTCACTTAGATCCAGAGAGAATTTGGAATTTGTTTTGAGATAGATAGCAACATGGTTGGGATTTTTTCTTATCTATTATTCAAAATTTCTTCAATGATATTTTTAATCAGGAGGCTCTCCCAATTATGCAAGATAACTCTAGTGTTCTTGAATATCCTTTAATGATGTTTTTGCAAGAATTCAAAGATTATCTTCTACGAAAAATGTTGATGTTAATGGATTATATGTAGAGCTTCTTAAATAGGATGGCCTATTAGTGTGGAAAGCAACTTGCAATCTTCTTATAAAAGACTTCAACATAGTTTGTGTCACTCTTGGTGTTCTAGTTAAGTAGTTTTACTTTTCAAAAAAAGAGATATGATAGATCTTAATAATTACCAATTGATTGTAATTAATTCAATTTCACTAAGTTTTTAGGCACTATTTTGGAGAATAAAATTAGTTCATGGATAGAAATGCAAGGTCTTTATGCTTAGTCACAAGTAAGCTTTAGGAAGAATCATTTTTCTATAAACCATATAATAACTTTGCGTTATTGTGTATAGAAAGCAAAAAGGCCCAACCATAGAACTTTTATCTATTTTGATGATTTTTCCAAGGCTAATGATTCGGTTGCTTGAGATAAACTATGAAAGAGATTAGATAGCATTAGCATTTCACAATATCTTCTTTCTATTGCTGAAAAAATCTATAAGATGGTTAACATTCTCATTGAAGATAATCTTACTAGAGAAGGATCAATTAGCAACTCAATTAGAGTTAAACAAGGTTTTCCTTTGTCCCGTATCCTTTTGGCATATTTAGAGATGAATTGGAGGAATGGATGCAAAATGCCTTTAATCATGGTATGTTAGTAAATAGATTATTTTTGAACATGCTTCTCTTTACAGATGATGTAGCCTTTATTGCGAAATGAACTAAGGTATTAAATTATTGACTACTATAACTATTCCATTATGAAAGTTAATATTGATAAGAATAAAATTCTAGCTTGTGATACTAGAAATAGAAATTATAATTTTTCCTTGGAGAAAAAAGATTTGATATATGTGAATCTTATAAATATTTGGGAGTTGAATTTCCTAGTAATTATTGTTGGAATACCCTTATTGCTCAAAGGGTTTCAAGTGGCATGCAAGCTCTATTTTCTCTAAGAAATAATTATAGTAAGAAACGAATTTTGGAATGGGAGATCAAAAAGAAAATTTTTCATAGTCTTGTCTAACTTGTACTATTATATGGATGTGTTGCATGGGGACCTTCTCTTTCTACATATAATTGGAAAAAGTTAGAGCATGTTCAAAAATAGTTTCTTGTATGTGAAATTCATGTGAAAATGCAAACTTCTTATGATATCTTACTTTAAGAAGTAGATTTGCTTCCTCTTAAAGTTGAAGGCCTTTGTCAATTTATTGCTTATACTCAAAAGTTAAGTTACATGGAGGAAGTTGATTATATTAAAGACATAATGAATGCTACATAAGAAAATGGATGGTTTCATCAAAGAAAATTATGACTTCAATCATGAAATATTGTAATAGATGATATTCCTTCAAACAAAGGGCTCTTTCAGAAAACTATAAAAGAAAATTCTTGCTAAAGTTTGGTTGAACACATAAAGGAAAAAGCATTTTTATTGACATTTTGTTAGAAGAGAGTTGTTATATAATACTTAAAAATATCTATTCTTAGCTATTCCTATTTATTTAAGAAATGAAATTGCTAGAGCAAGAGTGAGCTCTGATCATCTCCTTATTGAGACAAGTCCTTGGATCAAGTTACCAAGAGAAGAGTATATTTGTAGACTGTGTAGACAAAGCATAGAAGATGAAAAACATATTTTTTCTATTTTTCCCATCTTTCACTCATATTCAATTAAATTACACTATTTATTCTAATTTTTTGATTGCTTTCTTTCAAATTGACCCTATCTGCTAGGGGTATTACATCAATGATATTTTTAACTTTCTTCAAAATTATGTTGAGACTTTGTAACTATACAACATATTCTTTGTGATTTCCTAGACATAATAAAAATTTCTAGTTTCCAATCCAAATGTCTTATCTTTAGTTAAAGTGTAAAACCTTCTTTACTTTTCAGAAAATTGAAAAACAAAAATATATACAAATGAATTGCAAATATAAAATCATAAAAAAATAAATACATTTATAAAATCTACTAAACGCATAGTGTCTTTGCAATTAAAGTTTATGGTTTAGGTATGTCTTTGTTGTCTCTCGTTAGCTAGGAAGACATATAAACACTTATGGGTGAAGTTTAGCCAAAAACTCCTTGATAAGGAATGCTCAACTACTTGTTATTTTAGTTGCTCATGAAAACCTATTGTTAACAACTATGCATAGCCATTCAACTTGTACTCTAGTTTTCTATTTAAATAACTTTATTTATTGTAATTCATATTGTGTCCACTATCCTTTTAATTTGAAGCACAACACTAGTCCTTTTTCTCCAATATAGATAAATTTTTATTATGACAAACCCACCTCTTGCTGTAATGACGGAAAACGTCGGCAACTGGAAAATANTCCAAAAGGTGTATAAATGTAATAAAACCTCAATTTCAATTTCAATTTCCTAAATACAATAGGCAATAGGTAATAGACACACTGTCTATGAGTAACTTAATTGAGCTTGCTTTAAAGGTGAGCTTGTGTGGTACTCGGTACAAATAATTTTCAATTTGAATGTAATAATATTCACAAAACATGGTGTCACATTTTTTCAACTGCAGCTGACAAAACTGTCATGTTCCCTTTCTTCAAAGTGAACTTTTATTCTTCCACTATAAACTGAACTTAGGTCAAGTCATAAGTGATTTTCAAGTGGACTTGTTTTAGAGTGACTTGTGAGCGGACTATTCTCAATTCTCAATCAATGGAGGAATCTCAATAGAAACTCCCAGGACATGAAAATAATCTGAATGGATAGTGCAAAGACTTGGGCCTATGAGAAACAGAAACATTCTAACCTATGAAAGTTCACGAGTTCCAACCAGACTCCTTTACCTAAAACTTAGCTTTTGTTGCCACTTTATCTTTGAAAATGCTCTGAAACAGTGCTACGATTTGTGTTAAATTGTTGTTCAAAGGCAGCAGTAATTACTGTAGAAAGGGAAATCCACTAAACATTCTCAACGGTCAATTAGCTAATTCACCATTGCAAAATGTAACAATGTATAAAAACAACTGTAGAATTACGGACCCAGCAGAGAAGAAACAATTAAACTACCTGAAAGATTCAACAATGCACAATCATCAACACTTTTCTAAATTGAAAACGGTGCCAAAATTTGATGCAAGGAGGATCAAAATGCATCAAATCCCTTCAAAGGATCAGCGGTGGGTTGAAATGCATGTTTTGTGAGTAAAAATCTGTTTTTTTTTTTCTTTTAGACCATATTTCATAATAAATATAGGGAGGAAGTGTACTTCACACCCTTTCTTTTAATTATTTATAATAAAAGTTTACAGATGTCTTCCATTTTGAGAGAAAAAGCAGAAATTGTCTCTCCCCACTAGGACTCAGATTATACTTGGATTTGAAAAAGTTACCAGATGTTACTAAGCAAATGAGAGACGAAAAGCTGGTTAATAGTTTTAGCTCTTTGCTGAAAGAGAGTGAAGATATTATTATGAATAATGCGTTAGGGAAGATAATCTCTTGACAGTATAGCATCTTTAAGAATCTATTTGTAGAATGTTACAGTGAAGAAAAGATGACTTTAATAACACAACATTTCAGAAAAGATGACTGTATAGGATGCTTGNTTTCATGTCCTGGGACTTTCTATTGAGATTCCTCCATTGATTGAGAATTGAGAATAGTCCGCTCACAAGTCACTCTAAAACAAGTCCACTTGAAAATCACTTATGACTTTACCTAAGTTCAGTTTATAGTGGAAGAATAAAAGTTCACTTTGAAGAAAGGGAACATGACAGTTGTGTCAGCTGCAGTTGAAAAAATGTGACACCATGTTTTGTGAATATTATTACATTCAAATTGAAAATTATTTGTACCGAGTACCACACAAGCTCACCTTTAAAGCAAGCTCAATTAAGTTACTCATAGACAGTGTGTCTATTACCTATTGCCTATTGTATTTAGGAAATTGAAATTGAAATTGAGGTTTTATTACATTTATACACCTTTTGGATTTATTGGATAATAAGAATGTACATAAAATGATCTTTGAAAATATCATTAAGAAAATTATAAGTGTTCTTGATAACATGTAAAATAGATCAAACCAACTGCAACTGCAATTTTCTACTTATATCTAATGTACTCAAATGCAAGATATTGTCCATCTTCAATGTTATTTGTGTTGCACAATTAGCATATTGGTTTTTCATAAGGAATTTTAATTCATCTACTTATTTCAACTCTAATGATGAAATCTCCCTCATGCTTTGCTAAATGTGCATCACAAATAGTGAGGAATAGTAGTAGATAAATAGTTCACCTATGATTTAAGGTCTCCCCTAATACTATCCAAATAGAAATATTTTTTACCTCCTACATGTTCCTAAAATTTTTGAAAAACTATTTATTTCACCAATTTGCAATTTTGCTTAGGATTAGAATAAGAAATGTGCTTTTGAATATTCCATTTATTAAGCTATAGAACTCACTCATGAAACTATATTTTATCATGGCTTTGCATCATACTTTTTAAATGTATTTAACTAATGACAATGTGAAAAGATTATGAGTATAAATTATAAACTAGCAAATATCTTCAATTTCTAAGGGCATCATCTCTACTTCAAGAAGTATAATATCCTATTGTATCCAACCCTTCACTTTAAATTCATTAAGGAAAAAAAGAATCTAAATTTCTTCTATCTATTTTCAATATTTATTTGTTAGTCTAGGACCTCTATCATGTCCAACCCTTCACTTTAAATTCATTAAGGAAAAACAAAATCTAAATTTCTTCTATCTATTTTCAATATTTATTTGCTAGTTTAGGACCTCATATAACATAATAAAGAATACTTGGTTGAATAATGTCATAATAGAGTTGCTTTTAGATATCCCAATCTAAACTAGATTTTTTCTTATATTTGTATTTTAAACCAAATAAGGCTTTTGTGTCACTTACAACTCTTTGAGTAATGCACTAATTCCATTTATAATTGCAAAAACATTCTAGGCTAATATATTTATAAGAGGGCGCTATATTCACATGTTCATTTCCTACAATGAAATTGTATACATTATTACATGTGCTAAAAATCATAATTATATTTTCAAGATATTAACTTTCATTTCTAAAAGATTAATATTATCACATTTAAGTGCTACATATTAACCAATTATTAAGGCATTAATTAGTAAGAGTATGTAACTTGTGATGTGTAAGTCACAAATTCGATCTTAAGATGTATCCTAATTTGACATCTTTTTGTATATTTTTTAAAGTATCATATTGATGATATATCTTGGGGTGAATATTTGTTAAATTATTTCAAGTTCTAACATTCATCCCCTTCCCTTCCCTTAATATATTCAGCATTGTAATCACTAAATAGAAGCCATAAAATTCCTCTGTCTCATAGCAATAATGCGAATTATATTGTTGTTATTTCCTAGCCATAAAATTCCTCTCTTTCAGAGTAATATCAATTGCTTTGTTGTTATTTCTCTTAATATTTTGGTATGTAATATTAAATACTAAAAATATTTGGTTATTTAAATGAAGACAATGTTGACTTTTTCATACTATTATAGCCTAATATGTGTTCATTTTTATTTTGTTTACCTTTGGTTAGATAGCTACACAAAAGGAAGGGTAATGTAGCACTAAGTTTTCCTCCTATGTATCCTATAACTAGCTTTTTATTTTATTTTATTTGTTCTTATATGGATTAGAAAAAATGTATGTAATGTATGTGCAATCATATGGAAAAATAAAAGCTATGTATATGTGGTAATTAAGAATTTAAATTTAGATGGAGTTAAGAATACAAGAGTCATTACTCCTTACATGTATCTGAAGTATATATAATCATTAGTTATAAGTCTTGCATTGGAACCACTTATGAATTTGATGATGCTAGGCAATAATGAGTCATAAAGTTAATTAGAATTCTTTAGAATTTTCCCTAGAAAATTTGATTTCTCTAGAATTCTCTTATGGGAAATTCTATATTATTCAAATATGCTTTAACCAATGTTGAAATTTCTACTTCTTTTATCAATGAAAATTTTTTTGTTGATGTCTTAAATGCAAATTTACAAGCTTGTAAGAAAAAAGCTCTAATTACTTGTTCTAGTGATATTAATGCAACTAAGAAACTTGATTTTTTTCTTTCTAATGATGTATATGAGTAATTTGTTTTTGATCTTCTATCAAAATATGTGTTCATTCAAATTTTGATTTACCTACCTCATAATTAAAGTTTTGTTTTGTAGTTAAATGATACATTAAAAATGTATGATATTTAAGTCCATGCTAGATACTATTCTCATTTTTTTCTTCTTATTAAGTTAGGCAATGCTTTAATGGTGTAGCATATCCTAGATATAGCATCTTTTATACATAGGTGTACAATGCTGATCATTTATAAATGGGCTTTAGATTTTGATGTCCAATCTTAAGAATAAGCTAAAAATTTTTGTTTTGTTGAGTTAAATAATCTTCTTTTAATTTTTCAGAAATTTGAGTAGGAAATTATTATTCTTTTAAGTTCCATTAAGCATATAGAGTCTATTTCTACAACTTTTTTCTTTTGTAGATATTTTCTTGTTGAAATTAGCCTTCTTAATCGTACAAAGAAATTGGTATTACAAGCAGGATAAAAGACTTATATTAGGATAATTACATATTATAATCTTCCTAATTTTTGCAAATTTTTCTATTGTAAAGAACATTTATTTAGTGCTTGGCCTTTTCTGCTCAAGAAAAAAGATTTTAAAGAAAATAAAAACTATGTTAAAGTTAAAGATAGGAAAGAACAATATGAAGTTCAAGATACAAAAAATCAATTTAATGTCAAGGATAAGAACGATCAAATAGTAATAAAGAATATAGAAGAGAAAAAATCTCATGTATATAGTTTTGCTAGTAGTAGGAAAAATATGAACCAGCCTAGACATATAGCTTGTGAGGTAAATGTTTCCTTATTTAATAGGGTTATTGTTAAATCAAAGATTAAAACTAGTGTCAACAAGAAGATTAGAGTAGATAGTGAAGATTTTAGATGTAAGATCAATGAGGTGAAGACCTTCCACAAGTGCTATCATTTTCTTTCTTTGATATAATTATTGATATTAAGACACAACTCTCTCTCTTTCTCTCTTTCAAATTCTTTTGCTATTTTATGTTTAGTCATAGATGTTGAAAACTATTGTAAATACTTTTAGGACTAGGACCATCCTCCCTACTAATAATTAATTTTTTCAAAGTATCAATAAGGCTTTACACGTGAGTAGATAGTTCTAAAATTAGAAAATTTTTTCTTTCCACATATTTTTTTCAATGATGTCTACTTAGTGACAAACTTGTGATGTACTTTGAATTTTCTTTGTTCATTATCAATATTTTTTTTGGTTCCAACACTCCTTCACCCAGTTACTTCTCACATGGCTTGTAAAATGAAGATGTTCCATTTTTTTAATGTTACACAAGCTTTCAAAAACTTTGTCTCAAATTGCAAGTATTTATGACTAGTAATCTCTCTTTGTTCATTCTAACTCAAAAAATAAACTTTATGATAACTACAAGTAGCATCCCTTTGTAGTTTCTAGCTATTGGTGGTTATGAGTAATAGCCCATCATAGTCCATCTTGTTTGCAAGTAGCACCTCTTCATAGTTCAACAAAAAGGCAAATACCTAATAGCATACTTTTAATAGTATAAGTGGCTACAACTAGCACCCCCTTGCTATGAGCCTACTATGAGTGGCTATAACTAGCACCTCCTTACTATGAGCCTACTATGAGTGGTTATAACTAGCACGCTCATGTAGTCCACATTGAACATCAATCCTTTCATTTCTAGGACTTGAAAGCTAACTATGAGTGATTACAAGTACCACCCCCTCACAGTCTCTAGGTGCATGTAGTAGTCTCTCTAAACAACCTACCCAAGATACAAAACTCATTCAAATGATATCTAGATAATTGTAAACTAATACCATATACTCCAAAACACATTAGGTTAATGTTGTTATCAATAGTATACAATATCTCTACTCACATGAAGATAAAAGTCTAAAACAACAAATATTTTTACTTCTATCTGAGAGTTGATGGGTGGATGTAATCTATTTTTATCCCAAATTATCTTTATTTTAGATTATTTTCCTTATTTTTATCATAGGGAATGACTTCTTCAATTCTCAAACTATGACCTAATCATCATCATCATCATCATCATCCTTGTCTTATGTAAATAAAATGGGATCAGTTACATGAGTTCCTTTTTACCATTCAGCTCTATGAAGAGCTAGATAATTTCTATTTGTAGTTTCTTCAAGTCATCTTCAATCATGCGACTGATATTTATTGCATCTAGAAAATGTCCTAGTATTTGCAATATCTAAAAAAGAAATTCATCCATGAGATTTGACAAGGTTTTATAGCTAGCTACCAACCTAACTTTAATACTCTTCCTTTTATATCTAGTCTTTGGAATGAAATTAGTAGAGTTAAGCATGGCCCCAATCATTTTCAATAAAGTTTATGATCAAACATGGATGTAATCACTTGATTTTTCTACAATAAAGCTCTTGCTAAAAATTTATTTTAAGATTTTTTTTGTATTTGCAATAGCTCTTATAGTACAAAGAATTTTGTTATTCTTTCTTATCAACAATTAAAATTTCAAGTTACACATTATCAATTTAAGTTATTAATATTCTAAATCACTTTACTATTTATCAATCTAACTCAAGAAACGTAGTACTTGATCCACCACTCTCACTTCCATACTTTGCTCATAATTTTATTTAGGTTTATAATGTTAAAACATCCAAATGAGAAGCTCAAAAGTCACATATAAGTTTTGTTTGATCTATGAATCTAATCAATAGAGAATTCTAGAGATCTTCATTTTAGCATACAAAGCCTTCTGTGGTGATTCTGCACAATCAAATTTCATCAAAATTTGAACTCATAATCTCAACTTATTGAAGATTTTCATAATGACCATGACTTGTGATCTACTTGTGGTATTGCAAAATAATTAATCACAAGTCTATCATGACTCATGGTATTTCATTATTCACATTTACTTCAAATCATGACTTGTGGCCATCTTGTGGTGAAAACCACAACTTCTAGTTAGCTTGTGGTGAAAACCACAACTCATGATCAACTTGTGATTGCAAATTATGACTTATGGTGTCCTCATTGAAGCTCTATAAATAAGGTAAATTTACGAGAACTTATGATGAGGTCATTATACAATACTAGAACTTGTAGTTTGATTGTCATATCCTTAGCCATAAAATACTATCTATTTTCAATCACCATGACTCGTGGAAAGATTGTGTTGTAGTACCATGACTCATGGTTGACTTTTGGTATAACGATTATGACTTATGGTAAGTCAATTTTTCTAATTTCTCTCGATTTTCATCATTTTTTAAATTTTAGAACAACTATCACTTCCTCATTGTTTTTAATATTGATATAAGAGGATAGTCATCATGAGTTGCAATAAGAAAATAGTAAAATGCCCCATCATATTCAAAGGGATTGAAGACTTTATTCTTTAGAAAGAAATGATGAAAGAACTCTTGAAGGTAAATGAAGTATGGAAGACAATAGAACCTACAGAAGCCTTTATCAACATTACTTCACAAGGAGAAAGTAAAGAGGGCCCTATGATCCAAGAACTTCTACAAGAAGAAAAGTGAAAGAGAAAAGATTCACTTGCAAGAATGATCATCATTTTTAGCATATCAAAAAAATAGCAAGAAGATTATGCTCTCTAAAACAACCAAAGATATATGGAAAGTATTATGTTCAAATTATATTAGCAATATTGAAAATCAACATACAAAAGAATTATTTTCTAGAATTCAATTTGATAAATTACATTTAAAATGATGAAGACATTGAAATTTTTTTTATTATAATGTATACTAGCATTTATGAATTTTGGTGTAATCTTACTTAGCATAAAAAGTACAAAAGGTAGTAGTAGCCCTCTATAATTAATTAAGATAGCAAAACATGATGATGAATTTCCTTTAGAACAAAGAATTGAAACAATGAGTAGTTAATGATCTAGTGGCCCAAATCAAAACACTAGAAATTCTAAGATCAAATAAAAATTTTAAAGAGTATGTTTTCACAACTAGCATAGGAAGAGGAGGATTCATCAAAAAATATACTTAAGATCAAAGTAATTTAAATACATTGTATATGACATAAAGAAATAATAGAGGTAGATATTTTATGAGAGGAAGATGGAATTCTTAAGGATAAAGAAATGCATAAACATACTACTTCATTCTTGCATGTGCACTTTGCAAAAGGAGAGGCAGCACCATAGAAACATGCTGGTACAACACTTGACTTCATGCTTATCAACTCCAAGATAAGAAACCAAAAGAAGCCAGAAGTTTAAGCTTAAATCGAGAAGAAAATCAAGGTAAGCTAAAAGCCTTCAACTCTAGTAATACTATCATGAAAAATTCTTGGACTATAGACAATAGTTGCTCTAATCACAAGACTCATTATAAGATTCATCTTCTTCAACAAAAATCAAACAAAATTGGCAGCATAAAAAT
>MNCI01008745.1:2088-40311 GCA_015680685.1 Gnetum montanum
TAGTGATCCTTTGGCTAGGGAAGATTTATAAATAATTGATTATTTATNACCCATAATGATTATATCTCGATTAGCATTATCCATAAGATATATATAATGAAATGATTATAAATAACTGACTTTATTTATGATGAAATTTTTATAATAATTATATATAATCATTTATGTTTATGATTATAAATATATCATTATATATAACTAAGATTATGAATAACCCAGATAAATATAATCATTGGCTCCCTTGTAGTGATCCTTTGGCTAGGGAAGATTTATAAATAATTGATTATTTATGATTATGGTAAGACATGCATTGGCAGAGAGCTCGTCGCCGTTTTCCTCATCATTTGTTAGGATTATCACAGCATGATCTTGCCAGAGATCTTCCCAGGGTCTAGGCTGCCAAAGGTGCAAAAGTTCTTGTTTTTAAAATTTACCAAGTTAACAACCATATCATCCATTAGATTCCATTAATCAAAGAATATGTACATAAAGAAAAAGCCTCATTTCATGCGATAAGGTAAGAAGAAATTATCAAATTTGAACTCTTTAAGTCCTCCCAATAAGCAGGAAAAATTGTTAAAATTATGATTGAAGTCAGGTCAACATCTCAAATTGGCTAATAATTTTCATGTGTTAGCAAAAATGCTAACGCTTTTGCATTTTATTAAAATGCATATTGCAAACGAAAAAATAGTCACAATCATAACAACTAAATGCATCTACTCCATGGTAACTGTTGAATTTCAAAAAACAACCATAGAAATGATAAAACCTACACAAAATATACAATGAGATAAAGAGAAAATGAACTTACAAATGTTCCTTTACATTGAAAAAGGGTGGAGAAAAAGAAGATTACTCAAGATAGTAGCAGAAAATTACAATTTCAAAATTCACTGCCACTCCAGAAAGCATTGAAAAAAGAACATAACCAAACTTTGAAATGTTTTTACATTGGGAATGCAAATGTATAGGAAGGCATGCTAAGTACTAATGACAGAAGAGCTTAGCTTGAAGTGAAACTATGAAAATTGCACAAAATCATCAAAATGTAATGTTCAACATGGTACAATTCACTATAAAAAATTAACAAAAATACACATAAAAAGACTAGTAGAAAGTTTGTTTCTAGAAAGAGATTCCAATAACCAAAGGCTATTGTTGACACAAAAACTTCAAAAGACCCTTTTTCTTAGGCTATAGCTTCAACTATAGCCATTACCATATTTTCTCGAATGCCTCTAGCTCTACCCCTCATCTTTCCCCTACCTATAAAATTTTATGCTTAAAACATACATTCAAACAAAGCTACTCAAGAAACATATTAGCTATTTCAAAGCTGGTTCGGTTCGGCCAGGTGGCCTACAGCAGCAGTTGTAGACGGAGATGGAGATAGAATGGAAATGGAATTCTCATTTCCATTCTCATTCCCATTCCCATTCTACATTTGGTTGCGTTTGGCCTTTTTATGTGTGCAGCGGGAATATGAAAAGCTATGGCTCTTTGGTTCACATTCTGCGCAACGGGAATACAAAAAGGTGTGGCTCTATGGTTCATGTTTTTTCCCATTCATGGGATCTTACATGGTGCGTGACGTGGAGGGCGACAAATGCACTACCCCCTCCCCCCTATCTTACAAGACAAGTTGACCTCTAGGCCAAAATAAGGAGATGAATTTCTCTTTACGGTAGTTTTTTTGTTACAACTTATGTATTAATTAATCCCAAACCCTTCTCAATCGAAAGTGCGTTATAGATTATGGAAGCATGTCGATGCATGCAGCTTACAATAAACATGATAGAAGAATTGATGCAATGAACTAATACAAATATTCAAGTTTAAAGATAATTAATAAAATATGAATGTGACAATTGTGCGAATTGAAGGATTGCATCTTTGAAAATGGAGAATGGTTTCCACTACAAGGTGTGACCAACGTTGCATATATAGTTGAATTTTGTTATAATATGTGGTTTAGTCATAGATTTTTTAGAATGTTATAACTTGTAGTTTCTGTAGGTTTTTTTTTTGTGAAGAGGTTACCTATCACCTAAATAAATAAATATAATTTTTTGGTAAATATTTTCTTGGTCATGATATTAAGGGGAGTTCTTTGAACTGTGAATAATATAAATTGGTTACAATACAAGAGGTAAATAATATAAAATAATCATAATAAAAGAAAGGAGGTGAGATAGAGCTACAAGGGGCAATGTGTTAGAATTAAGGTTGTTTTGCAATGTTACACTATCTTGTGGTTTTTGTAGGATTTGTTTTTGGTGGAGAGGCCAACTACCCTTTGAATAAAGATGACTTTTTTGGTCACACTAAATAATATAAATAGGTCATAATACAAGAGAGGAGGGGAGGGAGATTTATCTCACTGCAATAAATCATATATATCGATCGTATAGGTAATCTAGTTTAATGTCTTTTTACTTCTTTTTATTTAAGTTAAGTTTTCATTATCATAAATCTTTTTCATCTAACATGGGTTAGTGTAATAACTTATATTTTTGTATACCTAAGTTAGTACTTTTATTGTATGCTCATGTGCTTCTAGATGCTTTTATAATATATGTTATGCTTTTTGGTTATGCTTTGAGTTATTAATGAGTGGTAGAGTAGATCTTACAATCAACCATATAGATCACAAGTGTTCAAGCATAACTTCGTCAAATTCCATGGAATTAGGCTAGTATGGGTGTCTTGATAGCTAGATGATAGATTGCTTGTTATTGTCTTCCCAATCATACTTGTGTGGGCTAATTCGTATAGTTAAGTGTGATTGAGACATGATGATAATGTTGGAGAAGCCATGACTAAAATATTATTAAAATACCAAGACTATAAATTATCTAGCCTAACCACAAAGAATAAATCTACCTTAGCCTATGCATGGAGTATTCATTCCAACGTGCTGTACATATGTTGAACGTTCATTAATGTCATTGGATTACCAAGTACCCATTGCTAGGTATACTAAGTGGTGCACTAGTGGGATGACCAAAAATTAACATGTTTATGCTCGAAGGTGGTCATATTCATGTAGTGTAATTAAATGCAACGAAATGCAAAATAATTAATTAATCATGTGCAAATTAAAGAAACAGTTAAAATTAAATTGAAATTAAGAAAATTATTCAACTATGCCAAGTGCTACCTACAATGAAGGAAAATGGATCTCAATTCTATTGTTGTCATGAAAATGTGTTTAGGCACATAGTTACTTGAATAAAACTTTAGACAATCCACTAAGTTCATGCTATAGGAATTTGGTGCTAAATTCTAACTTTTATAGAAAGAAACTACAAGAGTTTGGCTGAGCTATTGATCTAATAGTGCCATAAATGTAGTGGTGCATGCATTCATATAGGCATCTATTACATCTGTACCAACATTGCTACTATGTTGATGTTGATGTGTCGATATGGCCTTCAAAAATCAAGACTCATCATGCCCTCATGACTAACTAAAAACTTGTCCTTAAGTTAATAAAATTGAAATCAAGTTTTTTTATGAAATTGTGGAAGTGACTTGATTTACTCCAAGTGACTAACTCGAGTGTTGCATTACATAATTTATTTGGGTGCTTTTAAAAATTTAAAAATTTAACTTAGAACAAAATTGAACACACAGTCTTCTACAAAAACTTATGCATATATGTACATGATTGACTAAAGCATATGTCTTATGTGGTGCCAAGTGGTGGTGGTTCTTGTGGTAGCTCTTGTAGTGTCTCCTTATGTCTTACTGACTATTGTAGTTGCTCTATTGTCACTAATCTCAACCAAAATACATCAATTAATGCTCTTGTATTTTCTTCATTTATTATGGGATTGTTGATTGTCCAATCCAGTTTGCATAGATTAGCTATTATAGGCACCTCCCAAGGACATGACAAATTTGGAAACATTTCATGTGCATTGGTGAACTAGGTAGTAAATTACATATGTTTAATATCAAACAACTTAATTGTGTTTTGTAGCTCCTTGTAGTTATTCTCTTAGCCAAATTTTTACTAATGGATCCTTTGATTTTCAAATGTTATTTTTAGGATCTCAAGCTTTACATTGCTTATTTTAAGCTTTTAACACACCTTCTTATGGAGCTTGTATTCATTCTCCTATAATAATATGAGTTGGCCACTTGTTTCTCCAACTTTATTCTTGGCCTTACAACAATGAGAATTGCAAGATTGGCATAACAAAGATTGACAAGCTCTAGATATTTGGTCATTTCTTCAATTTACACCTCCTTCCTTTGGATCTCAGCTTTACTATATGCATTTAGTTCATTAAGATGGATTACCATGCATTGCCTTGGAGCTACTGGAGAACTTGATTCATCTTTACATTGGCTAATTGGATCTTTTTCTCATTAATATTCTTTTGCATGTCCACCTAGTCCTTATAATGATTTTCAAGCTTTTTGTATTTTAGAGCTTTGTTTTTCTAGGTGGCAATGTTGATTGTTGATTTTTGGTGGATGGCATGCATATGCTTAATGATGAGTGGCAGGGTACCCTATAGTCAACCATACAAATATGAGTGTTTACACGTGATCCAGTTGAACTCCGCGAATGGACTAGTTGTGGCACCTAGATAGTTATATGTTGATTACAGTTTGCTGTCTTCCAACCTAGACTAGTAATAGCTTTGTCACATATGGTTTAGTCCAGAGTGAGGCATATGATGTTGCTCTAATTCTACATTACTCTTGATAACAGAAAAGATAAATTGATTAAACTAATAATGGAAGTAAAACCTAAATTAGCCTATGGTAATGGTATTCGTCCTTAATTGTCTGTACACATCTTAGACTTTGTGGGATTACTACTGGGCATGCCAAGTATTCACACTTAAATGCACATGACTAAGGCATACACATTTCGCTTAATGATGGGAAAATACATTAAATAATTAAAACAACGAAATTAATCTAAGTAAATGCTACAATGATGAAAGTAATCTTGATCTTTATTGCTGGTCATGTGTGTGTCCAATTACGTCACACTGGAACAAAGGTGTCATACAATTACAAACATCACACTATGGGCATGCACTGAGAATAACTAGCTTGAAAGAAAAAAACTAAAAATTAAACTACCAAAAGAAAAGAACTTCTAACTCTCCAAAAAATTCTCTCTCACTGTGCACCTGAGTGCTGTATTTATAGGCTAACACAGGAATCACAATATTTTGTATATGATATTATATCTAGGCTGCAATATTGCATACCTAATATTGCGTAGCCAATATCAGGGCTTGACAAACCACAATTCATCATACCCCCAAAACTGAATAAAAAATTTTCCTCAAGTTAATACAATGAGAAACGAACCCCTTACAAAACATTATGAAGGTACGAGATCATTGACTATTATTGACTAACCATGTCGCAGTATGGGAAACACAAAACTTAAACATAAAACACAAAATAAAAAATGCAAAATGTTGGAACTAATGTGGTTCCTGGAGGTGGTGGCTCCTTCATTGGTGCTTTCCCTTTGTCTAGCCCTGCACACTTCTAAGATTGTTGATGGCTGATAAGCACTTGCAGTTTCTCTTTTTCTATCCGAGGATCATGCATAGTCCATGCTAATGCCCCAATGTTTGATGGAGCTAGCACCTTCCATAGACACGACAGCTATGGAAACATCTGGTTTGCTTTGACATACCACATAGCAAACTGCCATCGTTCCTCCTCATAGGCTCTAACTTTATCTCATAATTCCTGATAATTTGTTAGCCATCGAGCTAAGTTTGCTATAACATCTTTTTGGTCATGGTAGCTTGCTTTGACCACTTCTAATTTAGAGTTTGCAACTTCTAATTTTTGCAATGTTTTCTTATGTTCGACAAGCTTTGTTTAATAGTTAGCATAAGTGGCAGCTACTTGTTTCTTAAGCTCAGTTCTCGAGTGCCTTGCTGTTAACATGCCCAAGTTAGCATATCGCAGATTTGCCAACTCTAGGTACTTTGTTAATTCCTGAATCTGTAGGTCCCAACTTTTCAATTCTACTTGGTGGACAAAGGCATATGTATCTAGTATGGCTTGCCAGTTAGTGTGTTGAGCGTTGAAAGAGTTAATGTAAGCCTTAGCCATACAGATCTCCATTTTGATGATTTCATTGTACATCCCCACCTGATCATGGAAGTACTCGTTTAACTTATTGTGCTTCTTGGCCTCATTTTGCCACACACTTTTCACTATTACCATCTTTTGATGAATAGCATGGACCTCCTCCATGAAGATGATTTTATTCTTCTTGGCCAAACGATTCATATCTTGGTTGACCTGAACTAATTATTCTCACATATGTTGGAAACTTTCTTTGAGAACATTCTTCTATTTCTCAACTATCGTCAACCGAAGATTTTCAGCAGTAAGTTGTTTATTTTTCTTTTGTAAGACCTTGAGAGCTTTGGCATGTGTGTACATTTGAGCTTGTGCCTTTGAAGTATCCCAATCAGCATGTTCTTTCTCCCTTGCCACCTTTTTATTTTCTTCTAATAATTTATTCAGTTGCTTAGTTCTAAAAACATCTAATTGGTCAATATTGATAAATTGGCAAGGATCCCTTCATTCAGCGTATAGGGTGATGAGCTTTTCTTGCAGTCTTTGCAACTCTGCTTTCACATGCTTAGCCCTAACTTCAGTCATGACCAATTTTTCTTTGGTTGAAATGAGGTCTGATTATGCAGTTGTGAGGTCTTGGGGGATGTCAAATAAGGAAGTCTTATTTGTAGCAAGCAATTGAAAATATCCTCATGTTCCGTAGGAGTCATTGAGGAATCGGCCAAAACGTGAGCATCACATGCTCCCATGAAATCTACCGATGGCACAATAGGGATCTTAAAAGATTCTTTGATGTGGTCTATGACCACCTTTGTTGCATCTGCTACATCCTGGTGCTGCATGACCACAACCGTGGCACCTTCACCAGTTTCTAATCTAACTTGGAAGGATGTGACATTTCCAGAGATCTATTTAGACCACTGGGACTCTCCTCCTAAAATTAGTAAAATGTGTTCACTTGTAGGGTTAGTCGAAACAGTGGGATGCATGACATCATCAATGACCTTGAATAAATTTTCCGCATCACGACTTCCCCAACTGACTGTCTTAGCGATTGTGTCGAGGTGACTGATGGATGGTTGATAGTCTTGTTGAGGTGGTGGCAATTGTTGGACTTGCTAGCTTATGGATTGTGTGCTGGGCTTTGCTTCCTATTGTTGGTTGGGTCTTGCTATTTGAGGCACAGTGGGCCCAACCGTTTGCTCTTCCTCTTGCTCTAATTGCTTGCCAATGTCTTTCCTTGGCACTGACGGTTTGAGTAGTTCAACATATGAAGCATTTTGGGCTTTTCTAGAAACATCATTCATATAGTCCAATATTCCAACATCTCTGCATAGCTTCCTAATGAGATAAGGGAATGGCAATGCAAGCTTTTCTATCTTTCTTTATTCAAATTGCCTTAACATTTTTGTTAGATATAAATGGGGTAGAGTCGCATTAAATTTTTCCTTCAAAATTGCATTGCCCCATGCTACATAAGTAGATAATCTATTTAAACCTTTGGTGGGAAAAATGTGATAAGTGCCGATATTAAAGTAAATCCTCTCTTCCAAGGTCAATTCTCCATAAACTTTATTTTCTTTGTCGTAAGCCCATTTCAACCATAATTGTTTTGCATCTGCATCTGAGCAAGTAGACAAATGAGCAACCTTTGGTCCTTCGTTTGGAAGATTCAGGACCTCTGCAATGGCCTTTGTAGAAAAATCAATGAAAACACCATCTAAATTGGAAATGGTGCCTTCCTTCTTGCCATGCCAGAATTGGTATGTTTCACCCAAATACCAGTTACCACTTTTCGAAAGAATGGGCCATAGTGGAGATGCCTTAAGTTGAGTCTTCACTAGTTTAGGGGCAAACTCAGTGAAAGGCTTGAAATTGAGCTCCATGATCATAGCTGCGAAGGTGGACTTCTCCCAAATGGCTTGGAGACATTCTGGGGACAACATGAGACATTACCCTAGTTCTAGAGCTCTAACTTCGCCACCTTTTATGTGGCCAGATTGCACTGTCACAAGGGTTTCCTGATGAATGCTGAATGAGTGGGCCTCCTACTCTACATGTTCTATGTGAGGTTCCTGGTCTCTACCTCCTCTTAGGCGTTTAGCTACTTCTTAGGAAGGTCCTGCTCAATCTCCTTGTTTTGGGGCCATCTATAATCACACAAAAAGCATTGTTACTAAGGTTGTGTAGAGAAATTTTTATTAATTCATACCTTACTCATTACCTTAATTAACAATCCATTATTGTGTAGTGTGATTTTTAGAGTTAGAAATTTTTCTGAGAAGTGGCTCCAAAAGGTATTATTGTTGACCTTACAATCATTTGGATGGCCTAGATGATTGATAAAAATTAGCTTGGCATTTAAACATAGAATGTTTCTTTGGTAAACATAGAATTTCTTACCCCTATGATATCCTTCAGACGAAGACAAATTTTCAAAAAAATAAAATAAAATGCACACTTCCTACTGCAGTAACCCCCCACGACTAAGTGGAACACTCCAAGTTCAACTAGGATCATATATAATTGAAATCAAAATGTTAGGGAGTGAGATATTACGCTTGGAAGATGGAGACGTAAAGCTCTAAGTCACAAAGGAAAATTCCAAAAACTCCCCTAGTGTCAAATGAAAGAAATGAATTGGAAGTAGGTGGGGTCGTTAGTATATATAGGTAGGGGAGACCTGATATCACATACCTAGGATTGTGTACTCGGTATTGGGTCAGACGTGATATCGTGTCCCCACTAAAATGCATTGAATGCAAGGATTGAGTGGGAATAACAAATTTTTGATATGTAATGAAGGATTAGATATTAAATTAGAAGCTTTGGGGGTATTTAGAAAATTAATTTTGAGGCACTAGAAGTATGTCATGGTGGGATCATATATTAAAATTTGTGAAAAGGGGCTAGGATGAAGGGTGTATAGTAATTGTTGAGGAACGGTTGATTAAAATGATAAGGGAAAGGATAGTTCACTTAGGTGAGTAGTCAGAGGATGTAAGATAATGCGATCGTGTGTAACAGGGACAAGTTATAAAAGTTACATAAGTGGGTCCTCCCCAAAGTAGGCTCTAGCATATGATGCCCTTGTGGAATCACACCTCTAATGTTTGTGAGCACTAGAGAAGTTGAATGCAACATATACCTATGAACAAAACACACATGTTAAAATCACTGCATTGAGATAATAACTCTACATTACACCAACCATAAGTTATGAACACTCGGACAATGAGATGAGAGAGATGTAGAAGGGATCACAGAAATCGGGACAGGAGGTTCCTAATGATGATCACATGGAATCTTGTGTATAATTAGTGGTTAAATAATCATGTGTCTAGCTTTCCAAGTTCCAGACCAAGTCCATACCACATTGTAGTGACATCGCATCGCTTCATCCCATTGACAAAGAACCATAAGCCTACTAGAGTTGCAAGGAGTAACATCACTTGGCATTTTGTTCAAGGGAGGAGAAAGAGAGGAGTGTCATAATGGCTCACACTCTTTCTTTCTTTGTTTTTTTTTTTTTGGGTTTATGAAGTCACCTACCTTCAAGCATGGGTACATGTCTTTCTAGTGGGACCCACATAAGCTTATTTAGTGCCATTTTGAGTTGCTCTTACTCCCATTTTTTGTTAGATCTACAAGGATATAGTTACAACCTTAGCAACAAGATAGAACATACAAAAGTAGCCAAAGAGAATCTAAAAATCCCCTTGATGTCACACCCTTATCATTCCACCTTGGTCCTTCACTCGTCTCTCTAGACACAATGATTATTAAATTATTTATAGTTTGATGATGAAAAAGATTACCATTGTGACCAAAGCACAAACCTCTTATTAATGGAATGGATGGATGGATGTTATGGCCTCAATGTTCAAATAATCAGTCCCTTATGACTAGGAAACATAGAGAAAATCCTCACCTTAATGGGCAACATGATCAACCTATTTATGATTGAGATTACAATGGAAAATTAAAAACAAAAATTAGAAAAAGTAAAAAAAAAAAATAGAGAAATTACAAAAAATTTTGTAAAATAAAAAGATAAAATAACACTTAAAAATGTTGGAAATTAGAATGGGGGGTGACCCCCATGACTAAAAATTTGGTTGTGGCTAGGATTAATAAGTGGATGAATAGGATCCATGCATGTATGAAACATTAGGGGCCTATCATGCCCTAGCCACTAGGTGTTTATTGGTGGTATGATGGCTTGGTAGAAAAATTGTTGGTCACACACCTGATTATAGAAAGCATAGTGGGATAAGTTAGATGGTGTGTGTACATTATGAGGGAAATCTAGCCCACTATGACACCCTTGACTATATGGCAGTATGCATGGATCTGTGTGTCCCTTCGCATTGGTGAATTCACTGAATTGTGTGGATGTTGGAGTGTGAGGTGGAGGCCTAGATATAGTGATAGGGGTTGTTGATGGAGCTAAGGAAGGTGTGGCATCAGGTTTTCCTTGGGCTAGTTTAGAAGGTGAAGTAGGTTCAGAAATGTGCTTGTCATGCCTAAAGAAGAACACTTCCAATGTTGCAGAGGGAACCTACTTTCATTAATAGCAGCATCACAAGTTACATTTTTTGGTTGGCATGGTGGTGCAAAATTGTCTGATACATTTGATGGTAGTGTAGAAGGAGGTGAAGGATGAGAATATTGAGGGTGAGGAGAAGTGTGAGAAGTATGAGTGGTGATCCCTCAGAAGAAGACATGGGTCGATGGTACTCGAGAGAGTGATAATAGTGACTAGAAGTAGAGGATTCAGAATTGGTTAGAGAAAAAAAATGTTAAACATAGTAGGTGTTTAGTTTTGGTAGATAGGGAGGATGTGGCTGGCTAGATGGTGACCTTCCCCATGCCTGTGAGTTTTGCCACTATGACGGAGCAAAGTGTTGAGGTTGGTAATAGCTCCCCTCAAGATAGTACAATGGGTTATGGGGTTGTCCATAATTACTTTGTGGAATAGGGATGCATCTAAACCAATACCTTCATGCGAATTTTGGGTGCAACTTCCCTGCCCAATGCTCATATAGATGTGAGAAGACTAGGCAATGGCCCTTTGGATGGTCATATAATAGCCATCACATCCATCCTCATTATCTATAGTTGAGCCTTTAGCCTTGTTACCTTTAGTCATTCTCCCCGGTTGCCAAACAATGTTCTTAACTATTTCTGATTTTTGTGCCCTCTATTTGTTTTGATTGCTAGGTTTATTTTGAATGACCCTCTCCCTAACAGTGTCTTCTAAGCTCACACTTTGTTCATTTGCCCATACGGTCATCTTATTATGCTTTGCCTTAATTTCATCTATTGATTTCTGTATTGGCAAAGGTTGGGACTATATCACCCTTTTAGAATTGGTTTTTTTCTCTTCATTATAGTTCTAGACCCTTGTTGTTTCTAAAGTTGGGTCCCGCTCAAATGCTTTGGCATTCTCCCATTTAGATAATTCTTTCTCTTCTTTCACTAGAGACTCTATTAGTTCTTTGACCTGGTGGGCTTGGAGCTTATATAGTTGTCCTTGGGCATACTTTTCAAGGTTCACCCTTGTTTCATTACTAAGGCCATCTATAATGTGGAGTATTTACTCTTTCTTGGAGAACCTATGACCTAGACATTTATTTAGTAAGGCATAGTATCTATCTAAGGCCATGTCCAAGGGTTCTTGTTGTTCTTGTTTCCATCTTTGGATTTGTCTCATACAGGCAGACACTTGCACACAGGTTTGGTATCTTTTAGTAAAAAGTTCCAACATGGTTGACTATCATATGATTGAATTTGATTCCAACGATCTATACCACACTTCAGCTTTATCGATTAGTGTCCTAGGAAAGAGCTTAAGCTTTTGCCATTTACTGTCCACATTGTTGAGCACACAAGCATCATGGAAGGCTTGTAAATGATTTTGCAGATCTGAATCATAGCCTCCTGCAAATTTTGGAATATTATTTNACCTATGTTATGTGCATTAGGCTTTTAGGAACTAACAGGGGTTTATCATCGTTAGACAAGTTGTGATTAAAATCTCTATTTTATTGCTAGTGATGATGGGGCTTGTGTTCATGTTGATGACCTTGAGTGTGTCTGTGGGTTCAATTTTTGCTTTTATTCTGACCCTTTTGTGGAGCTCTATCCCTATACCTACATTCATCTTCGTTAAAACTAGATGTTGAAGTTAAGGGGGAAGATGCAAAGGAGGAATTGGTAGGATAGCCATGGCTTCTATAATGTTTCTCATGATCCCTTGGTTTATCATTTCTAAGTACCAAGGAGGTCTTAGGCCTTGAGTCCTCCCCTAGTTTAGGACTAATGTCATCTTCTTCAAGATTGTTTGCCTTAGGTGAATGTAGTCTTTGAGTGTCGTTAGGGTGGTCATGGTCATGAAAAATCCCTTCATAAGATGGATCACTCCAATCTTCCTCATTGTATAATTTTTTAGTTCTCCTATGAATAGGTGCACTATACGGTTCATAATCATTTCCATGTGAGTGAGACATTGTTGTTGATTTATGGTGTGTATTTGAATACTTCTTGAAAGATATATTGTTAATACCCTTTTACAGTGATCTTGTGTAATATAACTAATCTAGATAACTAGCGCCATTCCTAGTAATGGTGCCAATGATGAGTAGTGAGGTATCCCTATGCTCAACCATACGAATACAAGCATGTATGCACAATTTGATTGAACTCTGCAAATGGACTAGTTGTGGCATTTAGATAGTTATATGTTAATCGTAGTTCGTTGTCTTCCCACCTAGACTAGTAGTAACTCTGTCACGTATGGTTTAATCTAGAGTGAGGCATATGATGTTGTCCTAATTCTGCATTACTCCTAATAACAGAAAAGATAAATTAATTAAACTAATAATGGAAGCAAAACCTAAATTAGCCTATGATGATGGTATTCATCCTTAATCATCCATACACATCTTGGACTTCATGGGATTACTACTGGGTGTGCTATGTATTTGCACTTAAACGCTTGTGATTAAGGTATACACATTTTGCTTAATGACAAGAAAAGTAAATAACAATAAATCAACTGGTAACTAAAGAAGGCATTAAATAATTAAAATAACAAAATTGATCTAAGTGAATTCTACAATGATGAAAGTAATCTCGATCTTTATTGTTGGTCATGCTCATGTCCAAGTATGTCACACTCAAACAAAGATGTTGTACAATTACAAACATCACATTGCAGGCATGCACTGAGAATAACTAGCTTGAAAGAAAGAAATTGAAAACTAAACTGCCAAAAAAAAAGAACTTCTAACTCTCCAAAAAATTCTCTCTCACTGTGCGCATGAGTGCTATATTTATAGGCTAACACAGGAATCACGATATCGCATATACGATATCATATCCAGGCTGTGATATTGCGTACTTGATATCAGGGCTTGGCCAACTGTGATTCATCAGTTAATATAAAGATTTATATTTTTTGATATCAATCTTTGTATGTCTACATTTACTTTTATGAATTACTCCTACTAGTGCTTAAGGTAGTCTTCCATTTGTTCTATTTGCTTTTTTATTGTAAGCAACCTCTTATTTTCTTTGACGAATTCCTTTTTCTCCATTTCAACTTAATGTTGTTTGGTTTTGAGTTTTCGAAGGCCTTATCCCTTGTAAGGCTTGGTTAATGGAGGCTAAGGTTAAACTAATGGGCTCTTAATTGTTCAACTTCAACTATTAATTGTTGATTAAGTGAAATAACTTTATGAAGTTAGTTTTTGGCAATTATCAACTTGCCCTTTGTCTTGATGAGTGTAGATTGGATGGATGAAATATCTTTCAAGATGTCAAAGATATTTAGAATTGATGGCTTAAACACTTCTTCATGTTGTGCTGCATTTATCCCTTGCAATCTAGTTGTAGAAGTTCTTCATAGCAGAAAAATATGGAACTGGTGAAACACCGCCTAGAAAACACATGTTGTGACCTATAACCTTTACCACTGAACTTGAGGCAAGATTTTATTGTAAACGTGAGGTTGGTAGCCCATGTGCTACAATCTTACATACTTTAACTTTTTTGGGACTAAAAAATGCCTCATTAGTTGCTACTGCCTCACTTCCCAAGTATAAAAAGTCACCTAATGTTTATATATGGGCTTGGGAAGGCTAAAAATGCCTTGAAGATTGCCAAATTTGGCATTTTCATGGGTTTTTGTAGGAGTATAACCTCAACTACGTTCGGACCAGCTACCCCTAGCATAGATGGTGTTGGGCTTTCATTTCCCAACAACACCCACTGTAGTCACCACAAAAACCTAGTGTAGTTGCACACATCTAGTGTTGGATTTGTTGGGTTTTTCATTTTTTTAGCAAATTCCTAGTGTAGTTGTTACAATTTCTAGTGGGGTAACATGACCAACATAGTCATCACAATTTTTTAGTAGCTACAGTATGGATAGTGTAGTCACCACATTTTCAGCAAATTTCAACAAATGCTAGTGTTTTCTTCCAAGGCTAGCATAGTCATAAAAGTTCGTTTACTATTTTTAGCATGCGGAAGGGTTTTGATGGCTTAGGTGCATCAAAACTTGCCAAAAATCATCAACTACATTGGAAATCATAGTCGTTACACCTAAAAAAAGACATCAATATCTCAGTCATCATGGAAAGAATTTGCAACCTAAAATCAACAACCTAAAACTTATAAAAGCCAAACTTGAACACCATATTTAGGTTCTGAACATTTTTGCAACCAAGAAACCTAGCAACCTTTGCAATCTCAAGCATTTTACACCCATTTTGGCACTTGTAAGACTTGTGGAAGTAATTGACATCTACTTAAGCAACAAGACTCTTAGCATAGTCTCATTACTACCAAAGTCAAACACCATTGTTAACACCATATGTAGCCAAAGTTGTAGACTTGAATGTAAACCAACAGGGAGTTGTAAGTGATTGGAGTTGGGAAGAATCTAGATCATGGAGTTTGACTATAGAGCATAAATGGTTGGCTTCAACAAGCTTCAATCTCCATCCAATCTAGCTTCTTATGCATTTAAGTATACCATCTGTACTCTTTGAACTTTATACTTTCATTCAATAAATATTTTAGTTCATTTGTAGTGTAGATTTAATTTCATGTTTAATTCTATGTTTATTTATTTTTGTTTGAATCTACAATTTTATTTTCCTTATTTTACATTTTTTGAGTCCTTGGGTGATTGATAAGACTGTCTAGGGCATCTTGGATCCTATTTTTTTAAGAGGCCATTGGGATCTAAGGTTAGGTTGTTGCACCTGGGATTTTTGGTTTTCAAGTGTCTAAAATTTCTAGGCACTACATTCAATAATATAGGGGATATCATTAGCATTCAATGGGTCTTTGTAGACCTGCATTAACTAGTTTTATGGTTGAACTAGGTTGGAAGCATCTAGGACTAGCTCCCCTTATCTATCATCCTTTGTAGGTCATCCTTCAGCATAAGGCAATAGTCTATGTCATGACTAGGCAATTGATGATAATGGTAGAAGCAATCTAGCTTGAAGTATCTAGGAAATTGGGGATCAACTTCCTTGCTCAATGGGATCCTTCGCTATTTCACATAGTTGCTTATGTTTTTTTTGAGTGGCTTCAATCATTTGTTTGTGTTGCATGCATTCACTTTTTAATAGTTGGTCTAATAACTTTCATGGTATCATAGGTAAGGTAGTGTATTTGACCATGTCCTTTCTTTGAAAGTTAGTTTTGATTGTTGTTAATGTAGTAGCCTCAGAGGTTGATTGTTAGTTATTGTGATCATTAATGGGCATTGGGTGGATTAGCCTTTGGCCCCTGGTTTATAGTCTTTATTTCGTTTGTCATAGTTGCTACGAACACATTGTTTTGTTTGCTCTTTTCTTTGCTTCTCCATGTATGTTGATTTTTATATGCTATGTAGGCTTGATCATAACTAGCCTTTGCAGCATCCTCTATATTTTTAGTTTGTGAGAATGCTTAGCTAAGGGACCACAACTCAAGGTAATAGAGCTTAGACTTGATAAAGTCATTCACTACTTCCTTAGATATGGCTAACAAGTGGGCTTCGGTTATAGGCTCTGGTATTTCATTCAGTAGTTCATTCCATTGTTGGATGAACTTTTGCATGGGTTCTAAGGGCCCCCTACTTAACCTTCATGAGTTGGTCAAGCGTGGTGTTAGCCTTTAAGTTATACTTGAAGTGGTTTACAAATTGGAAAACCAAGTTCTTCAAAGGGGATATGGATCACCTAGGTAATGCGCGATACCAATCAAGTGCTTTCCTAGTAAGGGACATAGGGAAAATCCTCATGATGGTATGAGGCCATGGCTACAAGAGTAAGCATTTAGATGGAAAGGTAATAAGGTTAGCATTAGGATCACCTTCTCAGTTATATTTGCTAAATTGAGGAATAGGGACACTAGGAGGAAGTGTTAAGGGTGAAACTACAGGACTTATGGGATCAGCCTGGTAGAAATCCATAATATTAATAGTCTATGAAGTAGAGGCTTTAAGCCTTTTCAACTCCTTAGTTAGGTCTTGGATCATCTGAAAGGCTTGATCTAGACCTTGTGGTGGCCTTGTTGGTTGTGGGGTTTGTATATAAGACTGTGGTGTTGGTTGTGAGGCTTGTGGCCTCGCTATGGATTGCATGATAGAAGGAAATGGTCATGTTATGGTTATGACTTATGGGCCAAACAAAGAGAAGGATCTTTTTATTGGTACTTGAGGCACAAACGAGACAAATTGGGTGTGTGGCCCCTAAGTTTCTTGGGTCCCATGCTTGGCCTTGTATGGATAGTTAATGGATTTGTACTCCTTACCATTATGGTGTATAATTTTGAACTCCCTTTTGGCTTTTGCTTCCAAACATGGAATTAGCATACTAGCCTGTATTTTGGTGTAAATGAACTTATATCAGTCTCTATTTATGATTGCAAAATCAGGAATCTTCCCTTTGATCCTCAAATATTTCCTACATTCAATGATAGCAAGGTCTTTAGGGTCATATACCCTCATGGCTTGTTAGCTAAGACCTTCACTAGTGAAGGTGAGGGGCAACTTGGTAGATGCTAGAAAGACATTGCTATAGTGTTAAGAATGGCTTAAAACAAGGCTATAAATGATAGAATAAAAGTAAATTTCAGCAAATGGAATTCAAAAACATTTAAAAGAGATAAAAATATCTAAAAATTAAGTACTTACTAAAATTAGTAAGTGGGGGGTAAGGGTGGTTTACCCCTTTACTGGAAATGAAAAGTTGAAAACGTTGATGTTCAACACTCTATATGTTAACCTCCTAGTTGCCTCTACACTAGGTATGGTAGAGGGAGGGGGGTGGATGAAGAAGGGGGATGAGATAATGGAAATATTACACCCTCTTATTTCAATGTTGGAGAGAAGGGGAAAAGTTTGAAGGCCAAAATGAAAACTTGGTAGTTTCCAAAGATGGTTTTGGTAGGTTGCCAACTTTTACCACAAAGGAGGGGAAAATAGGTTTGGTTGGTGTGAAAGCCAATGTTAGTTTTGTGGCAAAAATGTGGCAGAAAAAATTAAATGGTTGTTAAGGCTTCTATGCTGGATTTATTCTAGAAATTCATAGTAGATGTTGTGAAACTTCAGCACCCACACCACCTGCAACTTCCACTCTAAGGATTTTGCTATAGCAGGGGTCAAGATAGCATTGGATTCCTTGGTAGTTTTGGCTTAAAAAACTAGAAAATGGATTTCAACTTGCAATGTATGATAAATAGGGGGAGTTAGTCTTAGATGCTTCCAACCTAATTTGGCCACAAAACTAGTTAATGTAGGTCTACAAAGATGCATTGAATGCTAATGATAGCCCCTATGTTATTTCAACATTCAACATTGGTGACGATTGAAGACCTACAAGAGAACCATTCATGATTCAAGTACCCCTATGCAATGAAGGGACTTCTTCAGCCTCCCATAGCTCAAGATCCCCCTTTTTCATAAGAGTACCATCATGAATGCCTCCTAAGAACCTTTTGTCATCAAGGTCCCCCAACCCAAATAACCATAGCCCAACCAATAATGTAATGACCTCCTATGGTAGCCAATGCTACTACCTCTTCCTTAGAGCCTATGGCTAACAACTAAAAAAATTTAGCCAAACAAAGGAAGAAAAATAAGCTAAAGCTTAACAGCAAGGGAGATAAGTAGATGAAGGCACAAAAGGAAGTGGGCTCATCAAAGCCCACTTCCATTTCAGCTATACCCATGACCTCCTTTGCCCCAAACCCTTCAACTAGCAAGCCATAGGAGGACCAAAAACCCCACAACCAAAAAAAAAAAAAACAAGGAAGAGCCTCAACAACCACAACCTAAAACCAAAGTTTGCATTTTGGGGTACATGGAAGAAGTAAAGCACAACTGGAGTGACAAGTTCATGATCAACGATAAAAACTTCTTTAGTGTAATGGACCAAGTCAGGTAATTCCTCAAGAAAAAAAACATAACTATAAGTTTATATGGCTTGATCATGAAATTTGCTACACATTGTGAGGCACTGGTGAAAACGTTAACCTTCATCATTGTTAGTGAAGATATCCATCCATCTTCATCATTGTTACTAATAAAGAATCCATCCATCTAGTGATGATTCCTCCCTCATCAAAGGAGGCAAAGTCAATGAATCTTGTATTTTGTGATAGCAAACTTAAAGTTAATCCCTAAAATGATGAAGTAACTATAGCCCCTCTATTCATAACCCTACGGATAGGATAATTTAAAATACATGGGGTGCATGTTGATGATGGAGCCACCAACGTCATCTCATGCACCATCGTTGAATGCTTGGGCCTAACTAAGCAAATACGACCTGTGACCATCGTAGCTTTGAAGTCCTTCAGTGGATTAAGAGTTGCCATCAAAGGGTATATCTTCTTGGATTTTGTAGTTGTGGAGCAATTCCCCACAACCACCCATTTCTTGGTGGTTGAAGAGACACCAAGATTAAACTTAATTTTAGGAAGACCTTGGTTGTCTTCATTATGAGTTGTGTCCTCTCCCATCCATCAAGAAACTCACCTTCCTTATTAGGGAGGTGAAATCATCATCCATGGTGATAACACAGTTCTCCTAGCTATCAACAACATAGACATAGAGTAGGGGTCCAAAGTAGAACTTCAAGAAGAAGCTCCCAGCCATCAAGAGCAATAGCCCAAGAAAGCCAACAATGACAACAATAAGTAACAACATGCCTTATGAGATGAACTTCATTTTAACATTGTAAGCAAAGGGGATGATGAATATAAGCTTATGCAGAGTAGGCCTTACTCCCTAATCTTGATTAGAAAGAATCTATACAAGTGAAGTTTACCTTAACCTTCCCATGCCCCTATGACTAGATGCACTGATAGCCATGTAGCCTTACTTTTCTTTTGTAGTTTATTATATCTTTTTATGCATTTATTATTTTACTCTTTATGCACATAGCCTAAGTTCGTCTACATTTTTACCTATTTGCTACATTCTTTCTTTATTTCTACTTATGTTATAAACATCAAAACAGCCTTACAAATATACGTCTTTTTCATAGCCTATCCACTAAGACATTAAACTAGCATTATGGTCTGCTAAGACCTTAAACTGGCATGACGGCCTGCCATTACCTTAAACTGTTAATGTCTACCAAAACAATGCAACATGGCCCACCATGGCCCTAAACTGGCAAAAGTAACCTCAATGCATCATGCCCCACCATGGCCTTAAACTAGCAAAACTATATAACATGTGCCTGCAATGGTCGAAAACTAGCAAATGTCCCTTTTATTATTAGATCTCTATTTTCTTACACTGTTATCACATCAATTAGCTATTTAATGTTATAACCATAATGTCAACATAGCCCTTTTCAACATTTACAAAATTTACTATAGATACATATAGCCAAAAATAAAACCAAAATTTAAATTTAAAGTTAAAATTTCCATAACATACATAGCCATTACCACAATGTGTGGCAAGAATGTCAAAGAATAACAACCATCTATAACATAGTATTGGCTAATTATAGCCATCAACATGAGAATAAAAAGAAATAGCCTACAAGCTAAGCTTATGGAGGCTACTAAGTAGCATCTGGAGGAGGAAGTGGTGGGTCACTCCCACCCTCTTCATTGGGGCTGCCAACATCTCTTGAGGCTTGAAATGCAACAATGTATAGCCAGTGAGTAACCTGTAGCCAAAATCAAAATCATACCTAAAATCAAAACATAAAAGCATTAAAATAATCATGCTCATCCCTATAGATGATACATAGTTCCAAGTGGGGTTTGGAAGAATGTGTGGGCTCTATGCACCACCATCAGAGTATTGTTAGCATTATACTGACTATACTTTGGCATCATCTAGATCTCTGTAAGGTAGCATGGGCGTATGATGTTTATTGATCCCACTGCTATCTTAGGAAGCATATTGTGAATAATGAATGTAATGATCAGGCTAGATGCCTAAGGAAATAGGGTCTCCACAACAATCCCAACTACATCCACGAACAAGTGTGATGACAACATCACACTAAAGTTCCTAAGGAGGTAGGCAAGGAAGTCCCTTGCCCTAGGCCGGAACCACAATGAGAGCTTCTTGAAGGGCATGTCATGTGGTGGGGTGTTGATCTTGGGATAACCAATGTAGCACAAGATACCAACCGGCTCCACTATGATGAGGATGGACCTCAAAAAGACCTTGCATGAAGTAAAGAAAAAAACATTGTGACCTATTAGAATTACTTAGCAAATTTAGATAAAACATCTAGTCGGAGGTGAAATTAGCCTTTGTAAAAAGCTCTAAGGTGTTTATCTAAATTACCTTAAGGAATTCACCACAAAACATTATTACAATATGGAATTACTTAGTAGATTTGGAAAAAACATCTAGTCAGAGGTACAATTAGCCTTTGTAAAAAGCTCTAAGATGTTTATCTAAATTAGCTTTAAAATTCCATAAAAATATTATTACTATAACCAAAATATCATAGCCAAAGCATTATAGCGAGAACTAAACCTTGGTCTAAGTTATGCATAAATTTAGAAAATAGCATCTAAATTATGCATAAATTTAGAAAAAGCAAGCATAAGTTTAGGAAAAACATCTAAATTATGCAAAGCATGCATAAATTTGGAAAAAAAGCATCTAAACTATGAACAAATTTAAAAAAAGCATCATATACATAGAAAAAAACCATGTAGCCATAGTAAAAGTTTGCTAAAAAGAGAAAAAGCTTTTACGCTTCTTAAAAAAAAGTAAGCATTAGTTTTACATGTTAAAAAGAAAAAAACATAAGTTACACATATCAATCACATCCATTTCCAAATGGTAGTGTGCTATGACCATAATTTTGCGTTGTTCACATAGCCATAACTAAAAAATTCATTTATTCTCTTATTTTAGTGATTCCACCTTGAAAAGAATCTTGAAATCATGAACCTTATAGCCATGACCATTATAATTGAAAATGTATAACCATATCTACATAAAACATAACCAAAATTGATCCAAAATCATAGCCATTAACATTTACTCCTTTTTGTACAGGGTTCATAAAAAATGTGTTAAGAATTCATTTGAACTTCAAACGGAGTAATTTCAAGCCCTATGCACCTATGTTTAGAAAAAATTCAAAATATTTACCGTTCATGCAGGAAAAATTCATCAATTTGAACAATAATCTGAAAACGCCACAACGATCCTTATTACATAGGCTTAATAAAAAGCTCATAGAAAATTCATTTGAAGTTCAACTAGAGTGATTCCACCTTCGTTGGAAAGTTAAAAAAAATCCTAGTTAGCCATAATGAGAAAATGGCCAAAAACTTTGTTGTTTCTTTAGAAAAAATTTGCAAAATTACATGAAATTACAAAAGCAACACAAATAACCTAACTGCACAATGTTAGGAAAACAACCATAACTTCATCATTATGAATCCAAATTAAACGAGACAACATTCATTTGAAATCCCAAACAAAGGACTACAAACCCATAACCTTTGTGCTTGCTTTTTCATCTCAAAACCTAGATTTCGTATAGCCATGGAGACAGTTGAAATACCCAAAATCATTGAAACCTATTAAAATTACACCAAAATAATGGTGTAGGATTTTGTTAAAATTTAATTTTAAGAAATCCTAAGACCTAGATCTAAGAAAATGGCCACACCCCAAAATTTTGGGAAAAAAGCATGAAACATCAAGTCCTATTTTAAAAATCAAATATACAAAAGCTAAGGAAACAAAATGACTATATATATGCATGGAAGAAGCAAAAATAGGAGGTAGGATTTCATTAGAATTCCATTTTAATCCCACCACCAGAGTAGATCTAGAAAAATGACTTTAAATAATAGGAAACAAAAAACTAGAAAAACCATAGAAAACAAAGGTAAAATTAGGTAGAATTTCCTACCTTGGAGAAACAATAGAAGAATCCTAGATGAAGATGGGCATGGGTACTTCTTCTAGCTTTTGAGAATGTTCATCCATGTTCTGGATCATAGGGTTCCTACTCTTTCCTCCACATTTCTTTAGGGCCATGGTAGGCTCAACACTAAGTGTGGCTAGAAAAGGAGAAGGATGAAGGTTCTATCTTGAGTATTGGAAGGATGGAAGGTTTCCACACTGAAGTTAGATTGCGTCTACCACTAAAAACTCTCCTAGAGCTCTTCTACAATGCACTATTATTATAAAATGAAAGATATGATTAAAACTTGCAAAATCTAAACATATAAAACTCATCTAAAACTTAAATGCATGCCCTAAAACCCCAGCTACTAATTTAGTGCACCATAACTCCAAGTGCAGTAAAGTGCAAAGGAGGAAAAGTCTAGTTCACATTGATGTTGGATGGGAAACAACTTCACTTTTTTAAAATTTTAAATTTTTGGATTGTGATACCCCACCATACACCTTCTCTCTTGACCAAAAAATGCAACGTTGAGCTTTTTCCTAATTTTGACACTTAGAACTACATGGCAACCTTAACTCCCATGCATCCATGCTAGGGATACCATGCCTAGCATGGAAACATGCCTCCTATTTTGCAAAGTCATTAAAATAAAACTATTTTTCTATTTTTAGTAACTAAAGTCTACCTTTTTCGACCTCAGGTTCCCAAAAATGGATCAGACATGAACAAAGCTAGACACCATGGGTTTAAACTAGTTTTGAGTAGTTTCAACTTGGGGAGGCTTCATACATGCTAGGGGAGGGTTTAGACATGAACAAAGCTAGACACCATGGATTAGACATCTCATCCTCAACGTGGATAGATGGGGAAAAGAAAAAAATGACCTAATTGACTACATAGTATAGCAACAGAAAACGTCGATGGCTAGAAACACCGAGAGGTCTTAGGGTGCACAGCCTAACCCTAGATTCACACGAGGGTGGTGCTAGAGGGAATGAATTTAGGGTGGCCTGAATGGTCTGGTCGATCAAACAAGGACTTAACCGGTGTACAATAACCCTTTGCGAACAATGATTTTAAATGGAACAACTAGTGGTAAAATAAAAGAAAACATAATGTGCACAACAGTAGAAATGTGCTAAAGCATGTAACAGTGCAGTGGACATGATTAAATGCTTTACAATGCCAAAATAAATGTTGTAATTAGCCAAAAAGAGAGTTTGAATAGAAAGATGCACCACCCCAAAAAATGGTACATGTATACAAAGTGTACAATAAACATAGTAGGAGCAGAGTCACAGCCTCGGTGGTGTCGGGTTGTGAAATCTGGTGCTCATTGTGATAAACTGTGACTCCTGGGTCAGTGGCCACAGTATACCATGTGATGTAGTTGTGCCTCTCTGTCGGTGTGGCGTGCTCTGGGTCTCGTTCACCCAGGGAGCTAAATGCCAAGATGTCAAAATGCCAAAATGCCTTGTTGGTGAAAAATGGAAGCCTCCCCTCTTTTTTCTTTTTATTTTCAAAAGAGGACACAGAGGTATTTATAGGGCTAGGGTTAGCCCAAAATGTGGATAAGGTGCCACGTGGTAGTGCGGTAAGTGTTACACTGTAGCTCTACGCTATGCTACGCTACACTACATAGCGTAGCAGGGTGTTACACTGTAGCACTATGCAATGCACTGTAGTGTTGCACTACACTGTAATGCTACGCTACGCTACATTACATAGTGTAGTAGGGTACAGAAAGTGCCATCGCTTTGACACTTAGAAAAATCTTGCAACTCTGGCAGTTGGTGTTGTGCTACGCTACGCTATGCTACGTAGCATAGTAGGGTCTAGAAAGTGCCATCATTCTGACACTTAGAAAAATCTTCAGTTGAGATGTCGAGACCTGAAATTTTGTGGTGTTTCAATGGCCCCTCTTTGTTGACTTTTGGAGGAGTGGCTTGAAAGATGTTGACAAAGAATTGCAAAACACCACAGAAAACATGTCACCAACGTTATTTGTCAGCACAAGATCAGATGTCTTTTTACCTTGCTTAAGAGTGTTACGGGAATAAGGTTATGTTAGGGGATAAGGGGTATAGGAAATGCTAAGAAGATGAAATTTAAATGGTGGGAACAAAATGCAAATAGTGGATCATGATGTAAGATGCAAATTTAGCACGGTTGATGGTGACCATGGCATGAAGTAGTTTGCCCCTAAAACGTTGACCTTTCATCAAAGTACTCATGGGAGAGTCAAAGTTGATCCAAGGATGGGTCAATTGTGAAGCTGCAGTGTTGTTGATTTTCTTTTGGAAAAACCTTATTTGGGTTTGGCTTACTATTGAATGTTAGCCACAAATTGGCCATTGAAAAGATGAGCTTTGTTTTCTAGGGATGATTCATGTTATATCCACCTAGGCTTTGACCATGCAACAGAGGCACCCCATAGGATGAATTGTATTACATCAAGCATGGGTTCAACGGTTGATATGAAGAGAATTCCATGTGTGTCACAGTGCGTATGCATTAGAGGAGTGTGAAATCATGAATATGTGGAGGATGAGAGGATGTTGGGATGAGGAAATGGATGTGCATAGGCTGTAATAGGGATGAGGGGGATGTGCACTCTTGAGTGGCTCAACTAGTCCCATCATGCACATCAAAGCAATATGGTGAATTGCTGTTGTGATGAGATGCACCTTTGCACGACTGCTTCCAAGGCTTCATCTTGCAAACACAACTCGGAGAGGATAAGAAAACCACAAAACGTGAGATGCAAGTGCAAATTCCAAATGTGAAGATGCTACAAGTGCTAGATGTGAAGATGCTGCAAGTGCTCTGAATGTCGCATTAATGGCAAATGCTCCAAAAGAATCACCAGAATGGTAGGAAGCGATGATGCTGTGAGTGCTTCCAAGGCAATGGCAAGTTTTCAGATCAGATCAGCTACATGCCAGTTTAAAGTCCTAGTAGACTGTGAACCCTATTTAATGTCCTGGCAGACCATGATGTGCTAGTTTATAGTCCTAGGAGATTGTTGGATGCTAGTTTAATGTCGTAGCGGATAGTAGATGTTGTGCCAGTTTAACGTCATGACCCAAGGATGAGCTGTGCTAGTTTATAGGCATAGTAGACTATCTGTGCCAGTTTATAGTCATAGCGGACTAGTGCTTACCTTGCTTGTATAAGGTGCGATGCTACATGCGTAGTCATGCTATGTGCCTGCAAGATCCTGCAAAAATCACCTAGAAAGAAAACAACATTAAGCAACACCTATCGTAAATAGAGTTAAAATGTATGAATGCAAGAAAAGCAATGCAAAAAGTGATAGTTTTAGGCCGTTCTGGGCCATAGGCTAGTTTAAGGCCTTTTTGGGCCATGTGTTTTTGTAGTTTCATGTTTTATAGTTTTTTCTAATGTTTTCAGATGTAATGTGTAAGCTACGCGGATGGATGCATAAACAAAGTAAAACGAATATGTGAACAAAATGAAATGCCTGATCTAAGTAAGTAGGAAAAATGTAAATGCATAGGCTAGTGTGATGTAAATGAATGCCAAAAATACATGGCAAGTGGAGGTAAAGGGTAGGCAAGCATCTAACACATTTTTGGCCAAGGGAAAGTCTTGGTCATGTAGTTGCTTCCTAATCAGGTGTGGATTAGGGAGCGTACAAGGCTTAGGATCCTATGGGAGGCTGTTGGCTGTAAACACTCATTCAGGTGTGTTAGCCTTAGGTGCTACATTGGTTGTCATAGGTGTACCACCAAGAAACTCTTGTTCTAAAACTTGTGCCATGTCTATGTCATAGATAGTTGAAGGGGAAGCGTTATCACCATGGATGATAACTTGACCACCTTCATATGTAAGGTGGATTTCTTGGTGGATGGGAGAGGAGATGGCCCTTAGTTGGGCTAGCCAAGGCCTACCTAGAATCATGTTGAAACCTGACATCTCCTCTATGACAGTGGAATTTGCACTAGTGGGAAATTGCTCTCCTACCAAAAAGGCTAATTTGATTGTACCCTTGACTGTGACATGTGATCTGTTGAAGGATTTTAAACACGTGGTTTTGGTTGGCCTGATTTCATCTGCCAGGCCTAGTTTGTTGATGATGGAGTACAAGACTACGTTTGTTGCTACACCATCATCGACATGTACCCTGTGGATGGTACATTGCCCAACACGTATGCTAATTGACAGGGGAGTTATAGTAACTTCCCCTCATTTTGAGTTCACTTTAATTGCATTATCACAGAAGACTAGGGATGTTGAACCTGGTTCTTGTGCTGTAGGGGGCAACATCGTTGCACGGATGGATGCCTCATTTGTAGGGATGTCCTCCATAACAGGAATGAAGGCCAAGACCTAGGGAAATGCTTGGCAATGAGTAGATGAGGTCATGGACAGGTCGTACAAGCTCAACGTTGTGTTCTTTTGTTTGAGCATTTGTTTCACTTAGGTTAGTGCAGTCGCAAAGTCTTTGTCATTAGCCGTTGTGTTGGCCTTGATTTCCTCCATGTGGCTTGAAAGATGGATCTCTCGGCAGGGGGACTTGGGCTTGGTTTGCTTGGCCTATGTGGGGGTAGGGGCCCCAGTGTTCAATTATTATTTGTTGGTTGTGGCCTTTGCTTTAGCCATGGGGGTTGCGAGGTGCTCGTTTTTCCTCTTGCATTGCCATTTAGTGGGCCTACCCGGGTTGCTAGTGGGATCAACCCTTGAAGGAGGAGAGATCGAGATGTTGCCCACTATTGGGCTTCGGGTAGGTGAGGGGCCAACATGTTGTGGCATCCTTATGACAAATAGTGATTTAGGCAGAGTTGTTATATGGTCAACTTGTTGCGGCACCTTGATAACAAAAGGTTTCTTAGCGGTTGTTGTTGCATCATGCCAGTTTAATGTCTTAGCAGACGGTTGGTGTGGAGCTTTGACCACAAAGGGTGTTGTGGGTGCTTAAGGTGACATTTTGATAACCAAGGGAGTCCTCTTGCTGGGAGAGGTGGAGGGAATCCTTTCCTTGTTGGGAGGCACACAGATCACAAAAGGTTGTTACATAGGTTTAGACTTACCACCTATGCTAATGGAATTTATGACATAGGAGGCATCATTTGTGTTGGATTGACTCACTGCGTTAATCACCAGTTGGCCACATTCTATCATTCTCTGCGGGTCATCCTGCAAAGCATGAAAATTGTCTATACTGTGACCAGCCAATTGGTGGTAATGACAGTATTGGTCCAGCTTGAAGTGTTGTGGAACTGGGGGCTAGTTTCGTACTACTAAAGTGGGGTTCCTTAGTAGTTCGCAGTACCTATCATGTTTTTTGCGGGTAATTGCCAATACATGTTTGTGTTGGATTTGCCCAGCTTTCAAGAGTTGCTCTAGTAGTTCAGAGGGTTGCATCGGCAGTGGTGTATACTTTGAGCAGTCCTTGCACTAAAAGTTTTGTTTTGGAGTAGCCCCTATCCATGTAGGTGAGTTGGTGCCAGAATTGGTGGTTTTGTCAACTGAGACCTTGGGCTGCTTAGTTATTGGACCCCGGTTGGTTGCTTTTGTGCTTGTGGCTACTGTTATCACTATTGTGTTTTGCTTGCAAGCATGTTGGTTTCTGTAGGCCACATAGGCTGGATCATTGCTAGCTTGCACTGCTTCCTCTATGCCTTTTGCTTGGGCAAATGCTTGGCTAAGAAACTTTGGGGCTAGATAATATAGTTTGGACTTGATGAAGTCATTCACTACACCTTTGAGGATAGCTAGTAGGTGTGTCTCCGCTAAGGGTTCATGCATTTCACTCAATGTAGCATTCCAACATTGGAGGAATTTTGGCATGGGCTCTAGAGGCCCCTGTTTAACTTGCATAAGTTGGTCAAGGGTTGCTTCAGGCTTTAGGTTGTACTTAAAGTGTATCATAAACTTGGTTATGAGATCCACCAAGGAGGAGATTGAGGCCTTGGGTAGTACATGATACTAGTCTAAGGCCTTGTCCATGAGTGACATGGGGAACACACGCATGATGGCATGTGGCCAAGTTTGAAGGAGTAAGCACTCAGATCGAAATGTGACCAAGTGTGCATTGGGATCCCCTTCACCATTGTACTTGGTGAATTGTGGTAGTTGGACCCTAGTTGGAAGAGTTAGAGGTGGTACCGTAGGACTTATGGGATCATCTTGGTAGAAGTCCACCACCGTAATGGTGTCAAAGGAGGCAGCCTTAAGTCGGTTGATCTCCTCCATCAAGTTTTGTATCAGCTGGAATGCCTGATCCAAGCTTGGGGATGTGCTAGCTGATTGCATTGGCTGGGCTTGGGTTGGTTGTGGAGTTTGCCAGTTTAATCTCGTAGTGGACAGGTGTTGCCAGTTTAATGTCGTAGTGGATGATTGTTGATGTATTGGTTGAGTGATGGATGTGGTAATTGGAGTGGGCCACACATGGGTGGGTTGGACAAACAACGTAGACACTATTGAGATAGGTGGGATGTAGGATGCTTGAGTTTTTTGGAGCTTGGAGGTGGCCCCTGCATGAGCATAGTGCTGGGCAAATGCATTAGTTGCTTGTGAGGAAGGCTGAATTGGAATGATCACTATCTTGGAGGGAATGGATGGACCAAACCAAGGAGGGGTTGTACTTTAGAGTGATTTTCGGAAGACGGTGTGGAGGTGGCTCTCGTGTTTGAAAAAAGCCTCGAACTCATCTTCCTCATTTTGTGAGGCTTCCTTGTAGGTTGTCCCTACATCATGCTTGTTTGCACAGATGAGTTGGGACAAAAACTAGTGGTAGGACTCCGTGAGTGGGATTATGTCAAACAAGGAGGGGTTATACTTCCATCTATTCTGGTGGACTCCTTCATAGTCCTATTTTGCCTCTAAATCGAGGTAATCCACTGGTAGTCTTGCTTGGATTTTGGCATAAACAAAATTGTATTTTTTATGGCTTAATGTGGCATGTTTTGGCTGGATTGTGGTATCAAATGTGTTAGACATCAATGTTGAAGGTTGATTTGGATTCATATTCACAGATCGGGTTCTGAGAGTTGCTAGTTGTAGAAAATGGCTAACTCTGAAAATAGCTAAAAAATGACTAAGTCTGTTAGTAGCAGGAAAATGGCCAAGTATAGAAATATAGAAAATGACTAAGTGAAACAATGTAGAGAAAAAATGCTAAGTACAAAAATGCAGAAAAAAATGCTAAGTATGAAAATGTAGAAAAAACAGGCCCTCCTTCTAGCGCCAAAAACTGTAGCAATAGAAAACGTCGATGGCTGGAAACACTAAGAGGTCTTTTGGTGCACAGCCTAACCTCGGATCCGCACGAGGGTTGTGCTGGAGAGAGTGGATTTAGGGTGCTATGAATAGTCTAGTCGATCAGATAGGAACTTTACCGATGTACAATAACCCTTTGCAAACAATGATTTTAAATGGGACAACTGGTGGTAAAATAAAAGAAAACGTAATGTGCACAATAGTAGAAATGTGCTAAAGCATGTAATAGGATAGTGGACATGATTAAACGCTTGACAATGCCAAAATAAATGCTGTAATTAGCTAAAAAGAGAGTTTGAATAGAAAGATGCACCACCTCGAAAAAGGGTATAGGTATACAAAGTGTACAATAAGCATAGTAGGAGTAGAGTCACAGCCTCGGTGGTGTTGGGCTGTGAAATCTGGTGTTCACTGTGATAAACTGTGCCTCCTGGGTTGGTGGTCACAGTATACCATGTGATGTAGTTGTGCCTCTCTATCGGTGTGGCGTGCTCTGGGTCTCATTCGCCTAGGGTGCTAAATGCCAAGATGTCAAAATATCAAAATGCCTTGCTGGTAAAAAATGGAAGCCTCCCCTCTTTTTTCTCTTCGTTTTCAAAAGAGGGCACAAAGGTACTTATAGGGCTAGGGTTAGCCCAAAATGTGGATAAGGTGCCATGTGGCAGTGCGGTAAGTGTTACATTGTAGCGCTATGCTGCACTGTATTTCTATGCTACACTGCATAGCGTAGCAAGTTGTTACATTGCAGTGCTATGCAACGCACTGTAGCGTTACACTACACTGTAGCGCTACACTACGCACTATAGCACTATGCTACGTTACGCTACATAGCGTAGTAGGGTGTAGAAAGTGCCATCGCTCTAAGACTTAAAAAATCTTGCAAATCTGGCAGTTGGTGTTGTGCTATGCTACGCTACGCTACGTAGTGTAGTAGGGTCTAGAAAGTGCCATCATTCTGACACTTGAAAAAATTTGTAGTTGAGATGCCAAGATCCAAAATTTTGTGGTGTTTCACATAGTAACTATTTCTTAATGCTTGTTTATCCCTAGACCGTACCAGTACCATTTGTAGCTTCCAAAAGCCCCAAGAGTGGTTAAATATGATACAAAATTGCCATCCCCCTCTCATCCATGTTGAGGCCACCATGCCCAACATGGAATAAAGGGGGGAGACTACATGAGTCACTTAGATGTCTTCAAAATGATGGATCTTGACACCCAACATTGATTGTTAACCATGGTAACCCTTGAGGGTGACATGCATGGTCAATTGGCTATCGATCTAGCCTAGATATGACTTTCTTGATTAGGGGAGAGCTCTTCCACATTAAGCCTTTCACCCTCAGCATGGATGGAAGGGGGAAAGTTTGAAAACTCTCTCACATCCTTCAAAATGATTAGATTTTAACCTTAGGCACTCATGGCTAGTACCGGCAATGCTGTGGACACTCATGCATAACTTAATTTGACCAGAAAAGCTAAAAATCCCTTTCACCCAATTTTCCATAATGAGCATGGAAGCCCTAGGGTGGAAAAGGGGGGAAAGCCCTAAAAACTACTTAATAACCCTTGAAACAATCAAAATTTGACATCAAGTATTAATAGTTGATGTCATAAACCTTAGAAGCCTGCATGCATAGCCTATAATGATGAAAAAGGTAAAAATCAGGGTCCCTCAATTCTTTTATGCTAAGAGCCACTTCGTCCACATTACTCTAGTGTGGCAGATATGGGAGAACTTTGGGGGAACTCCAAAATAGCCTTCAAAAACCGCGAAAGAACACTAGAAAGCCCTTTGAATATCTTAGAACTTCGTTTGCACACTTGAAGACCTTTAGACCAATTAAAATTGATCCTAAGAAGTCAAAAAATCTTTCCTCCTAATTTTCCATGCTTAGCATGGAAATCCTAATGTGGAAAAAGGGGGAAAAGCCGAAAAACCACTTGGAAACCTTCAAAATAGTGAAATGTTGAAACCAAGCATTGATAATCATCACTAGTAACCTCGAAGATCTACATGCATGGCTAAAAATGATGCAAAAAGGTAAAAGTCTATATCCCCCTAGTTTTCCACACTGGGCATACCATCCCTAGTGTGGAAAAGAGGGAAAAGCTCAAAAACCACATAAAAGATTTTCAAATTGACCAATCTTGACTCCAAATGCTAGCCCTCAACCCTAGTAACGTTAAGAGCACACATGCATGGTTGATTATGGTTGAAACTAAGTTAGATTTGGGATGCATGGTTCTTGCACACTGGGGATCCCTTACCCCATGCTACCCAACATTAAAATCAAATGGGAGAGACTTGTTTGGAGCTTCTGAAAACCTCAAAATGACATCAAATGATCCTACATCACTCTAGAACCTTGGTAGCAACCATTGGAGCCTTCAAACCTCAAGAAATTGATCCCATATGGCCAAAAGCTAGTTCTCTCTAATTTTCCACACTAAGCTCCCTAGCCCTAGCATGGGAAAAATGGAGAAAGATCAAAAACCATTTAGGAGTACTCAAAATTACCAAATTTTGACATGTATACATAGCCCTTATCCCTAGCAACTCTAAAAGGTAACATGCATGGTAAATTATGATCTGAATTAATATAGATCTAGGATTGTTGCTTCTTTCATGCTAGCACAACTCCCCTAACATGGAAAAAAAGAGGGAAAGCTACTTTTCCACTTTGGGTTGCAAGATGACACTCCTGGAAGCCAAAGATCTATGCTGGAGAAGCCTAGGACCTCATAGCCTCAAGATTTTACTTGTCTGATCTTATTTAAACCTCCAAAACCCATTCTCCCCATTCTTCCATGTTGGAGTAACTTCCCCACCATGGAAACATGGGAGAAAGATCTTAGGTACCCTTAAACCACCTTCAAACATGCCCAAAAGCAACCAAAAACTTGCAGAATCAAAGTCCATAGCCTTAAGTAGCTTTGGGGATTACAAGGGAGATTACACTTTATTTGTAGGTTTATCACTAAGCTTACAGATATGTTATAGCCCAAGCAACACTTGCTTAAGAAAGGAGTTTACTATGAGCAGATGACTTAATGCTAAGAGGCCTTTGAAAACCTTAAGCAAGAGTTGACATAACTGCTAACAATCTATCCTCTACAAGAGGGTAAACCATTTTACATTTATCTTTCCATCTCTAATACTTCCATTGCCTCTCTACTTTGTTAGAAACATGATGATGGAGCAAAAATGACTGTATACTATCTTAGCCATGCATTAGTTGTCCAAAAAACCTGCTACGTTGAAGTGGAGAAGTATTATCTAACACTAGTCTTCTCTTTGAAGAAGTGGGGACACTACCTCTTTAGAAGCCAAGTCAACATCATTTGCAAAGACTACATACTTAGAGTCATAACAAAAAACATTTACAAAAGTAGCTATATAGCCCAATGGCATGACATAACCATGGAATTTGACATTCATTACATCTCTCAATCATCAACGAAAGGCCATGCAATAGTCATACAACTCAGAGTTTCACTTATGGATGACAAAGTAGCCATAGATCCTAAATTCCCTAATGAACACATTAACGTAGTTAGCCAAGTACCTGAGGGTTGTGAGGTAATCATGAACTTTGATAGAGCTTCAACTACTAATGGGGCTATTTTTGCTGCCATCATAACATTCCAATCTAGTGAAATATGATCCTTTACCTATCGTTTTAAGTTCCCATGTACCAACAACATAGCGGAGTATGAATGTTTGATTAGAGGGGTGATGGTAGCTCGTGACTTAGGAATTAGATGCTTAGCTATTAAAGGAAATTCACAACTCGGTGTTAACATGGTAACTAAAGTATATGCATGCAAAGCCAAACACTTACAACCATACTGTGATCTAGGAAAGTAATTGTTACAAAAATTCATAGACCTTGATATCCAACACATACCTCAAAATGAAAACATCATAACCAATGCAATTGCAATAGTAGCCCTTAATGTGATGCCAAATGTGTTTAGCAAGTTGCCCACCTTAACCATGGATTGTGCTACTCCCATCACATAGAAAATTGAGGATACCTTTGTGGTTTTCTTTCATACTACTCCTCCCAAGGAGTGGTATGACGATATTAAATTTTACCTTATACATGGAAAATCCCCACAAGGCTTGACCACTACTTAGAAGAACATTGTACATAAGCGATCAAACTAGTATGTCATCATAGGTAATAAAACATTATGTTAATGATCTTATGATGGCATACTCCAAAAGTGCTTAGGTAAAATTGAAGCCAAAATGGTTTAGATAGTTAGGATACTACTAGCCTCATATGAAAAATGGGTACTTGTAGAAGATTAAGTAGTGTGTGACATGCCAACAATATAACAACCTTAGACATGTATCACCAACTAAATTGCATGCCACTCAAATAACATGGTCATTTCAACAATGGGGGTTGGATATCATTGGGCCTAGAATGCTTAAGTCTTTTGTAGGGCATAGCTTCATCATCATCGCAACCAAATGCTTTAAGAAGTGGGTTGAGGCTATTTCCCAAAGACTACATCTAAACAAGCTTGCAAATTCATCTTAGATAACATTGTAGCCCATTTTGACATACCCATGACCATAGTTACAGAAAATTGACCACAATTTAGTAGCCATGAAATGAAAGATTTTTGTCATAACTTAGGTATCAAGCATTTTTTCTCATCACCATATTACCCTCAAGCCAATGGACAAGTAGAAGGAAGCAACAAGTTTGTCATCAACTTACTCAAAAAGATGCTCAACAATAGCAAATGTAGGTGGCATGAGTGGCTTGTTCATGCACTATGAGCATATAGAATAACCTATTGCACAATAATCGGTATGATCCCTTATAATCTAGTTTATGGTTTAGAAGCTATTTTACCTCTTGAATTGTAGGTGCCATCACTCAGAGTAGTCTTAACCAACTTTGTCAATGATGAGAAAAATAAGAAGTTGTAGATGGTAGTCATTAATTCAGTGGAGAAGTAGTGTATGCAAGTGCTTACTCACATTAAGCATTATCAAGAGAGGTAGAAGTGGTAGCATTATCATGACTTTACCATGTGCAAGATCAAGGAGAAGGACCTAGTCCTCAAGGTTGTCTATGAGCATGCAGTTAATTTCTCAGGCAACAGGAAATGGTCTTTTCTTGTCACCAGAGCCTATGGGAATGGTGCATTTAGAATAGTCATCATGGATGGAAATGAGCTAACCAATCTAATCAATCATTCCTAGCTAAAGCCATACAACATGTAGTCAATGATCATTGATGAGTGAGCCTGCTTTCAATGGTTCACTAAGATCTTAAACTAGCAACACGGCCTACTAGGGCCTTAAACTAGTACCATGGCCCATCATAGCCTTAAACTAGCAACTTTGATGACTTAGATAGCTTGATCCTCATGTGGCTTATATGCATTATATTGTTATAATGTGTGGTGGTGTTTTGTATTCTTTGTTAGTGCCTCTTGAGTCAATCCTCCAAACACCAACAAAGAATGGCCATTAGAACACCATAAAAAATTTCATGTTATAGCCAATTTTCACCATGTAGCTTTCGCCCCATTAAACTTGAGGTAAAACTTCATTGTAAATGTGAAGATTGTAATCCATAGTGGGAAATTTCACATACTTTATACTTTTGGGGCTGAAAAATACCTCATAAGTGGTCAAAGCCTCATTCCCCAAGTGAAAAAAATCACCTAGTGTTTATGTGTGTGCTTGGGGAGGTCAAAAATGCCTTTCAAAATGCCAAAAAAGGTAATTTGATGGGTTTTATGGGGGGTATACACTTTTATATGTTGGAAAAACATGCAGGGGGTAAATCTCACCTACCCCTAGCATGGAAGGATGGGGGTTTTGGAAACTTTCTTCCTTCAACATGGAGACTACATGCATATCCTGGAAACCTTCCCCCCTTAGTAAAACAATACCAAATCTACATGTTGAAACCTTTGTAATACCATCCCATGAAATCTAAGGCAATATTTTATTATAAATGTGAAGGTTGTAACCCATAAAGGGGCAATCTCACATGTTTCATACTTTGGGATTTGAAAAATTCTTTATAAGTGACCAAAGCCTCATTCCCCAAGTGAAAAAAAGTTACTAGTGTCTATCTTTTGGCTTGGAGGAGTCAAAAATGCCTTTTGGAATGCCAAAAATGGCAATTTTATGGGTTTTATGGGGGTTATACATTTCTCTACGTTGACACATCCCTTGTAGGGGGTAAGCTAACTAGGAGACTTCAAAGCCAGCATGGAGGAGTGCAAGTGGAGTAGAACTCACCTACCCCTAGTGTGGAAAGGGGGGTGACCCAACCTAGAGGGGTTGACCTTCATTTCCAATGTTGACTTCCCATCCCTACTCAACGTTGACACTCTCCCCCTAGTGGGATAGGCTCAACCAGTTAGGAGAGAGGGGGTTAGACAATGTGGAAGGTCCAGATAGCTAGGATGCATGGGGGGTGGATCTCACCTACCCCCTAAACATGGCAGCTAGTTTTCAATAATTTGGTAGCAAATTTATAGCCAATTAGTTAGGAATTTAGTAGCTAATTTTTAGCTAATCATGTCAGCCATTTGCAGCGAAAATCATGGGCATAACCTTATAAAAACCAAACCTTGGCACCATGCAAGGTTCCACACTTTTGCAATTTAGTACCCTTTGTATTTTGGCATCTAAGAGCTCTTACTTAGCAAAAATGTAGCTTCCTGGTGCTTAGCAGCATGGAACCTCTTCAACCTATTACCCCCTATTACTTCCCCCCTTAGGATTAGTGAAGTTTGGATGTCAACATTACCCCCTGGGATCTCCAAATCCTAGTGTGGTGCACTTTGGCCACCTCAATCCTTTACATTTTCCTAACGCTAGTAGTAACCAGTGTTGTAGATCTAAGGTGGTGGCAAAGGAGGTTCGATAACATCATGAGTGGTAGAGATACTAGATCGTGGAGTTGATTGTGGCTTCAATAACCTCTACACCCTTGCTCAAGTGAACCCCCCTTTGGCCCCCTCTTGGGCATCCACTTTTTACACATCTTTGAACTCATTCTTTTTTCATTTAATGAAATTTGTGATTTCAACTTGTGTACAATTTCAAATATAATTGTTATATTTCCAGGGAATTATTTTATATATCTGCATTTTTCTACACTTTTTTTACGCCTTTTTTTTACACCCCCTCAAGTCCTTGGGTGATCTACTAGAGCATGTAGGGCATCCTAAATGTCATTTTTCTTGTAGAGGTCATAGGGGATCCAAGGTTGAGGTTGCTTGCAACTGAGAATCCTTGGTTTTTTTTCCAAAAATTGAAATTTTTTGTTACAATAGTTCCTTGGCCCTAGAAGAAGGACCTTCATCTGATTTCTATAGTTGAATCTAATTGCCCTAATAGCTAACATTGTCTATCTATTATAAATTTTTAATTTTTGTAGCAAAAACCTTGAAGCCCTCTTTGAAAACCCAACACTTCCCCTCACCTCACTATAGTAGAAACCCTAGTGTTAAATTTTTAGGTGGTTGGGTGTTGAGTTTTCTAACATGTACTATGAATTTCAGTAACCAAAATCAATGTTGAACACCTAAACGCCAACATTCCACCTTAGCCACAATTCTCATTACAAAACCAATGTTGCCATAATTTCCAACCAAAAGTACTTTTCCCCTTCTTTTGTGGTTGAGTTTGGGTAGTTTCTAAAACCATTTTGAGAAAGTTATAGGTTTCTATTTTGGCTGCCCCATGTTTTCCCCTTTCATGAACATTGGTTTTAGAAGGTGTGAGATCCCCCCATCTCACCCTCTATTTCACCCCTACCATTCTTCGGGGTGTAATAGCTAGGAGGCCAACATTGGTGAACCTTAACTCCAACGTTCTTAGTTTGCCATTTCTAGTAAAGGGGTAAACCCCCTTACCCCACACTTTCCACTTATAGAAATTCCACTTACCACTTTATAGAAATTCCAAGTATAAAAACCTGCATCCTTTTCTCCACACCTATAATAGCTTTCACCCCCTATAACCAATGTTGGCTTTGTAAGGTGTGAGATCTGTTGGTGACTCTTTGGGATGCAACCACCAACGAGTGTCCTTGAACAAGATTTAGGTGCTTGCTGGTCTCTGGCAGTAGTTAATGTGAGTATGTGTGTGTGCTATTGCGGTGTGTGGTTGTGAAATATGAAATGATTGAGTTGTGTGTAAACTACAAATGACTTATCTTAAAGAGATTTAGACAACTTTGCCAAGTACTGTGAGCTATTGAGAGTTCATATTTTGTTTAATTGCCTAGTCTACGTGGTCCTTATAATACCTACTTGTAACAAATAAAATTTTGCAAAAAAATTTGAGCACAACTCTGCGAATCTACTTCTAATTTTTCCTAGAGAAAGAGATAGTTCCACAAGAAAACTAGAAATAGAGCAAGATTCAATGGAAATAGATAGAAAAGAAAGCATATTTGTGTAGACCTCAAATATTTAAATA
>MNCI01008745.1:50308-85924 GCA_015680685.1 Gnetum montanum
TCTGGCACATACTCATCAGGATGAGTATATGTGACCTTAGCTTGTTTAGGACCTGGATGATCTGGGTTATGTGTCTGATGCTGACCTTCTCCTGTATTGCCCTTAGGTGAGTTAATTTCGTGAGAAGAAGCCATCCTAATGGTGTGCAATTTCTACCGTTAATTAATGTTATTGATTAATTGATTAACCCTAAGGTTCGTTAGAGCTCACAACGATGTGAGTGATATCCCTTATGTTCAATTGGCGTGAAAACACTTAGTCCCCGGCAACGGCGCCTATGATGAGTGGCGAGGTACCCCTACACAACCATACGAATACGAGCGTGCACACGCGATCCAGTCGAACTCCGCAGACTAAATGCCTTAACGCCACAAGAAACACTTGGGGTTAATCATTCGTTGTCTTCCCAGGCTTGCTTGTATGTGTCATGGTGTATGGTTAAGCAAGTCTGAGGTATATGATTTTTTTGGTATTTTTCAATTTATCTCCTAAGCTATGAGGGAAAGGGTTGAGAAACTAACTAACTCTAACTAGTGTCCTAAGTCTAAATTAACTAGCGTCAGCATCTGTTCCCACTTACCGGACACACCATGAACCATGCAACTATGGTTACCAAACGCTAATCGTTACTGGGGTCACCACACATAATGCAAATGTTCGAAGTGGTCGTACTGAGGCACCTATTTAGCCTAAGTGTGATAAGCAACTGATTCCTTGGCTAGCCATACACACTCGTGGATGCTCGTAGCCAAGTCGTACTTATCACATGTTCTAGCCTAGCTATGAGTAGCTGATTCCTTAACTTGCCGTACACATTGGACTACCACTGGGATTACCAAGCACAGATCCTGGAATACGCTACTGGGTTACCAAGCAGCCGATGCTCATAGTCAAGTCGTACTCACGCGTTGCGACGAGCAGCCGATTCCTTGATTATCCGTACACATCCTTAGATGCTCGTAATCATGTCGTACTCGTGCGCACTAGGAAAGCAATAAATAACAATGAAATAAAACCATGTACTGCAAGGTTTATCCAATCAAGTTCGTCTTTATTGTCGTACACAACTTGTGTTCAGGTTACAAAGTTGCTCGAATAAAGAGCCGTTCACTCTAGGACTCCTACTGCAGGCACATGGGAAATTAATCTAACTCTGGAGTGTTCAAACTGCCAGAGCTTCGCTACTTCTAGCCAGGATTGGGAAATGAAGGGAGTGCCGCCTCTTATTTATAGATATGGCGGCGGACTGCGATATCGCGACACTATGCATGTCGTGTCTCATCAGTTGCACAATAACCAAATTCACTACTAAAATGCTCTTAAGGCTTTCAAACACAATCACTTCTATGGCAAAATTTTAATAGAAATTTTCTATTGGGCAACAAGAACAATAAGAGCAATCTAAAAATCCCAAAATTACTTGCCAAGGATGATACTATCTAAACCACTAGCTAAAGAATTTAAACAAAATAAAAAATAAAAAAAATAACTCACAGGACCATGACAAAGAGGCTGAAATCTTTTCTTTAGAAAGTCATCTTATAATCAATCTTTCACACTTTTTTCTTTACAAATTCTCTTCTCCCAAGACTCAAAGTGTGTCTCTAAGTGAGAGCCCAAGTGCTAGCTAGTAGCCTTCCAAAGTGTGATGTCTCTAGTCTCCCCCATGAGATCCCAATGTCTTCTCTTTTATAGGGTTCAAAGGTGGTTACATACTTTAAAATATCTTAGCTAACTTCTCTCCCAAGTAAGGAAGTTACAACTTACCCAACTAGTTAGGAGATATTTCTCACCAATTTAATTGGGAAGTTATGTAGTTAGAAAGTTGTACATAAAGTTAGGAGGAATTTATGCTAACACTAATATTTGTAAATATTATAAATATTTTAACATTAATGTTACAAATATTTTATGTGTAGTAACTTATATAATAATGTTTGATAAAATAATGTTTTAAAGATTAGAATAATTAAATTAAAAGGTAAGTTTTTAACCAGGGCTTCACACTATTAGCGTATGTGGAATTGCTGAATTAATCACCAGGCCATTTAAAATTTTATTTTTGATGAATAAAAATTCCACTCTGATTTTATGTCTATTGACACCTGTCTTAGTGTGCCTTTATGTCTTTGTTGCCGTGTTCAGTGGACTGGTATGGCAATATCGAATGCATCGGTGTCGGGCATGGCTGCTGTTTCGGATTGTAGGTTCTAGGAGCGAATCATATTTGTGATTACCGCCTGAAAAAATTTGAAGTGCGTTCCTTGGAAAAGCCCAGGCCTGTTTGGTGAGGTCACCGTTGGAGAATCCTTGCAACAAAGTATTGTAAGTCACGGTGGTGGGTTGGATTCATGGCGGATTACTTCCTAGAAAATGTTCTAAGCCATGGAAGGTTCCTTTTTGAGACACCGGTCATAGGCAAGGGTAAGGTAAGTTGAGAAATGGCCCTACAACTGCCAAAAAATCCTCTGTGCAGTGCGCACCTTGCGGGCCTCACAGAGAACGTCTGTGATGGTGTTGAAGGTGTGTAGATTCGAAACAAAAATCCGAAACTGAAGATGTTGTTGCTTGAATTAAAGAGCTGCCGCTGCGAAGCTCTGATGAGTGGCAACAACCATAGGGGCTCCTCCTATTGTGGAAAAGTTTTATCAAGAGGGTTTGGGTTGTTGCGCTGACTGGAATCCGCGTTGTTTCTTCTAGCGAGTTGAGAAGGTGCAGTACTGCGGGACAGTCGTTCCAGAGAAATTTTATGGCTTTTTGCTCTTGTTAACGAGACTATTCTGCATCACTTCATTTTTGCTTCCTTTGCTTTTTGTTGCAGATCTGAAACCTGCCGTAGTTTTAAGCATCTGAATCAGGATTGCAATTAGAATTTGGGTTAGAATGCATTTCCAATGGAGAAAATTCAGAATGCAGGCTTGCATCATTATTGATCTACAAAATGATCTCTTTGTACTCTAGTTTTGATGTTATCACTTCTTTAGAGATTGCAACTCGTATCTTTCTCCATTTCCTTGACTCTCACCCTTTGTATCCTTTGAAGCTCTGCCTTAACAAATCGACATTTCTCCACATGAAAATTTTTTGCTGTTTTCAACTAACTATTCCTTCAAACCTTATCATCGCCTCTTTGAGAGACTAAAAAGGTGCTGCGGTAGTATATCCCTTTTGTTTCTTAATATATATATATATTTTGGACTATTGTGTGTATCAACTGATTTAACATGATTGTTCCTAGTATTCTTTGTTTTCCACACCAATATGTCATTTTGGGCCACCCCTAGATTCCATACCAATGATATGAAATAACACATTCACATTCTTCCACTATTAAAATAATGTTTAAGATGAGTCTTACTGTTCCATGAAATGGCCAAATGTGCCAACAAGATCATCCCATCTCACCCCCTCTTTCTACCACACTCGAGGGTGTGATAGTTAGGAAGCTAGCATTGGACATTAAGAAGTGTGATAGTTAAAATGTTAGTGTTGGTAAGATTTGCTATCACCTTTGCACCTTTCCATTTTAGGTAAGGGAGTATACTCCCCCTTACCCTCTACTTGCTATTTTTAGTAAGTAACCTATTTTTAACTGTTTTTGCTCCCTTTGGTTTCTTTTGATCTTCACTTGTTGGAATCTACTTTCATTTCTTTGCTTTTCACAGCTTATCTTGAGTAGTTCTCATTAAAATAACCATGTCTCTCTTATGATTAACTAAGTTACCTTACAACTATGCTAACAGTAGGTCAAATGAATAGGTCATGAGGGTCTATGATCCTAAAGACCCTACCATTATGGAGTGTAGGTGATCTTTAAGAGTTAGATGGGAGAGTTTAAATTTTTCAATCATAAATGAAGATTGTTATAACTTCATTTGTGCTAAAATATAGGTAGGCATGATAACTCCATGAATTGAACTTGAGGCTAAGAGGGAGTTTAAGCTCATACACTAGATTGGGAAAGAGTACATCCCTTCCCTGTGTGATCAAAATTCTCTTAATGACATCTATGTTAGCATCCTAGCCCAAATGATCACCATGGAAGAGGGAGATGACAAGCATAGCTTTGGGGAACAACAAGAAGAAGAGAATGAATTTAAGGTAGAATTGAAGCCTAAAAACATCTTGGGAGGACTATGCCAACAAACATCCCCTAAGGTTATATAGCCTTTCTCTAATGTTTTTTTTTCTTCATGGGCATGGTGCCACCATCTTCCCCTCCTTCCTACCCTACTGTGATAGACCCCACACCTATTGTAGCCACACATCAAACTTAGGCAATGCCACAAACAACAAACCATAACACACCAATTTCATTCACAATAAAGTATTGATATATAAAACCATCGACGGTGGATTTTACTACCACAAATCTACTAACTACACACATGGGATCCACTATGAGTCCCTAAGAAGCAAAGGGGTCACATACCTCCTTTACCCCATTTGTGCCTCAAGTATTAGCATAAACATCCTTTTCTTTGTTTGGCCTACAAGAAACAACCATAATGCAACCTCTTCCTTCTATCATATAACTCACAGCAAGGCCACACGCCTCCCAATAGAGATAAAAACCACATGTGTAGGCCTCATATCCAACAAGATCATTGCAGGGCCTAGAACAAGCCTTCTAGATGATCTAGGGCTTAACAAAGGAGTTAAAGAGGCTCAAAGCCTCTATGTCTCATAGTGTAAAGATCATGGACTTCTACTAGGATGATCCTATCAGTCCTATGGTCCTACCTTTGATACTTTCTCTTAGTGTCATTGTCCCCCAATTTAGCAAATACAATGAAGAATGTGATCCTAATGCTCATCTTATAACCTTTAGATCTGAGTGCTTGCTATTATAGCCATGGCCTCATACCATCATAAGGGATTTTCCTATGTCCTTGACTGGGAAAGTGCTTGATTGTTACCATGCATTACCTAGAGGATCCATATCCTCCTTGAGGACTCAATAGCTTAGTTTATTAATTGCTTCAAGTATAACTTGAAGCCCAACATTGCACTTGACCAACTCATGAAGAACAAGCAAGGACCTCTTAAGCCTGTATAGAAATTCATTGAATGGTGGAATGGACTCCTAAAGGAAATACTAGAGCCCATTCCTAAAACTCTCCTTTTGGCTATATTTAAGGGGATGGTTAATGACTTTATTAAGTAAAAAATTTACTACCTTGATCTACGGTCACTTAGCCAAGCATTTTCTTAGACCAAGAATATAGAAGATGTTGTTGAGGCCAATCGTGACCTAGCCTACATAGCATACAAAAATCAACATATGTGGAGAAACAAGGAGAAGGGAAAACATGACAATATGACCATAGAAATTGTGACTAAGGAGGTCTAGACCACTGACCAGTGGCCAAGGACTAACCCACCCAAGCTCCCAACGAATAATAACCATGATAACCAACCTTCAACTATTGGGGCCACCACATCAATAATGATCAGATCCAATTTTGAAGGAAATGATAGGTCTAAAAACATTGCACTACCATTAAAAGCATCAAAATTATTAGGTCAAATTTTGAAAAGTGGATGTATCTAATACAAACATATGTTTGAAGCTTCCCAAAAGAAACATGAGAGACTTTGTGAAATAGACAAGGATCTCATAAGAGAAATGAAAGATGACTTGCCACTACTTAAACACTTCAAGATAAACCTTTTTTACCACTATCACCAATTGCCCGGTCATGACATAGACTTCTACCTTGGATTAAGGGATGACTTGCAAAAGATGATAGATAGGAGAGAGTTGGTTCTCGATGCATCCAACCCTATTTGACCTTAAAACTAATTGATGTAGATGTACAAAGATTCATTGAATGCTAACTACATTACATATATCATATCAACATTCAATGTAGATAATAATCAGAGATCGTCAAGGGAATCGTTTGTGATTTGCATATCCCCTTATGGTGAAAGGGCTTCTTTAGCTCCCACTAGGTCAAGAACCCCTTTTGTTGTAAGGGTGTTGTCATAAGTGCCTCCCAGGGAATCATTTATCATCAAGGTATCCCAACCCATCATAGCCCAACCAGCCATAGCCTCATCGAATGATAAAACCACCAAATAACCTCCTGTGGTGGCCAATGCTACCACATCTTCCTCACTTAAAATAACTAATAACCAAAAAGTTCCAAATAAGCAAAGGAAGAAGCAAAAGCAAAAGAAAAAGCCTAACACTAAGGGTAACAAGAAAATAGTGACATAGAAGGAAGTGGGCCCATCAAAGCCCACTCCCATATTGGCTATACCCATCACCTCCTTTCCCCAATCAACTTTAAAGAATAAACCATAGGGTAATTCCAAAGCTCATGGCTAGAAGAGTGAGGAGACATCCCAAAAATCACAACCTAAGATTGAAATATGAATTTTGGGATGCATGAAGGAATTGAAGAATAATCAGGGCAATAAGCTTGTGATCAACATGAAAACCTTCCTTAGTGTAATAGATCAGGTTAGATAATCTCTTAAGCAAAAGATCACTACTCTAAGTTTGTATGACTTGATTATGACTTTTTTCATACATCGTGAGGTGTTAGTGAGGATATCCCCGCTAATGAGGAATCCATCGATACAGTAATGGTTCCTCCCACACCTAGGGAGAGGAAGTGAACACCCCTAACATTTTGTAATAGAAAAATTAAGGTTGATCCCTATAATGGTGAAATTACTATGTTTCCTCTATTCATAACCATACGCACAGGATAGTTCAAGGTGTGTCGGCTGCATGTAGATGATGGCACAGCTACTAATGTCATCCTGTGCACCATCACTGAATGATTAGGCTTAATAGAGAAAATAAAAAAAACATTAATAGATACTCTTAAGTCTTTCAACAGATCAAGGGTTGCTATCAAAGGGTCTATCTCCTTAGATCTTGTGGTAGGGGAGCAATTCCTCACAACTACGAATTTCTTGGTGGTGAAGGAGATGCCTAGGTTTAACCTTATTCTAGGAAGATCCTAGTTGGCTTAATTATGAGCTGTGCCTTCTCTGATCCACCAAGAAATTCACCTTCCTTATGAGGGACGTAAGATCAATATTTATGGTGATAATGTGGTGCCCCTAACTATCAATGATGTGGACATAGAGCAGGGGTTTGAAGTGGAGTTTCAAGAACCCACAACTCGAGAGAAAGCAGGAAGCCAATAATGACAATGATGGGTAGCAAGATGTGTCATGGGATGAACTCCCATTTAACATCATGAATGAAGACAATGGTGAATACAAACTTATGCAAAGTAAACCTTACTTGTTCCCTGATCTTTCAAAAATTAGGAAGATTCTGCACAAGTGAAGTATCCCTTGACCCTTCCACCCCATGTCCCTATAACCATGTAGTTGTTAGCCATGTAGCTTTGCCTTTATTTGTTAATTTGTTATGCTTTTTTGTGTATTTTATTTTACTCTTCATGTAGGTAGCTTAGATTTCTACTTTCATTTGCATTTTACTTGTGTATTACAACCTTTCTTTTCCATTACTTTTATAGATGATGAAAATAGAAATAAATGCTTATAAAAAATTGTAAAGTTGGAAAAAACCATATAAATTCAAAAAAGAAAATTCTACAAAAAAAAATATAAGACTCCGATCACCCACCATGGCCTGCTGAGGCCTTAAACTAGCATCGTAGTTTGCTAAGACTCTAAACTAGCATTACAGTCCACTAAGACTTTAAACTAACATTATAGTTCACTAAGAATCTAAAATGGTGTTATAGTTTGCTAACACTCTAAACTTTCATCGCGGCCCACCATGACCTTAAATTGGTGATAAATGTACAACCTGTCATGTCTTTTCTTTTATTTAAAAGAAAAAAAATTGGCAAGTAACCCTTGCCTATTCATAATCTTATAGTTCTTGACATAGCAAATATAGCCATATTCCGCATATATATTTCCAACACTTGTAACCTTAGAAACTTAAGACAACGGCCAAGCTTGAGCACCGCATCAACCACTAGGCAAACCGTTTTCTCACGCGTAAAGGCCGCCTCCTCGTGGCCACTGGGATCCTTGCGGCCACCACGCGCTTTGTGGCAGCGGTCGCCGTGCCCCCCGCTGCCATCATCCATCAGATCAACGTCCGGATCCGCTGTTTTCTGTGGCGGGGGGGCAAAGGGGGGTGCAAACTCCATCTTGTCAATTGGCATCGCGTGGCTCGTCCTCGTACGGCGGGGGGGTTGGGGGTCACGAATTTCGAGGATGAGTGTGCGATGGGGCAGCAGCGGCTGGTCAACCGGCTCACTCGTGCTGGGGGGAGTGCAGTCAGTGGGGCCGTATCGTTCACCGGAAGTACACGCTCTGGCTGTCTGGTTCGCATGTTTCGAGGCCTTGGCTGTTTCTCTGCCGGCACGTGCGGAGGATGTTGAGTTTGAACTGGATCCACCTCGAGCCGCGCGTGCTTTTGACCCATAAATACCCCCCTGAGGAAGGTTGGCTGGTGGTTTGGTGTGGGCGGCTCCCCGAGAAAGTCAAAATCTTTCTTTGGTTGCTCAATTCCGCCGCGCTCCTCGTGCGTGTGTTTTTGCAGCAACGCAACATCCTGCAGGACCCCACATGTCTGTGTTGTGGCCATGGCCCCGAGACCCTCAACCACTTCATCTATGACTGCCCCTACATGTGCGCCACTTGGCGCGCATGCAGAAGACCCCCCCTCCCCCCGCGGCAATTTGATGACGATTCTTGGTCGGCGCTGTTACTTTGGCACACCTGGATGGCGCGGAATCGCACAGTTTTTACACAGGCGGCTACCCCCCCCAGCAACTTATCCAGCAGACCTGCCGGGAGTGGCGTGAGATTGTGGCCGCTATGGGGTAGACGTCGACGTATGAACCTGACTGCGCAGACTTCCAAGCGGATGAGGAGCTGTGGCGGATGGTTTGCCAGTGCGGATGGGATGCCCTATTGCAGAGGCTGGTCGGGTACCCTAACCTTCCTGACAACTCTTTCTTTACTAACTGGCGTGGCGATCAGACCTTCTTCCGAGGCTGAGAAATTCGCTTGACAGAGGCCGCCCTGGCCAACTACCTGGGGGTCCCGACCGCTGGGGAGGTCATCCTGCCAACCTTCCGCGGCCTCCATAACTCTGCGACATTTTTCGAGGGGTTTTCCCCGAGAACACAGAGCCGTCAGGTCCCTCGGACGTCCCTTCCGCGCCTCTGGACTCATGCGGCCGTCTTGGTCGAACGCTTCTTTGTGGAGTCAGGGAATGTGTCCAAACTCCAGGGGCTACATTTCAGTTTCCTGAGGTGCTTGAAGGAGGGCACCCAGGTTAACCGGTCGCATTTCTTCCTCGAGGCCCTCCGCCTTAAGCAGCACGGTCGCCGCTCGAGGCTTATTTTGGCTCTGTGGAGGGGGGCGGGGGGAGTCAGGCCCGTCCTCTGCCCCGACTGGGGGTCGTCTCGCTGACCCCCCCTACTTCCCCCTCTTCCTCCACCTCGCCCACTCAACGGCGACGAGCCACTCTCCACCTTTCCTAGGGATGCCACTCCCACTGCAACCCTGCCCCCTCGCCCGACCCTCCCAGCACCCCCCCAAACTGGGAGGCACAGCTTCAACAGGCGGTCGCTGCGACTCGGGAGGTCGAGCGACAGACTTCGGAGAGTTGGTGGATCGAGACCCTGACCAAGTGGCACGCCGACCACGATGCCCAGCTCTAGGAACAAGCACAATAGTTGAACAGGCAGCATACGCTCGTAATGGAGACCTTGCGAGCCCAGCTCATGGATGAGCTCTGGGACTGAATCAGGGAGGAGCTGCGTCAGGAGGAGGCGGCCCAACAGGCCCAGGAGGCGGTGGCCCGGGAAGAGTAGGAATGCCTGCAGGAGGAGGAGGAGCAATGGCAATGGCAACTCGACCGAGCGCATCAACACAGCGCCCGCTAGTGGCTTAGGGGGGGGGGGGCACTGCCCGTATAGCATCCTTGGCATTAGCTGTGAGAGCTCCTAGGGGGAGCTCAGACGACACATCCGGCGCACGTCCGCTAGATTCCACCCGGATGTGGGGGATTCCTCGACGAACCGGAGCAGGCGCGAGGCTCTTCTGCAGGGGTTTCAATAGGCCGCTAACTTCGTGGACACAGAGGAGCACCATGCCACCCTGGACCTGCTCCATGAGTTGGAGCTGCCTCGGTGTGCCTGTCGCCAGTTGCCGACTCGCCCCTAGCCCCCCCGTTCTCTGTTGAGCTCGTCGTTACTGTTTGTGTGTGGGGTTGTGCCCCCCTGTTGGGGGTGCACCCCCCTTTTTCTCTCCCCCTTCCTTTTGCGTTGAGGGTGTGCCCCCCCTGTTGGGGTGTTTTGGACGTTTGTAAGGCTCTGTGGTTTGGCGGCTCAGCTTGATGTCATCCAAGTTTTGATCTTTTGATCTTTTGTGGGTTTCTGGGGCCCCCCTCCCCTCCCCTTCGGGGTGGGCCACCCCTGGTCTCCCCCCCTCTTGTACTTGTATACTCGTGTACCATACTTTCAGTAATACATTCCCGAACATTCTCTCAAAAAAAAAAACAATGTATCTAGCCAAAACCAAAATTGAAACTTAAAATTTAAAACATTTTATAATAAAATAACATAGCCATGGCCACATTGTGTGGAATAAATATTAAAACTATCAATCATAAATGATAAACTAGCTAAAACTCAAGTATTGGCTAACATAAGCCATACAATCTCAAGCATAAAATGAAATAAACAAGAAAGACTATTGCATCATGCATCTAATGGTGTTAAGGGGGCATTTGGAAAAGGTGGTGGTGGTGCATCATCATCATCATCACCGCCTACACCACTAGGGTCACCAACATCATAAAATGCCTATAAGATAACAACACACAACAAGTTAGTAACCATAATAACCAAAATAGTAACATGAACCATACAAAAAAAAAAAATATAATAAAAAAATAAAAATTAAAAAATGAAAAACATAAATTCCATCACACCTATGGAGAATTTGGCTCTATGAACTCTTGGGAAAGATGATGAAGGACAATGTTCAAATGTTGGAGAATCTAGTCTTCTATCATGTTGACCCAGTCAATGTCTCTTAAATTGATGCCCACGAGGATGTTGATTCTATCCACACCTATTCATGATGGTGGCTCCCATGATGATGTTGGTTCTATCCACACCTATCCATGATGGTGGCTCCTGTGAGATTATAGTCACAACAACCTTATTTGCAGTTGTGGTGATCTATGGAGTAGGAGACTCAACCAATGTTAGAGTCCTTTCAAAGAGGTTGAAAGCACTCTCAGCGTGAATGCGTTGAATTAACATATCTTTCTTTTGTTGTTTGATTGTATCCTTCTTCAACCATTTCAAATAGGCATCTTGATCGACCTTATACTTGTGCTTATGGTCCCTTTGTGTCTTACTCCACTTTAGGACCCAAGCACAATAATCTTTCCAATTCTATGCCTTTTGAGAAATCAAGTCCATCTACATTTGCTACTCATGTAACTCCTAAGAAAGAGAAATCGTATCATGGATAGTGTGCTAGTAGTAGGCCCATGTGATTTCTTTGGTTTGTAAGATCCCCAAGTTCTCCACTTGGGCATCCATGAAGGCCTTGCACTCGTTGAGATCCTAGATCCTCTTAGGTTACCTTTTATTTTCCTTTTTCAAGACCATAACTTATTTCCATAGGGATTCAATGAACCTCTAAATCTTCCATGAAGCCTTAGCACATGAAACTACTAGATCAATGGTAATTTTGGAAAGATTTAAGGGGACATGTGTGGTCTCAGAAGGAAGTTTAGGGAAGGAGTCAAACACCATGTCTTGGGTAAGATCCCATGTGACTAATGGCATTGAAAAAAAACAATAAAGATAATAATCATAAACTTAAAATACAATATAGCTGTAGCATAAAATACATCTCATATCAAAATGACTAAGGCACAAAAAAACATAGTTCTTACTAATTTCGTGTGCAACCTATTTCAACTGACCCATGATGTCCTTTGACATTCCATGCATGAATTATATCTTTTCTGGGACCTCTACCCATGGTTTCAGAAGAAACTCAGGTATAGGGACTTCTACTGCTAGCTTGGAAACTATGATAAGCATAACAATTGTTGAACATAAAACTATACATAATAGCAAGTGTAGCATAAGTATACCTATGCTCTCCACTTCATTCTCATGATCATATTCATCATCATTAGGGATTTTAGTTGGAGACTCCTCAGGTAGTGGCCCACTGAACAAGGCATCAAGAGCATCCATATCTTGTTGGAAGATTGGCTCCTTTTCATGCCTCTATTCTTCCTCTACCACAGCCCTATGCCTTTTCTATTCCTTCTCGGCACACCTATGTGCCTCCTCTACTTGCCTTTGTTCTTCTTCTACAACGACAACTTGGGTTGCTTGTTTCTGCTGTTGATTTGTAGCCATAAACTATTAGATAAATTAACATGAATAGCCATAGAATAAAACATAGCAAAAAATAAGAGAAAACATAGTGTACCTATGATTTCCTGGTCCAAGCATGGGATCTTGAAGACAATATTTTCTCTTAGAGGATGGCTCTGTTGCTGCTGGTGCTTCTTTTGTGGGCCTTTTCAAGTTAGCCTTGGTTGCTCTAGTAGCTTTAGCATGTAACTATTCAACCCTCTTAATGTTTGTTGGAAATGTAAGAGGTACCTTCCCCATGTTGTTAGGGGATTCACATCAACTAACATCAAGGTTCTTGGTGGTCATAGATAATGAATCTCCCATACCCTTTGGTGGGTTTTGAGCCCTTATGGTTGGATAAAGATTCTTTATGCAAGGCCTAGAGAGTTACCATGGATCCTAGCACATCCACAATCCACCTTTCTTCACCACCAAAAATTCTACAAACCTCTTCAAGTAGCTGGCAAAAAATGCATGGTGCATGTGGACTATCATGGAGAAATCTACACAAATTTTGAGGATTTTGTCTTTGAGGCTCTCAGCTAAGGAAATAGCCCACTTAAAATAAGTCCCCTCCATCATAACTTTCATGAAGGTCCATCCCTATGTAATTCCAATCACCTTCTTATGTGACAATAATTTAGGAAATAATCGAGATCTAAAGAAGGGATAAGACCCATTTGCATCAAGGTTAGTAAAGCTACTATAAGCAAGACCAAAGTGGTCCTTGGTAGCACCAAGCCATTCCTCAACTTCTGCATGGTGGCCTACTTCTTTCATTGGTTTGTTGCAACTATTATCCCATTAGTAGGAACACCAAATAAGTCATGGAAGATAGTTGCACTAATGGAAATAGCAATGGATAGGCCTTGTACTATGGTGTGCAACACATCAGCTTTTTTATCAAAAGAGTTGATGATGTTCAACAACTTTGTAGAAGGGATGACAAGGTTTGGTGCCATAAAAATCTCAAGCAAACCTACATGAGCAATGTTTTCTTGAATGTATTTAGATGCATTCTTCCTTAATCACTTTTATGTTGGTCCCACCTCATCAAACTTTATGATGAGGTTTTTCATAGAACATCTGATGAGGGATATAATAACATTTATAGGAGTGGAAGGTTCTATAAGTAAAAGCCAAACACTTGGTGTCAGTACAACTATGTTTTAGCCATAAGAAACTTAAAGCTTGAATAACCATAAAACCTTTAGTATAACAAAGTACCTTTTTCTCACTCTTCTTCTTATTACTTGGAGAAGCTTGTGTGGGGGTCCCATTAATAATACCCATATCTTTGATATCCTTTGGGGCTATCCACTAGTTGTGTGTTGTTTTGGTAGCCATACACCTATTATAAGTAGGGCCAAATCTAGTAGGATATTCATCAAATTCCCCTCTTAGCTATTCAAAAACAACATATATGATCTTAGGGCCCTTGGTGAATTTGTTCAATGTGGTATTGGCTACCATTAGGGTTTGATCATTGATCATGTACTTGGAAGATATGTGTAAAATGAACAAGTTAGAAAAAGAGAGAGACTAAATTAGATAGATCCATAACATTAAAACCTATAATAGCTATGCTTACCCCTATAATTGTGGAGGATTTTGGAATAAAGAGTGGACTCTCTACACCACCATCAAAGTATTATTCATGTTGTATCATGAATACTTTGTCATGTTCCAGATGTTTGAAAGGTACTGTGAACTGATGAAACCCACCAGCCCTCTTACTACTTGAGTCTTAGGACCATTGGTTAGAAACTGGGAAATTAGGCATGTAGACCCAGGTAACAAGGTCTCCATGATGACTACAGCCATCTTCTCAAATAAGTGTGACCACATCATTAGACTAAAGTGCTGGAGAAGATAGGCAAGGAAATCCCTTGCCCCTTAGTAGAACCACACTAAAATTTCTCTAATGCCAATTTCGGAGGAGGGGTATGGTCTGTAGGTTGATCGAGACAACAAAGAATGCCAATTAGCTTAACCACAATTAGGACTAGTTTGAGAAAGATCCTATAGGGGGAAAGTGTAAAAAAAACATTAACACAACATTTCAACACTTTGAATTTCTTAACAAATTTTACACATCCTAGTTGGGGGTGAAATTAGCCTCCATAAAAAGATCTAAGATGGGGTTCAAATTCACTTAAGAAAATTCACAAAATATAAATATAGTATTACAACCTCACCTAGACTTGATGTCATAGCCAAAACTATTATGACCAAAACATGACAACCAAAATTATGCCTTAGCTCAAAACATGCATTAATTTAGAAAAAGCATCAATACATAGAAAAAGTGGCCATATTAGAAACAAAAAAATTATAAAAAATAGTAAGAAGCTATTTTCTTTAAAAAATGCACCAAAAAAAAATTTATAACATAATTTATAAAAAAAGAGTCCCCAAGAGCATGGAAGTTAATAATTATAACTATGACAACCACATCCATCCTCAAAGGGGTAAAGTGCTACAACCAAATTTAGACCAATTAACATAGCCTTATTGTAACATTCATAAAAAATTCACCTTAGCTCTAATTTCAGTGATTCCACCATGGAAGGAAGCTTGAAATCATGAAGTTTCTAGTCATGACCATTGTAAGCAAAAACATGTAACTATTCTTACACAAAACATAGCCAGACATAGCAAAAACATTGCCATCACCATCAACCCTCATTTGCACAAGGTTATAAAAAAATTCACCAACCATTCATTAGGGCTTGAAACAGAGTGAGTCCACCACCATTTGAAAGTCTAAATTGAGAACTACACATTCATACTTAATATAAATTTAGAACCCTAGCCCCATTTTCAAAAATAAATTTACTAATGTTGATGAAAATATGAAAAATAACACAAACCCTAGTTGCACAACCAACTTGAAATAGTCATAACTTGATTAATACAACTCCAAATTAAATAAGAACATAGCCATTACAAACTTAAATAGAAACATAAAAACCAAAAACATCAAATTTTGCAATACTAAAGCTATTTCTCTGATAAAAAATACACAGCTTAGCTTGCTTTTTCTACCAAAAAGTATCAAAAAACACAAATTTAACATTGTGTAACCATAGATTATAACCAAAATAGCCAAACCAAAGTATACCTATGATAAAATGCACCAAAATAAGGGGGTAGGATGTCATTGGAATTTAATTTTAATGACTTCTTAGTCCTAGATCTAAGAAAAATGTCCTCAACATGAGATTTTTAGAAAAAGAATTTAAGAAAGAAAGCCTACTTTGAAAAATCTTATCTACCAAGGTGAAAATAGGGAAATAACCTTAGATCCACATGAAAATGGCCAAAACATGATTTGGAATTTTGATAAAATTTAATTTTATTAACTCCATTTGACTAGATCTGAGAAAAATAGCCTATTTCTAATAAGAAAAAACACAAAAATTGCTAGAACACCATGAAAAAAGGTAAAGAATGGTCTACCTTGGAATTGATGAAGAGGTCCCTTGAATGGAAATGGCATTGGAAAAAAAGGGGAGTAACCCTCATTCATATCCCCCACTATCCATCACACCCAGATTTGACCCATAGAGGGGGCCCACATAACTAAGAATCCATCCAATCACTTCTGGAAATTCCTAAACCTTGGAAAATCTAGTTGAAAGTGGTCAAAAATTTTCAATTTGGTGGTTCCACACTAGGGGAGGCCTTGTCCAAGTTATAAACCTTGGCCCTAGCATGGATGGATGGGAGGTGACACAAAATTCCATAAATTGACCACCTAGTTACCATATTTGACCTTTATACTCTTATATAGCCTTCAATAGCTTAGTTTTTGCATTACAACAAGCCAATTTACAACCTTGCATCATACCCCGCATTGGTGAATCCCCCTCCATGCTTTTCAATGTGGGGTCAATATGGGGGCTTAGTGTGTATAACATAAAAAAATACTTTTTCCAACTTATAGTGACCATAGTTCTTACATTAATAGCTTTGGTGACCCTCCATGACCTTTAGTAGTTGATAACTTCCTTTCATCTTCCACGTTGGCTTACCTCCCTAGAGGTGGGGCCTAGCATGGAAACAAGGGAGTAACATAAAAAATTAATCAAATAACCTTAAAATTAACAAATTTTGATCTTAGTTGATGTTTGGCAATATCGACAACCCTAGGAATGCACATGCATGCCCAAAGTTAATGAAAAATTTCTCACAAATTAGCCCCTTGAAATCCTCCACATTGGCTTATCCCCTGGAGGGGGCTTATCATGAAAACAGGGGGTAACCTAAAAAATCAAGTTAAAATTATTAAAATTGATAACGTTTGATCTTGGGTGATGCTCGACAGTATCAGCAACCTTAGGAATGCACATGCATGTCCAAAACTAATCAAACTTTGTTAAAAATTAGCTCCTTGGAATACTCCATGCTGGCTCATCCCTTGGAGGGGGTCTCATTGTCAAAATAAAAGGGTAAACTTAAAAACCAATCAAAAAGCCTTAAAATTAACAAAATTTGATCTTGTGTAATGTTTAGTAGCACTAGCAACCCTAGGAATGCACATGCATGTCCAAAACTAATTAAAATTTATAAAAAATTGGCCCCTTAGAATCTTCCACACTAGCTTACCCTCAGGAGGGGGGATTCAATGTGGAAACAAAGGACTAGCCTTAAAAATTAATTTAAAAATGTTAAAATTAATAACTTTTGATCTTGGGCAATGTTCGACAGTATCGACAACCCCAAGAATGCACATATATGCCCAAAATTGATCCAAAGTTGTCAAAAATTGGTCCCTTGGGATCTTCCATGTTGGCTTACCCCCTAGAAGGGGGATGTAGTGTGGAAATAAGGGGGTAACCTCAAAAATGCATCAAAATCCTTAAAATTGATAACTTTTGATCTTGGGCAATGTCTAATAGCATCGACAACCTCAAGAATGCACATGCATGCCCAAAACTAATTAAAAATTATCAAAAATCATCCCCTTAAGATCTTGCATGCTGACATACCCCATAGATGGGCGCTTAGTATGGAAGTAAGAGGGTAACCTTAAAACCTAATAAAAAATCCTTAAAACTGACAAAGTTTGATCTTGGGTTGTGCCTAACAGCTCCAACAACCTTGAGAATGCACATGCATGTCCAAAACTTATCAAAAATTAGCTTCTTGAAATCCTTCACCTTGGCATACCCCTTGGAGGGTGAGTTCAGCATGGAAACAAGGGGGTAACCCAAAAAACTAATTTAAAAACCTTAAAATTGATAGCTTTTGATCTTGGGTAATGTCTAATAGCATTGACAACCTTGGGAATATACATTCATGCTAAAAACTAATCAAAATTTATCAAAAATAAATTCCTTGGAATCCTCCATGCTAGTATACCCCTTGGAGGAGGGGATCAACAAGGAAACAAGGGGATAAGCTTGAGAACACATCAAAAAGCCTTAAAACTAACAAATTTTGATCCTAGGCTGTGCCTAACAGCTCTATCAACCTTGAGATGTACATGCATGTCCAAAATTGATCACAATTGATCAAAAATTAGCCGCTTGGAACCCTCTATGTTGGCATATTGAAGGGGGGTTTAGAATGGAAACAAGGGGTTAACCTAAAAAACTAATTTGAACACCATAGAATTGACAAGTTTTGATCTTGGGCAATATCTAACAGCACTGGAAAACCCAGGAATGCACATGCATGTCCAAAATTGATTAAAATTCATCAAAATTCAACCCCTTATAATTTTCCATGCTAGCATACCCCCTAGAGGTGGGCCTTAGCATCGAAATAAGAGGGTAACCTTAAAACTACATCAAAAATCTTTAAAACTGAAAAATTTTAATCTTAGGTTATGCTTAGTAGCTTTGGAAACCTTGGGAATGCACATGCATGTCTAAAACTAATCAAAATGCATCAAAAATCAGTCCCTTGGAACCCTCCATGTTGGCATACCCCTTTGGAGGAGGGGCTCAGCATGGAAACAAGGGGATAACCTTAAAAGCTAATTTGAAAGCCTTAAAATTGATAATTTTTGGTCTTGGGTAATGTCAAATAGCTTTTGAAACCTTAGGAATGCACATGCATGTCCAAAACTAACCAAAATTCATTAAAAATTAGCCCTTTAAAACCCTCCACACTAGCATACCCCCTGGAGGGGGGAGCTTAGAGTGGAAACAAGGGGATCTTAGAATATAAGCCTTAAAACTCTTGTTTTTTAGTGCCAATGAGCCTAAGAACAACCTTGATTGATGCCTAAACCCATCTAACAGCCATGCAACCCTAAACCATGGCATGATAAGGCCTAAAACTAGTAAAACCCAACTTATTTTGACCTATATTAGCTAAGTTTAATCATATGTAGCATGCTTTGCTTGATGTTTCAACATGTTTTTGGCTTTATGTTTCATTGTTGACCCTTATAACCTTCTTGGAGCCTTTTGCATAGCATTGTACTTTCTTTATCTATTTTATTTACATTTTTTTATCCTTTTATGGATGTCAAATAGTGGGGTTTGACCTTCCCTAACCACTATTTAACAGCATGGCATTATGACTTGCCAAGGCCTAAAATTGGCAAAACCATGATCCTTGTTGATCGATTGCAGCTTTATTCCTTTTTTTAACCTTTACTTGGTCCTTGTTGTACTTTTTTTCTCTCTTGTACCTTATTTATAGCCTTATATGACCTATTTTACACTAGAATAGAATGTATTTGCATGATTCTATAGCATTTTAAGAATTGCTTATTAATTTTTACCTAGGTGCCACTTAATATGCTTTTGGTTGACATGCAAGATTAAAGTATGAGTACTTGGGAGCTGATCAATCTATGTTTGAGCCTAAATGGATCTCATGGTGATGTAAAATGGTATATTAACCTTAATTGCCTAGATCTTGAGTGCAAGAGTCTTTTTGATTGCATAGCCTCAATAGAGAAACCTCTAGAGTGGCCTAAAAACCTAGTCAAAACCCTTAACTTAGAGGTGGGTAACATAACCAAAGACTCTCTGGTTAAGGTTCCTATCAAGACACATAGTGGTGAGGAGAAAAACCTTAAACTAAGTTCCTCACTAGAACTTCAACAAGTTCAAGACATTACCGAGGTCCTACAAGGCAACATTAAGGCCTTTGCTTGGTCATATGAAGATATGCCAAGCCTAGAGCCATGCTTAGTACAACATAACATCATATTGGATCCTAGCAGTAGACCAATTAAGCAAAAATTTCATAAGATAAAACCTATTTGGCCTTGGAAATTCATGATAAGATCTTGAAGCTCTACCAAGCTAGTTGCATTAGGGCTGTCGACTATGTAGAATGGGTTTCCAACATAGTGGTAGTACTTAAGAACAATGGGAATATCCATATTTGAATTTATTTTTGAGACCTAAATAAAAAAAATCTTAAGGATGACTTCCCATTGCTTATTATTGATTAGCTTATTGGTACCATGGCTGGGCATGCTTTATTGTCCTTTATGGATGGGTTCTCGGGAGACAACCAAGTTAGGGTGAACCTAGAACACCAACTTAGCATAACCTTCATGACCTCTTGGAGAACCTTTTGTTATACTATGATGTCTTTTGGCCTGAAAAATTCAAGAGCAACATATTAATGAGTCATGACTTATATCTTCAGTGATAATATGCTAGGTTTACTTAATGATTACATGGATGACATAGTGGTTAAGTTAAAAGAAGCTAGTAACCATGCTAATGACCTAGATGTTGTGCTTAAATGGTACCTCAAATATGAGCTTAGGCTCAATCCTAAGAAGTGCATCTTTGGTGTCAAGACTAGTAAGATGCTTAACGTTGTAGTATTTGAAGTAGGGATATGTGTCAATCCTGATAAGGTTAAGGCTATATCCAAATTAGTAGTGCTTGCCAATGCTAAGGAGATTTGGGGATTGCAATGCATATTGTAATTTTTTCATAGATTTATCACTAGGCTTATGGATAAATTACATCCCATACAATACTTGCTTAAGAAAGGGATTCACTATGAGTGGATAGCTTAATGCCAAGAGGCCTTTAAAAACCTTAATCAAGAATTGACACAACTATTGATAGTTTATCCTCCACAAGAGGGTAGGTCTTTTTACATCTACTTGGCCATTTCTAGCACATCCATTACCTCTACACTTTGTTAGAAACATGATGATGGAGCTTAAATGTCAGTATACTATCTTAGCCATGTGTTAGTTGCCCATGAAACTCAATACATTAAAGTGGAGAAGTATTGTCTAGCACTAGTCTTTTCATTGAAGAAGTGCAGACAATACCTCTTCAAAAGTTAAGTCAATGTCATATGTAATGATAACATGCTTAGAGCCATGACAACCAATATCTATGAGAGTAGCCACATAGTTAGATGGAAAGCCATAACCATAGAGTTTGACCTTCATTACATCTGTTAATCCTTAATGAAAGGTTAAGCTATAGCTGTACAACTCATAGTTTCACCTATTGATGACCAAGTAGCCATAGATCTTGAGTTCCCTAATGAGCATATTAGTATTGTTAGCCAAATGTCTAAGGATTATGATGTAGTCATGCACTTTGATGGAGCGTCAACTACCCATGGGGCTAGTGCTACTACCATCATAACATTCCCATCTAGTCAAATCCAACCCTTCGCCTATCGTTTTGAGTTCCTGTGTACCAACAACATAGTAGAGTATGAGGATTTGATTAGGGAAATGATGGTAGCTTGTGACTTAGGAATTAGATGCTTAGTGATTAAAGGTAATTCCCAACTTGTGGCTAACCAAGTAACAGAAGTCTATGCATGTAAAGCCAAACACTTACAACCATACCTTGACCTAGGGAAACAATTGTTACAACAATTTGTAGACATTGATATCCAACATGTACCTCAAAACAAGAAAACCATAGCTAATGCAATTGTAACAGTAGCTCTTACTATGATGCTAGATGTGTTTAATATGTTGCCCACCTTAATGATGGATTGTACTGTTCCCATCACACAGAAAACTAAAGATACCTATGTAGTCATCATCCATACTAATCCTACTAGGGAGTCATATGGCAATATCAAATTTTACCTTATGCATGATGATTTTTTGCAAGGCCTAATTTCTACTCAAAAGGACACTGTACTAAAAAGATCAAAGTAGTATGTCATCATAAGTAATAACACATGATGTAAATGATCCTATGATGGTATATTACTAAATTTATTAGGTAAAACCAAAGCAAAAATAGTCCTAGAGGAGGTTCACAAGGGTGTTTGTGGGGGACATATAGGACCAAGAGTTATAGCCATAAAGATTAGGTAGTTAGATTACTATTGGCCCCATATGGAAAGTGACTTCATGCACATGGTTAAGCATTATGAGACATGCCAATGACATAACAACCTTATACATGTATCATTGATGCAGTTACATATCACTAAAATCACTTGGCCATTTCAATGATGGGGGTTGGATATCATTGGATCAAACACCCAAGTCTTTCACAGGTCATAGCTTCATCATCATTGCAACCAAATACTTTATGAAGTGGGTTGAGACTATTTCCTTAAGGAAGGCTACATTTGAACAAGTTTCCAAATTTGTCTTAGATAACATTGTAGCCTATTTTGTCATACCCATAACCATAGTCATAGATAATGGACCATAGTTTAGTAGCTAGGAAACAAAATATTTTTGTCACAACCTAGGCATTAATCATTCTTTCTCATCACCTTATTATTCTTAATCCAATGGACAAGTAGAGGTAAGAAATAAGGCCATTATCAACTTACTAAAGAAGATGCTCAATAATAGCAAGCATAAATGGCATGAATGGCTTGTCCATGTGTTATGGGCCTATAGAAAAATGTATGCCACAGTAACATGAGTAATCCTTTATAGCCTGTAGTTTATGTTTCTGAAGCTTTTTTACCTCTTAAATTGTAGGTGCCATCACATCAAGTACCCTTGACTAACTTCATCAATTATGAGTATAACAAGGAGTTGTGGATAGTGGCCCTAGACTTGGTGGAGGTGCAACATATGTAGGTGCTTGCTCACATTAAACATTATCAAGAGAGGTAGAAAGAGCAACACCACCATAAATTGACCAAGCATAAGATCAAGAAAGATGACCTAATCCTCAAAGTCATCTATGAACATGTAGATAAATTCTTAGCCAATTGGGAAGGATCCTTCCTGGTCACCAATGCCTATGGTAATGGAGCATTGAGGATAACTAACGTGGATAGGAATGAGCTAGCTGATCCAATAAAACCTTCCTATATGAAGCCAATAGTCATTAGCAAGTGAACCTACTTTAAAGTGGCCTACTGAGGCCTTAAACTAGCAACATTGGTGACCTAGGTGGCTTGGTTTTATTTTTTATGTGGCCTATATATGCATGTAACATTGTAATATGCTTTGTTTGCTTGATTTTCTTTTCCTTTTGGAGTTGTGTTTATAGGATGAAGCTTGGGACCATCACAAGGGTGCGACTCATTATGATAGCAAATCATCATGTGCCCTCAATGCACAAGATTCAAAGAGTTTGTCCTATTGTGTCTGGAGTACTTGTACTCCTTGAGCCAAGCCTTGTAGCCTGATTATAGCCTTCCATACCTCTTGAGCAATAATGTTAACCTATATTTGTGACTCATGCACTATAGGCATATAATATATATTCAACATGTTCCATCCTTGATTACACTTGAATGTAACACAACTCATTCAATGGAAAAACCACTAAGTTCATCAACTGTAACACACCTCATTTGATGGGATAACCCTCAAGTCCATTGAGTGTAATGCAACTCACTTAGCAAGAAAATAATGTCAAACTAGCCTTGGTAATGAAACCCAATGAAGGTTTCACCCCACAAAAACTGGAAAGCAAATTACCAAGAAGCCAAATGATTAAGGAAGCCTGAAAGACAAATGGCTAAAACACTCTTGGAGTGAAGTGGTTGGTTTCTCAAACATATTTTTCAAGAGAATAACACTTCAAAATATGTCAATACCATGTCAAAACCATGGTGACAACACTTAAAATGCATTGTTAGCCTCCATGATCATCTTAGTAGCTGCCACTATCATTCCTCCCTCATAACCCAATCCCATCATCACAAGAACTCTTTAACATGGTTCAATGCAACTAGATAAAGCATGGAGAGGGAAAATTAGTAGTGGACCTATAGTGGTGTTTTTTATTCTTTGTCGGTGCCTCTCAAGTTAATCCTCTAGACACCAATAAAGAGGAGCTAATGAAATACCATAAAATTTGCATGTTGAAACCTTTGTAATCTCATCCCATAAAATCCAAGACAATATTTTATTATAAATGTGAAGTTTGTAACCCATAAAGGGGCAATATCATATGTTTCATACTTTTGGAAGTGAAAAATGCTTCATAAGTAACTAACACCTCGTTCCCCAAGTGAAAAAAATCACCTAGTATCTATAGTTAGTCTTAGGGAAAGCAAAAATACATTTTGGAATGCCAAAAATGGAAATTTGATGGGTTTTATGGGGGTATACATTTCTCTAGGCTGACACATCCCCTGCTGGGGTAAGCTAGCTAGGAGACTTCAAAGCCAGCATGGAGGAGTGCAAGTGGGGTAGAACTCACCTACCCCTACTATGGAAAGGGGGTGACCCTGCCTAGAGGAATTAACCTTCATCCCCAACATTGACTTTCCATCCCTCCTCAATGTTGACACTCTCCCCCTTAGTGGGAGGGGTTTAGCCAGCTAGGAGAGAGGGGGTTAGACATCATGGAAGGGGTAAACAACTAGGATGCATGGGAGGTGGATCTCACCTATCCTCCCCCCTAAACATGGCAGCTAATTTTTAGCAATTTGGCAATCAATTTGTAGCTAATGATGTTAGCCATTTGTAGCCAATGTGCATCCCTAATCATGACCATAATCCTATAAAAACTAAACCTTGGCACCATGTCAAGGCTCCATACTTTTGCAATTTAGCATCCTTGGCATTTTAACATTCAAGAGCTATTACTTCATTAGGAAAAATGTAGTTTCTTGATGCCTAGTAGTATGGAACCTCTACAACCTAATACCACCTATCACTTCCCCCCTTAGGATTAGTGAACTTTGGGTGTCAACATTACCCCCTTGGGATTCCCAAATCCTAGTGTGGTGCACTTTGGCTACCCCAATCCTTCACATTTTCCTAACCCTAGCAGTAACACACATTGCATATCTAAGGTTGTGCCAAAGGAGGTTCATTGACATTAGAAGTGGTAGAGATACTAGATCATGGAGTTGATCGTGGCTTCATTGGGTTTTGAACCCTTCCTCAAGTAAACCCTCTTTGCCCCCCTCTTGGGCACCCACTTTATAGACATCTTTGAACTCATTATTTGTTCATTTAATGAAATTTGTGATTTTAGTTTGTGTACAATTGTAGATATAATTGTTATATTTCTAGTGCATTATTTTATAGATTTGAATTTTTTTACGCTTTTTTAACACCCCTATTTTTTACCTCCCTCAAGTCCCTGGTTGATCTACCAAATCATCCAAGGCACCCTAAATCCCATTTTTCTTGTGGAGGCTCAAAGGGAATTAAGGTTGAGGTTGCTTGTAACTAAGAATACTTGGTTTGTTTCTAATGACCAAGATTTTTCATCACAACACTCAATGTGTAAGTTTCCCCCCAATGTGAAGTCTTCATCCCTAGCATTGAAAATTGTATCTCCCAATGTGGAAGCCATAATAGCCAGCTTTCAACACTTCATGCACTTCAATGTTGACTAGACACTTCAACAAGCTTGGTGGAGAGCTTAGCATGAGATATTCATCTCTAGTGTGGAAGGTATGCCTCAGTTACTATTTATAGTAAATAGAATGGCCATGATGGGAAGCACTTACTATGTNCACACTTTTACAAACAAAATTATTCACAATTTTACACTTGGGCATTCTCAAGCACTTGAGATTTTTTTACAAGTTTCCACACTTGTATTCTCTTGAACCTAGCATAGAAACCCTATGAATTTGTGGCCTTGTAACCACCTTTGGGATTTGTGAATTTTCAAGCTCCACATTCCACTCCTCGGATTCCCAACTCCAAGCATAGAGTATTTTAGTAGCTTAGATTTTTCACACTTCTTAACCCTCTCCATAGCCAACATTAGAGATCCAAGGTTATAGTTGAGGAAGATTTGAAAGAATCAAGAGTGGCTTAACACCAAAATTATAGAGTATATTGCATTGGCTTTAATGGACTTTGAACTCTTACATTACTGAACCCCCCTCCTTGGCTACTCATTCAGGCTTTGTTTGTACACATTTCTCTAACTTATTCTTCATTTTTTTATGACTAAAGTTTTAAGTTTTGGGTTTTTTATAAAAAATACATTTTTTTGTTATCTATGCATTATTCAGATCTACAACTCATATTGCATTTCATTCGCCACACTTTGCATTCCATAAGTCCCTGGTTGATTTGCTAGATCAACTAGGGTGACTTGAATCCCATTTTTTCTATGGAGGCCCTAGGGATTCGTGGGTTGAGAAATTGCTATACTATGGAGCTTTGATTTTTTACTGATCATGGTTTTCAATTGCAACACTTACCATCATCCCAACTTGTATAAAATTTGGTTTTTTCGGTTCCTCATCATTGGATCTATTCTTTGGCTGTACCTTGCTATCACTTGGATCACTAGAACATTCAAAGGCCATATGGCCTCTTCCTCCATAGATCCAACATTCTATAGAAGAGAAATCTAAGTTAGAAGCATCTAAAACGTTTTTACCTCTATCTCTACCTCTAAAAAGATTGGGTCTTTGTTGAGATGCTCCTTTTTTTTTCTTATAAGCACACATTGTAGTTTTCTTGTGAGAAGAGCAATCTCATATTCATTACCCGCATCATGCTCATTTGAATCCTTCTCTTTGGAGGTAGTCTTTAGAGCAATAGGTATTTCTTAGATCACTCCTTCACTTATGAGATTCATTTCATAAGCAATGAGAGTGCTTTGAAGCTCTTCAAATTTTAGTGTTAAGAAGTTTTTGATTTCCTCCATAGCGATGAACTTTGGTCTGAACTCCGGTTGTAGAGTTCTAGTCATTTTGATGATGACATCGCTTTTGGGTAGATCCTTTTCTATTGCTCTAATAGCTACAACAAGATCATTAGCTCTAGAGAAATAATCCTTTATTTTCTCACCTTCTCTTATTTTGAGTTTATCATACTCACTTTGTAAAATTGATAATCTTAATTTCTTAACAATAGATGTTTCCTCATAGGTAGCTTCTAAAGTTTGCCAAATTTCTTTGGCCGTTTTACATCATGCTACTCTATTAAATTTAGATTTATTCAATGCACAATATAAAAATTTTTTTTCTTTTGAAGAAAACATAAACTTATCCTTTTCCTCTTATGTCCATTTGTTATGAGGCTTGATGATATCTATGGAGCTATCAACAAGTAGAGTGTAGCCTTCAAGGATTGACTCCCATACTTTAAACTCCATAGATTTAAATAACCATTGCATTCTTGCTTTCCAATAGGTGAATTTGAATTTGTCAAACATGGATGGATTTGTGTAAGATGTACCCTCTATTTTTATCTCTTGAACTTGATGATGACAAAGAAGAGTACCAAGCTCTGTGGATCATTGAACTTAGAAGGGGCATATGAATAAGTTCCCCAAATTAAAAATTTGTAACACAAAAGCACACACACTAAATTTAACATGGTTCTCCAACTTGAGTAGTCCACACTTGAAGGGTAGATCACTAGCACACCTCCAAACTTTGTTGCTCTCAAAATGTTGTTGAAGGATCCACATCCTGTATAGTCTTCAAGCCCCACTTTGGAGTGTTGTGCCATAACATCAGCCACTCAACCTTGCAAAGTCCCATTAGGTTGGAATGTGGTTTCCAAGCATTCACAACCTTTAAAAACTTGAGACCCACTTTGGAGTTTTGTATTGTAGCACCAACTAAATCCCGTAGGATCCTAACAAGGTCAAGAAAGATGCATTCCTACAAGAAGCACATCAACCTTGTAGTGCAACAAGAGAACAACAATTACAATGGATGAATGCAAATTACGTTGCTAATCCTTGTACTTTGTGGTATAACACACTTTACAATGAATGATATTATAATTAGAAAGAGATTATAATGATAAAAAAATGGTTTGGCAATGATTATACATAAACTTGTACATTTCCCAATGATATGATGTTTTCTTATAGTTTCCATATTTCTAAATCCATCTTAGAACTCATGCAATGACTAGGAAATAGTCACTAATGGTCATGGAAGATGTATTCTTCATTCCTAAGATATCTTAGTAAATTTACCTTCTATTCTAGGAAGATGACTTTGTTTGGGAAAGATGTCTCTCAGAAATCTCCATTCTAGAATACATCTTTATTTGGAGAAAGATGTCTTTCTAAAATTGGCTTGTATTCTGTGAAGATGTTTTTGCCTAATGGAAGATGTCTTTGCTTGGGGAAAGATATTTTTTGTTTCTTAAAGATGTATTTGTCTATGTTCACTCCAATTTTTCCAAGATTTCTACTATTTCCCAGAGACTTCTTTCTTCAACTTTCTTTGTCCTTTGAAGTCATCGTTCCTTATCCACAACTTTGATCTTCCACTTGCTTTAATAACGATAACTTTTCTTGTACAATATCTAATCCTTATCGACATTCTTTGGAATTTTTGCATGTTTTTTTGAGAGCTTGTGGATGACCTTTTCCTCTGAGCTCTAAACCAATTCATTTCTTGTCATTCACATAGGCTTTAGCTCATCTTGGTTTTCCATGTACATTGTCCTATAAAAATAATAATCACACAACCATGCAAAAAACCTTTGAATCCAATTTACCTAACATTTTGACATACAAAAAGGTCCACAAAAATCACAATTATAAGAAATTCCATCACCAAGATATCAGTATTCATATAGGAAACCTGATCCCTATGGATACTATGTACAATGTCCAATCTCTCCTAGAAATGCTTCTATCTATACTTCCTCTCCTTACTATCCACTAGAATAGCATGGACGTACTACCTCACGCATGGATCCTTGTCCTTACACTTCTCAAGCAACACTTAGCCCCTCATACTAAGCTCTCAATCCATTACCATTAGTACCACCACTAGTCATGCAAGGAGAACTATCATCACAACCATAATAGAAAAGTGCTACAATGATAGTTAATATACAAAGCAAGGATCATAGTAGCAATACTATATGTAAATGTATGATACATTATTTATTTAGGACAAGTCTAGAAAAGGCTGGTAGATAAAGGATTTCATCTAATTATATTTCTCTTATGATAGATCCTCCTATAGCTATCATGCTTCCTCAACAACCAAACCAAAAGATTATAATTGTCATGATCATTAATATAGTATTAGATTGTGTAAAATAAATAACTCTTCCTAAGAAAAGAATAGATCCTAGAAGCCCTTTGATTTATTTATGAATGAGTATAATTACATCATGTAAAGCTCTATTAGATTTTGGATCAGGAGTGAATCACATTTTTCAAGACATGTACAAGGCCTAGAATTTACTTACATTAAAGAATTATAATATAAGACTAGAGCATGATGATTAATCAGTTACCATTCCTCTAGGATAGGTAGAAGATGTTGTGACCATTATCAATGTATGGTCTTATCTAATAGAGTTTCTAGTGATTGATGTAAAGAATGATAACATGGACTTTCCTATCATTATGGGGAGAGCATGGCTTAGCATAACTGATGCTAAGTTAGGCATGAGAGACTTGTTTTTGAAAATTTTCAAGGAATATGAGTGATTTGGAGTCTACCTCAATAGAATTTAGAAGGATCCATTTCATAAGCTTCCTAAGAAATGTTCAACTTAGAAACAAGAAAATATAATGAACTAGAGAAAATTTATCTTTTTATAAGAAAACCCTCAAAATGTAAAGAATTATCTCAAAGATGAGAAGCTAAGCTCAACTCACAAATCTCCCAAGTATCTTAGAGACTACACATGTCTTCTCTCAATCCTCAATCACTCTCAATGGGCTAAAACTCAAGATAAGACACTTCTAAGATATTCTATCAACCTCTCTTAAGTGCTCTCCCTTACCTATGACTCAAACTCTTCTTTCAAAAGCTTTGAAATTTCTCTTGCATAAGCCCTCTTCTTGCACAAGATCATAAAAGACTAGCCTTCTCTCTTAGACTAGCCTTCTCCTTGAGACTAACCTAGTCCCTTTGATTAGCCTCATTAGCCTTAAGCCTTTGATGCCTTTTTATAGCTTCTTGGCATAAACTTTAACCTTTCCTTCAATTTACTATTCAATTTTATGTTCATTAAAATCCATACAAGACATCTTGGAAAAATAGGAGATGTCTTTCCCAAGTGCATAAATGTCAAAGAAGATGTCTTAGAATTAGGTAGAAGATGTCTTGGATGAGACCTCTTGGCTATTGGGAAGACATATAGATGAGACCTCTTGGCTACTAGGGAGACGTTTTGGTTGTTAGGGCTAAAAATAAAGTTACTTGTTTTAAAATCTAGAACCTACAAATGCCTCCAAACTAGTCCCCATAGATCCCTTAACCCCCTAAACTCATCAAAATGAGCCCAAAACATTCCAAACATGCTAATACATCCTATAATCATCATCAAAAGGTCAACATAAGAATACACACATAAATAGCATACCCACATATCCAAGATATATTGAGGATTAGAAAAGGGCTAGGTGATGTCCTCATCATCTCTCTCATCCTTAAAATGTCATGCTTAATAATCTTTCACAAGTTGGAAGGCACCATGCCCCCCTTGACTTAAGGCCATCACTCTTACCACAACAATCAAGACTCAATGCATCAAAAACATAAAAATGAGTATTATTTGAGATTTTAGTTTTGAGATTTTCTTACTCATGGAGGTTTTTCCTCATGCCCTACCATGCCTTCTTCTTTTGATAATCTTTTTGCAATGCTTCCCTTGCATCCCCATGATGACTCAAACTTGCAACAAATGAAGAATAGGAAAAAGAAAAAGGATTAGGCTTCCTTAACCTAACATCCTTTCTTTCTTTCTTTTTCTTCCTTTTCACCTTCTTATGGTATTTGGAAGACTCTCACTCATCCTTCCTATACCATTAGCATCACAACAACTTGGATTATCCTCATGTTGCTCAAATTTCACATCCAAGAGAATCAAATTTTTCACTATCAATGTTCTCATCAACATTAATTATAATCTTCCCACAATGACTATGCTAATAGCCATCATCATCAAACAAATTACCATTATTAGTCTTCCTATTGATAAAAATACATTAAAAGTCATAACATGACTCATTCTCATAACAATCACCATAATGATCATGATGCTCATCATTACCATTGAATAAACCACTACTAAGCTAAAGTGAAAAACTAGCATCTATCACACTAGCTTCAACCATAAGAGCCATTAATACCATCAACAAGGTAAAGCTTATACTTACTTACCTCTTCATGACTTCTCCCATCCAACTTTGGTTCAACTTAATCTTCAAAATGTGGCTGCCCAATCACATCACATCTTGAAGATTCAAGATTCCAAATAGAAGTCCCTAATTCCAATGGCTTCTCCTCTTTAAAGGAATTATCAACAACCTATTCATCCCACTTTAGAGGTATCAACTCAAAAGGTAAACTCTTCTCCATGGATTTAACAAAAATTTCATTAAAAATATCATCAAAGGAATCATTCTATCACATACCTTTGCGAGAAGATTCACCTCTCTCCCATCAAATAACCTCAATTTGGCTTAGAATCTTCATTATCTTATCACAAGGTATAGAAAAATTGAGAAAAGAATGATTATCATACCTTCTAGTGCTACCTTTGATCTTTCACCTTCCATGACTTATAAGATGGGAACTCTCCTTGATTAGTAGCATATGCCATCTTGGATTTTGAAGATCTTTTGGTCCCTTTGATAAAGATCTTGGTTTCCTCTCTTGAAACCTTTGAGTATTAAGCATACCCTTTCCCAATAAGAGATATTTGAGAACTCCTTTTCTCTTTAATCTCTACTTTACTAGACCTTTCATCTTCTTCCTATCCTTTATGGCTATAAGATATTCTCTTAATTATCGTCAAAATATTTTCCAAGTTAGTCTTGAATTTCTTCATATCTCTTCTTCTTGACATTTCTATAAAATCTTGGTGCTTGTAGGCCTTGAGTTTGACAAGAATTTCTAGCATTTCAACCATAAATGCTTTAAAGAAGCCTTTGAGGTCTTGAAGCTCTTGTATAAGCTCTTGATTTATTTTCTTCTTAATAGTCATATCTTTGATAGGTCCAAGATTAAACTTCAAAAAAACAAGAATGATATCCAAAAGCAAATGTACAAATATCCATAAAAATGCTCCTTTCATTTAACACAAACATCAAGCTTTAACACAAAAGTGTAAATTTGAACCAATTCACTTCAAATCCTATCCTTTCAAATAAATTAATGCTTAAAAATCACAAAAGAAAACTTGGCCTTACAAGATTCAAGTAATATGTACTAATCTTTGATTCTTCAAACCTTAAGCAGCTCTCAAGCTGCAAAATTTCTTCAAAATTTTGATGAAGATTAATAATTCAAGTATGAAAACCTCTAAACCAAGGGCATATGTATGGATTCACCAAACTAAATACTCTGATACCAATCTAATGTAGCTTCTATCTCAATAAATTCCAAAAGGATCCATTTCACAAGCTTCCTAAGTAAAATTCAACTTAGAAGCAAGAACAAGATAATGAATTAGAGAAAATTCTCTTTTTTATAAGAAAATTCTTATAATGTAGAGAATTACATCAAAGATAAGGAGTCAAGCTCAACTCACAACTCTCCCAAGGATATTAGAGGCCACACATATCTCTGGTTAATCCTCAATTACTCAAAATGGAGCTAAAACTCAATACAATACATTATAAGAGATTCTGTCAACCTCTCCCAAGTGCTCTCTTTTTCCCCTCACTCAAACTCTTCTTACACAAGCTTTCTTCTTATACAAGCTCTAAAATTTCTCTTGCACAAGCCCTCTCCTTACACAAGATCGCATAAGACTAATATTCTTTCTTGGACTAGCCTTCTCTAAGAGACTAATCTACTTCCTTTGATTAGACTCATTAACCTTAGGCCTTTGATGCCTTTTTATAGCTTCTTAGTGTGATCTTTCATATTTTCTTAAATTTACTATTTAATTTGATGTCTATTAAAATCCATATGATACATTTTAGAGAAACAAGAGACATCTTTCCTAAGTCTAGAGATGTTAGAGAAGACATCTTGGAATTAGGTGAGACATCTTGACTACTAGGGAGATGTCTTGCAGAAGACATCTTAGCTGCTATGGAGACATCTTGCCTACTAGGGCCAAAAATAAAGATGCTTATTTTGAGTTCTAGAACCTTTGGATGCCTCTAAACTAGTCCCCATAGATCCTAAACTTCATAAATTCATCCAAATGAGCCCAAAACAACTCTAAACAAGCTAAAACATCCTAGAATCATCATCAAAAGGTCAACACAAGAAGACACACATAAACAGGACAAAAACATATCTAAGATACATTAAGGATTATACAAGGGCTGGGTGATGTCCTCATCAATGAGAAAGAAGCCATATAGATGCAAAGAATTCCATGCATTATTTAAAATAAATAAGGGTGCAGTTATGGATCAAAAGTTTAAAACATCATCATGATCCTTACACTAGCCCATAACAAATTTAAAAAATAAGTGTTTGTGCAAAAAAGGTAATGGAAACTAAATAAAAAAACCCCATTGGTTAAGAAATGAGAACATGAAACTATTCAAAAGATGCACAGAAACATTGGACCTAGTTATCAAATCCTAATCCAAGAAAATGACCCAAATTGAGAACTTATAAAAAGATGTCATAAACCGTGATGATACACCAACAACAAGCAGTAAACAAGGAGACTGAAAACCTTAAATTGAGAATAAATAACAAAACATTCCTATATCCCTAAAATAAGAATATCATCTAGTTCAACAAGATATGTGTCTCCAAATAACTAAATTTTAATTATTATCAACGTCACATGGGATAATATATAAAAACATAAATCAATAAGGATGATACACAAGAAACCAAGAGTGTATGATCTTGGGGATCTAAGGTCCATTTTCCAAACACTCTCCCATGAGTTCAGTCATGGGGGAGGTACCTTATCTTAAATCAAGAATTGATAAGTGCATTTCAACTTTTTTGTTTTCTAATTTTTTGGTTTACAATTTTTTATTATAANTGTATGTGATATCACGTCGGTTGAGATATCGCATACGTGATATCACGTACGCGATATCGCGTCGGCTGAGATATCACGTACGTGATATCACAACCAACAGCACACGACTCATCAATTTCTCTACTGTCAAGCTTTTGTTTCATTTCCTTTCTAAGAATTTTTTTCTAATATTAAGCATAACTCTTATATTTCTTTGCTATCAATACACATTTGTATACTCACATCACTATTTTTTGGGTCAGGACCCTCTGCTACACTCTTGCTTGTTGTCCCAGCGCCCATGCGTAACACTCCATAAACTTCTATTACAAATGGTTATTTTAACACCATGTAAGTCCCTGTCTAATCGAGAGGCACCTCATTTCTATTTTCCATCATGACCCTCACACAGATTTGGGGTTAGGCTATACGTCCGCAGACCTCTTGGTGTTCTAGCCACTGATGTTTTCAAATGTCACAAGGATGAGTATGTAGGAAAATAACAATGATTGTATGAGTGTTTTGGAGGCACAAGATGATGTGTAATCAATCATTAGGTATGAATCATAAGAGTTATATAAGTGGATCCTTCCCAAAGCATTCTTCTATGCTTAGTACACTTGTATAACCACACTTACAAGTGTTTGTAGGCACNACATTATGCCTGATGGAAAAGTGAAGAACCATGTGGTAATGAAAAGGGTGTAACATCAAGGGAATTTGTGGATTCTTTAAAGCTATTGCTACAAGTCTTGTCTTGCTATTAAGTTGTATTATTTACTTGAGTGTTAATGAGAAATGAAAGTATGTTTTAAAAATAAGTGCTACCTTACCATAATACTGGAAAGACATGTTACCCAAGCCTAAAGGTAGTCCTTTGGAAATGCTAATAGAGTATTAATCTAATAAATATAAATTTTAAAAATTTTTGAGGGTTCCTCTAGAAAGACATGTTACCCATGTCTGAAGGTACTCCTCTATCCAATGGACAAGTCTCCTTTAAAATAAACTATGCTGTTAATAAATTACTTCCCTCTACCTCATTGCCAAGTTTTAATATTTCTTGCTATTGTAATAGTCTTGCAGTGGCTAGTTTTGGGAAAGATATAATGCAATGTCACTGGTAAGTGGTATGGACCTTTTTGCATTTTGGATGAAAATGCTAATGATCATCTTAATCATTCATTACACATAGAATTCATTATGCCTATGGGAAGACACCTCATGTCCCATTTTTTGCAATCTTTGCTACTACCATTCCACATTACTATTATATACAATCATAATTTCATGATTTTATATCATATAGTATTATTTTTGTATTGAGGAAAAACTAACATGTGTGTTTTGGAAGATAGGTATGATTTACATTTAACTTCTTGAGTGTCTACAAACACTTGTAAGTGTGGTTATACAAGTGTACTAAGCGTAGAAGAATGCTTTGGGAAGGATCCACTTATATAACTCTTATGATTCATACCTAATGATTGATTACACATCATCTTGTGCCTCCAAAACACTCATACAATCATTGTTATTTTCCTACATACTCATCCTTGTGACATTTGAAAACATCGGTGGCTAGAACACCAAGAGGTCTGCGGACGTATAGCCTAACCCCAAATCTGTGTGAGGGTCATGATGGAAAATAGAAATGAGGTGCCTCTCGATTAGACAGGGACTTACATGGTGTTAAAATAACCATTTGTAATAGAAGTTTATGGAGTGTTACGCATGGGCGCTGGGACAACAAGCAAGAGTGTAGCAGAGGGTCCTGACCCAAAAAATAGTGATGTGAGTATACAAATGTGTATTGATAGCAAAGAAATATAAGAGTTATGCTTAATATTAGAAAAAAATTCTTAGAAAGGAAATGAAACAAAAGCTTGACAGTAGAGAAATTGATGAGTCGTGTGCTGTTGGTTGTGATATCACGTACGTGATATCTCAGCCGACGCG
>MNCI01008745.1:90923-197500 GCA_015680685.1 Gnetum montanum
TATTATCCGGGAACTACATCATACAAGCTGCCCCACTATGTTTACTACAATCAAGTGTGTGAACCCCAATGGGGTGAGTATGGACCAGTTCCAATATTTCCAACATGCAAGGATCCTCAACCTTCATTTATTAATCCTTGCATACAATCTAACAGTCCCAAATATCATAGTGGGTTAACTCGTTATTCGAGAACTACATCATATAAATTTCCCCACTATGTTCATTATAATCAAGTGTGTGAAACCCGATGGGATAAGTATGACTGAGCCCCAAGATTTCCAAGATGCAAGGTTTCCAGTCGTCAGTTATTAATCCGTGCCGCCCTCAACCGTTTAGGTATGAAGGATATCCTCCCTTCTAATAACAAGTAAGATTAACAAATATTTTTCAGTTTTCTTTAATTTTACAAAATTTTGTTTTATCTTTTTATGTTTTTATCTTTTTGTGTGTTTGTGTGTTTGTATTTTCATGATTGTGTAAGTAATCTCATTTACGAATAAAACACTCATGTGGATTATTGGTTGAGGTGTGTTTTATGTTATTAAGTCATGAGTGATCAATTATTTGAAACAGTGAGCCCACTACATCCACTCATCCACTCTATAAATAAGAGGTTCTGTTCGAGGGTACAATGATATTCTTGAGATTTCTAAAACTTAAAATTAATTTTTTGTTCATTGTACCTAGAATGAGAAGGATGGACCAAGAGGGAATGATTAGGGTGTGACATCAAGGGGACTTGTGGATTCTCTTTAGTGACAACTATGGAAGTTGTCATGCAACATGGTCGTACTAAGATCCTTGTAGATCTAATGAAAAATGGGAGTAAGAGTAATCAAAAGAGCACTCGAAAATCAAATGCTGTTCTTGGGGGTCCCACTAGAAAGACATGCACCCATGCCTGAAGGTTGACGGCTTCTCTGGATTCAGTAAAGTGAAAAAAAAGAAGAAAGAGAAAAGAAAAAGGAAGTGCCATAAAACAAAAATCACTCCTCCCTTGTACTAAACGCCAAGTGATTGTACGCCTTGTTGTTTTGGTACTCTCGTAGTTGCTCATCATGGGATGAAACAATGCGATGTCACTATTTAAAAGGAAGGACTTGATCCTGATCTTGGAATGATGGGTTAATGACACATTAATCACGCTTTACATGCAGGATTCATTTTGCCCTGGGTCAGTTACCTCATGTCCCGATCTCTACGATCCCTTTCTCTACTTCATCTCATCTCACTGTTCATGTAATTATAGCTCGTGTCCCATGTAGCATAAACTTTTCATCTCATTTCGGTGATATTTACATGTGTGTGTTTTGTGGAGTTAGTGCAGATTATAGTTAACCCTTTTAGTGCCCACGAACACTTTAAGTGTGATTACCCAAGGGCATAATAGGTTGAAACCTGCTTTGGGGAGGATCCACTTGTGTAATTTTGTTCTAATCTTCATTAATTCTCTAGCTAGAACACACAATTTCTTACCCTCAACTTAATTTTTCATAATTTTCTTTTCCTTATTACCATCACATAGCCTTTTTCTCTACCATCTGAGGTCCTTATTGATAAATTCCACACCATCAAAATTTTTGTGCCTTCAGAACTAGTTGAATTACCCTAGAACCCTTTAATAATTGTTTAGATGTTCTTAGTTTATATTATTTAATTTCAAAGAAATATTAAAAATTTGGTACATTTTCTAAGTGCCCTAACTTCAATAAAAATATATATACATGACCCCCTTGTGCTAATCAACATTATTTGCAACTATTCACGTAGGGGAAGTTTTTCAAATTTCTCTCTACGACTTGCGATTGCACATCCTTGCTTCCATATCCATAACTCGCTCGCTGGTACTCATATTTTCATTTCATCTGAACCTACTTGACCCAAGAGTGTTCGCTTAGTCGTGGGGGAGGGGGCACATGTCAAATAAGTGCATAAATTTTTTGAAATTCATCATCGCCCGAAGGACATATTTAAGGGTAATTAGTTCTAAAATTAAGAATAGAATGTGTCAAAAACAATTTCATCCCCTTAGCTATACCAGGAAATTAAATTTGGAAACCACCTAGGCAAAGAGGACTCAACATTATAATATTTTAGGGACATGTTCTTCCAATAATTCATGTCACATGGAAATAAAGTAAATCTATTAAGGCAAGCAGTAAGGTATAACCTAACTTGGGTAACAACCTTACTAACGATTGGTCCCGTGTGATTGTAGATGGCCTCGAACGCGGACAACGTGAAGGTCCTACCCAGGGTGGAAGAAAACGAGCCTGGAGAGGTGGAAGACAAGGTCCTACTAGAAAACATGTAGAATAGGAGGAACAATCATTCAGCGTTCATCAAGAAGATCCTCCTACCATACGGTCCAGGTAGGCAGAAGCAGAAGATACCCTCTCTGAAAGTGGTGCCTGGTACTTAGGGGAAACATACCAATTTTGGCACAATAAAGTAGAAGGAACCATGGTTAACATTTGTGGTGTGACTATTGATTTCTCTATTCAAGCCATTTTGGAAGTATTAAACCTTCTGAACACAGGGCCAAAGGTTGCTCAGAACTAGCTGGACACTTTTAGAATCGAGCAACTTAATAAACTGTTGACAGAGAATAAAGGCGTGGTGAAAGAAAAAGTGAAGGCTAACTAGGTTGCCTCTATGGCACAAGTGCAAACTTACATGCACGCCAAGGTACTCAAGGCCTTACAAGAGAAGAAACTCCATGCCATACTTCAGCACCATCAAGCCTCAAAGCCTGGAGCACAAGATAAAGGGAAAACGTGAATGGAGGAGCCACCACCACCAGGAACTACATGAGTTCCAAATTTTTGTAGTTATAGCATATTCTATGTGTTGTGTCTTAATTTTGTTGTAATTCCACACTGCGGCATGAATCCATTCTAGTCAGTCAATAATCCCATACCTATCCACTGTGTAATCAATGGAAATTATTCTCACTTTAACTCGAGGACGAGTTTTCATTCAGTTGTGGGGGTATGATGACTCGTGTGCTATTGGCTGTGATATCACGTACATGATATCTCAGCCGACGCGATATTGCGTAGGTGATATCACGTACGCGCTATCTCAACCGATGCGATATCATGTATGTGATATCTTAGCCTGCCTCAATTTCTATAAATAAGAGGTGGCTTTCCCAGTTTTAGGCATTTAGTTTAGTTCTGTAGCAAAGCTCTGGCAGTTTGATCCCTCTAGAGTTAGATTATTTTTCCGTGTCTACCTGCAGTGTGGTGAATGTGATTGTATGGTGTCTTTATTCGAGTGTGCCATACTTGGACACACATATGATCAGCAATAAAGATTGAGATTACTTCATCATTGCAGCATTCACTTTGTTATTTATTTATTACTTTATTTATTTAATGCTATTTACTATTTTCTCTCTCTCACCCTTAAACTCCTAGAACACGAAATGAGTACGACTTGATTACGAGCATTTAAGTGTGATTGCTTAGTATCCCAGTGGTGTAGCTAGGATCTATGCTTGGTAACCTAGTGGCGTATTTGGAATCTGCACTTGGTAATCCCAGTGGCGTACCTAGGATCTACACTTGGTAAATCCCTGTGGTAGTCGTGCATGAGGTCTAAGATGTGTATGGTTGATCAAGGAATCGGTTGCTCGTCGCACTTAGGCTATATTAGATTTTCTTAACCTTTTCCTTCTAGCTTAGCTTAGTTAATATTCTTTTCCATTGCCTTCAGGAGTAGCATTAGAATTAGGAACACATCATACACCTCATCCTGGACTAAACCATACGTGACAAATATAATACTAGTCCAGGTGGGAAGACAACAAACTGCGGCCTAAGGATAACTGTCTAGGTGCCACAACTAGTCTGTCTGCGGAGTTCGACCGGATCACGCGTGCTATGCTTGTTTTGTATGGTTAAGTGTAGGGGTACCTCTACCACTCATTAGAAATGCACCGTCCCAAAATCAAGAAGTGTAACTTTTACTTGAACAGATGGTGGAAATGGCACATGGTGTTAGGTAGGCACAGTCATAGCGTAGAAATGAGATCATAGTCTCTAGGATGTCTGGGAAATAGAGGTAGTGGCTACAAGGGATGTTGAAATTGCTAGGTTGGCTATCATCATGCTCTATAGGTGCAATGCTTGACTGCATTGTAGTATTCGCCAAGGTGTCAAGCTCAGGTGCTTAAGTGTAGGAGTAATAGGGATGCTTAGAATGCTTAATGCTTTTTGGATTTGCCAACCCATAAAGTGCTAAATGTAAGGATATTTATAAAGCTAGGTTTAGCATAAAATGCGAATCAAACAACATGTGGCATAAGCGTAGATAGGATTACGTTGACATGTTACTCTCTTTGTAGCAAAGTGTTATGGTATGAAGGATAGCAACAAGTACCCAGATACTGCCAAACTATGACCACATTGCCCAGATTGCATGCACTAGAGTCTAAGAGACCACAACGTACGTACAAATAGTGTTAAAAAAATGCAACTTGGAGACTACACTCTGGGGCTATGTCTTCCACCTCTTTTGATTATGGTCAACCATAGGGACAATTTTGGGGATCATCGAGGGATGCAAAAGAAATGCAAACTACTGATCTTGACCACTGGAGGGACATTGGAGTTGAGACGAAGGTTGATGCTAAGTTCTAGAGGCTTTTGGAGGCTGCTAGAGGCATTTTTCTAGTGTCAAGTTGGCTATGCTCTACGGTGTAGCATAGCGTAGCAAGAATACTTAGTAAAATTTTGTAAATTTTGATTTTCTAGATTGATCATGCTGGATATGTTGCATAGCATAGTAGAGTGTAGCAGGGACACTTTGATATATTTTGATAAAATCTACAATGTTTCTTCATGGCACGTTGACTACGCTCTGGGTTGTAGTAGGATAGGAAGCCTCAGAAGTCAAAAAATGTGCCAAATGCATCTTCCATGTTGAGCTAGCTTGATAGATCCTTGTCCAACACTTAGGCAAAATTGGACACTGAAACTTGTGTCATGCTCACTACAATACAAAGCGTAGCAACCCAAGAGATAGAAAACTTACCAAACTATTTCATCCATCTTGAGCACTTTTGACATACTCTAGCTTAGTACTTGGGTGAACTGGCAATTGGGACATGTGTCAAGTTGGGTACACTATGAAGTGTAGCAAGCTTGATAGCTTGGGAGATAGAAAACCTACCAAACTATTTGGTCCATCCTAAGTAACCCTTGACCACTTTTGGCTTGACACTTGGGCAAACAGGCCATGGAACTATGTGCTATGCTGGGGAGCATAGTGGAACACTTAGAAAAATTTTACAAAAAATAGGACTCAATTGTGCTATGCTATCTACACTATAGAGCATAGCACCAGACTTATGAAAAGTTTGCCCAAGTTTTGACACTTAGAAAAATCAACCATTGAACTGTGGAAGCCCGAAATTGATGGTGTTTCATTGGCCTCTCTTTGTTAATGTTTGGAGGATTGACCTGAGAGATGTCGATAAAGAATATGAAACACCATGATGAACATAACACCAAAACCACCTATCAGTGCCCGATTAAACAACACTTCACTATAATTGAGAGTGCTAAGGAAATGAAGTATGCTAGGGAGTAGGTTATGGATATGGATCAAGGGAGAATGGATGGAGGGAATGATCACTGGTACGTGTAATTGTAGGATGAAACATTATGATGGCCTGTCTCCAAAGCATGATGCCTCATCGGAGTGCTTGTGAGGGAGTCAACATGTGAAGGTGGTCTACCCTTAGGATTTTGACCTCTCATCAAAGTGCTGGTGAGATGGTTGATTCAAGGTTGGACCAGTTGTAAGATGAAAACTGTGCTATTTGACTTGGGCACTTAGCTTATCCCATTTCTCTTTTTTTTTTTGATTTTATTGTTCTATTTTTTTTTCTCCTTTTTTTTATTTTGCTTTTGTTTTTATTCTCTTTTTTATATACTTTCTCTTTTCATTTTTGCTTTTGCTTTCTTTTGTGTTTCCAGGAAAACTGCATGCTAATCAATATTTTCTTAGAAGCAATTACATTTCATCTGTAGGATAGGTGTTTCCTCCTTGGGATGAGTTTTGTTACATCTAGTTGGGGCTTTGACCAGTCCACAAAGGCTCCCCATGGGACAAGTTGCATTACACGTATCATGGATTTGGTGGTTAACTATAAGAAAGGTTCGATGTGTAGTAGAGAAGCTTGTAGGGAGTGTGGGAGATTGCAAGATTAAGAGGTAGAGGTCAATTGGCTAGAGTAATAGTAGGGATGTGCACTCTTAAGTAGTTAGACAAGCCAAAGTGGGCACATTGGAGCAGTGCAGTACCTTCCCATCGCGATGAAATGTACCCTTGAATAACTCCACCAAGGCTTCATCCTACAAATGCAACACAGAGAAAATAAGAAAAGAAACCACCTCATGAGATGAAGGCAAAGCCCTACTTGCAAGGGCAGTGCATGGGACGCAAATGCTATGTCAACTATAGGTGCATGCAATGTCCAAAGTAGGAAGGCCAGTGCAAACATGACAGCGGCTGGCTCCACAAGCTCCAGCAGCCATGCCAAAAGTGAGCATCCAAGTGGCTAGAGGTGATGGTGATGATGGTGCTTGGGAGTCCTCACCAAGGATAGGAGCTAGGAAACCCAATAGCATGATAGAGAGTTACATTGTTGGATGCTCTTCTGAGCCTAAGAAATGGTGAGAGCTAGAGAATGACAATGTTGTGGTTGGGCCATAGTACTACTGGTTCTTCGACGAGTGATGTTGATGGTGAGAGCTCTTACCAGGATGATTGACGATGGTGGTGGTAGGTCCAAAAGGTCAGCAAGATGCCAAAGGAAATCCCCAGAAGATCAGTAAGATGCCAAGGATGGTGACACTGTAAATGTCCTAAAGGGTGTTTTTTTTGATGACGTGAACTTCATTCTAGAATTACAATGTCCCACTCCATCCTACCCAGGGGATGTGGCTAGGTAACAGAGGATTGGAAGTATTCTTTTGCTTGTTTGCAGAACTATGTGTGTTGAACTATGGATGTTGAACTATGAACTTATTTTTAGGTCTCAGTAGACCACATGATGTGTTAGTTTAAGCTCCTAGCAGACCATTGTGCTAGTTTAACATTGTAGCGGTTGGTGGATGGATAGTTTAGGGTTATAGTAGACCATGTTGTGGGTGCCAGTTTTGTGTCATAGCCCAAGGACACTCTGTGCTAGTTTAATGGTGTAGCAGATGCTTGTGCTAGTTTAATGTCATAGTGGATGTCTACTTACCTTGCTTTTATCGTGGGCATGATAATGTGTGCTAGGTGTAGAATGGCTTTAGGTATGAGTGGTTAATAGGATTGGCAAACTCATTACCATCTAGATTAGCAAGATTGAAGGCTCCATTGTCATATGCCTTTATGACCAAGAAAGGCCCTTCCCAGTTAGTTGAGAATTTGTTTGTGGGCTCACGAACGACCTTGAAGACCAAGTCCCCCTTTTTGATTAGGTGTTGATGTTGATTGTGATGGTGCTTTTGCCATTACTTTTCTTGGTACCACTCAATGCGATCAAGTGTTTACATGCGCTCCTCCTCTATAGAGTCAAGGTCGATGGTTCTCAACTCATTATTTTGAACCTCATCAATGAAGTTCGAGAGGATCATGCAGAGTGATGGGACTTGCAGTGTAAGAGGTAACATTGCTTCAAATCTGTACACAATACTATATGATGTCTTACCTATTGTTGTTCTGCATGTTGTATGGTAGGCCCATAGTATGTAGACTAGTTGTTCATGCCATCATTGCTTGTTGTTGTTAAGTATCCTCTTTAGAAAGTTAATGATGACTTTGTTTGTAGCCTCTACTTGACCATTCACCTATGGGTAGTATGATGATGAGAAGGAATGTTTAATGCCAAGGTTTCTGCAAAAGGCTTTAATTTCTACACTCTAAATTGTGGCCCATTGTCTATGACTATAGTCATGGGAAGACCAAATTGGGTCACTATGTTATCTAGGATGAATTTGCAAACTTGCTGTGATGTTATCTTAGTAAGGGGAATGGCTTCAACCCACTTTGTGAAGTATTCAGTTGTGGTAATGATGAAGCTATGTCCTACAAAAGACTTAGGTATTATAGGCCCTATGATGTCCATCCCCCAACATTGGAATGACCATGTGATCTACGTAGTATGCAGTTTAGTGGTGGAACATGCATTAGGTTACCGTGTCACTGACACATGTCACATGTCTTGATCTTGGAGACACAATCGCACTCCATGTAAGGCCAATAATAGCCTAAAAATCTAACTTTTTTTTGCCATTACCCTAGGGGTTATGTGGCCTTTGCATAGTCCGTCATGGACTTGATCGACGATCTTTTGCACTTGAATACCACTAATGCAAGTTAACAGTATTCCATCATAGGATCTATGACACAAGGTGCTATCACCTACAAGGACATACTATCATGATCGCTTTCGTACTACATCTTTTTGAGTAGAGATTAGATTTTGTGGAGGCTTCCCTTGTTGGAGGCATACCTTAATATTGTCATACCACTCTTGGGCATGAGCTATGATTATGGATGCAATGCTTATTACTTGAGTTATAGGTTTGGTGTAATTCACTATCAAAGCAAGCAAAGTAGAAAACATGTTTGGTGCTATGCTTAAGGCTAAAGTAGCTAATGTGTTAGCTATGGAATTTTCATTATGGAGGATACATTGGACATCTACAATTACAAATTATTTGAGTAAGTGTTTCACCAAATCATGGTAAGATTGTAAATGTTGTGCCTTACAAGCATAAACCTCTGTGACTTGATTGATGACTAGCTATGAATCTCCTTAGACTACTATGTCTTGGATTTCTAACTCTTGGGCTACTAAAACACCTCCAAGGAGACTTTCATATTTTGCCATATTATTTGTGTGAGGAAATGCAAAGTGATATGCAAAGGGTCAGATCTCCCCCGAGGGGAATGTGATAATGGCAGTAGCACTACCACCTTGTGTCGTTGAAGCATCATCAAAGTGTAAAACTACCTCAAAGTTTGTAGGTACTTGGATTATGTTGTTGACATGCTCATCCGTATATTCCAAATTAATTATTGTTTGATCGTTTATGGGTAAAGCTATGAGTTGTGCAGCTATTGCTTAACCTTTTGTGGATGCATGCACTATGTAGTGTAGGTCAAAATCTATGGTTATTTCCTTCCATCATGCTATTTGACTACTTTTGTATATGTTTATCATAATTTCTTGAACTACATTGCTTTTTTAGATGACATTAACTTGATTGCAGAAAAGGTAGTGTCTCCACTTTTTAAGTGCAAAGACTAAGGTAAGATAGTTCTTCTCCATATCATTGCATTTTGCCTCATGGGCTACTAGCACATTGCTTAAGTAGTAAATAGGGATCTCTAAGCCATCTTCTAACTTTTGGCAAAGTAGAGAAGCAATGGATGTATCTGAGGTTGCAAAGTAGATATAGAATGGCTTATTTCCTTATGAAGGGTAGACAATTAGAAGTTGAGCCAGCTCCTTTTTTAGGTTGTCAAATGCCTCTTGACATTGAGCTGTCCACTCAAAGTGGATCCCCTTTTTAAGAAAATGTTGCATTGACTGCAACTTGTTAGTCAACCTTGCGATAAACCTATGTATGAACTGTAATCTACCTTGTAATCCATGTAGCTCCTGAAGGTTTGCTGGTGGCGCTAATTTGGTGATAGCCTTAACCTTGTTGGGATCTACGTTGTAACCTACTTTGGTTGATACTACAAAGCCTAACATGTGACCAGTTTTGACACCAAAGACATAATTTTTGGGACTTACCCTAAGGTCATGTCTAAGGCAATGTTTGAGGATGCGGTCTAAGTAGTTTGTGTGGTCATGAGCTAATTTGAACTTAATTGCTATATTGTCAATGTAGTCATTGAGCAAGTCTAGTAGATAGTCTCTAAAGATATACATCATCATGCATTGGTAGGTTGCTCCTACATTCTTTAGTCCAAAGGGCATCATTGTAAAGCAAAATGTTCCCCAGGGGGTCATGAAAGTAGTGCTAAGTTGGTGCTCTAGGTTGATTCAGATTTGTTTGTACCCTAAGAGCCCATCCATAAATGACAATAAGGCATGACCAGTCGTAGTATTGATGAGTTGGTCAATATTAGGCAATGGAAAATCATCTTTAATGGTTACCTTGTTTAGGTCTCAAAAATCTATGCAAATGTGTATAATCCCATTTCTCTTAGGGATAAGTAAAATTTTTGAGACCCAATTGGTGTAGTCAACTACTTGGATGAAACTAGCTTTGTGAAGCTTAGTAATCTCATTGTGGATGACCAATGCAACGTTAGGCTTGACTTTATGAGCTTTTTTTTTAACTGGCTTTATGTGAGGATCAAGAATAATGTTATGCTGTATTATGTGAGGGTATAAGCCTGACATGTCCTCATAGGACCATGCAAATGCCTTGATGTTATTATTAAGGACTTTAAAGATGCTTTGTTTGATTTGAGGCTCTAACAAGGAACTAAGTTTTAATGTTTTCACCTCACCTTTACATGTTACTATAGGGACTTCTATGAGGGGATCCTCGATTACGTCACTTGCTTCTAAGTCTAGAGCTCTAACTAGATGGTCTGGCTAGTCTAGTGATGTCTCTAGGGATGCTACATTTGTGTCATGAGCAAATGACTTGAAGTCTAGGAGCTTAGTGTTTATGCATCTCATGGAAACTCTAGAAGGTCTAGTCAAGACTAAGGGCAAATAAAGACTCTTGCATGCATTCATTTTTGCAATTTTTAAGAGATCCTACAAAAAATGCATAAAAAAATGTCAAGAGACACCTGTCTTAATAAAGAAAAATGCATAAAATAAGGAAGACAATGTCATGAAAATTTAACTAACTGTGTAGTATGTGAAGTAATTTTTTGTGGCTTCGATTTGCCATAAAATTACTAGTTTAAGGTCATAGTGGACCATAGTTTACATGGGAGACATAGGTTGAAGCAAGGCTTGAGAGGTTTAAAATGTGGGGCTAGGCTAGATGTTTATTGGGCAATTATAAAAATGCAAAAAATTTTCTTCTAAGTATAAGGATGTTGGAAAAGTTGTAAAATTTTTCTAACTTTGGGTACTACACTTGTCCCACATTATGCACAGGACACAGAACGTCGCACATTACACATGGGACATGGAACGTCTAGAGAAGGTGATGTGTCCTTTAACTTTGAAGGGTATAAATTGAGGTTTTATCATGGTGAACTTGTCATTTTCACATTAGAGTCAATAGACATCTATGCATCACGTAGTTAAGGCAGAGCATAGTAAAGATAGAGGGAAGCTAAAGTGTGACAAGGAGAAAGCCAAAGCATAGCAGCCAAACATGATGTGTCGAAGTGAACACAAACACCCCAGCCTCACCAATGTTGATGAAGTAGAGCATGCCTTGAGATGCCTTCCCAGGGCACACATTGAGGACCATAGGAAGGCACTATTGGCTAGGTAAGGCACTATGCTTTACCTTTGTCCTTTTCCTTCCTTACTTTCTTGCATGTCTTTTGGGGGTTTCTTGGGCTTTGACGACGGCCTGCCATGGGCAGGGATCACTGTTGTTGCCATAGCTACTTTGAGCCATGGTCAAGGAAGGGTGTGCACATGATGCATTTTTTTATTTTCATCCTTTTTCTTTGTTTTGGGTCGAGGGTTTTGGGCATCTTTTGCCGTAACATGGAACAAGGATTTTTCAAGTGTCTCATGCTGCAGTGTAGAACGAGGGTTTTTTGCATGTCCCATGCCACAGTGTGAAATAAGGGTTTTCAAATGTCCGATGCCATATCACAAAACAAGGGTTTTTGAGCAATCTATGCCACAACACAGAACAAGGGTTTCTTGCACATCCAGAACCGTAGCTTCAAATAGGATTTTTAAGCATCTTGCACTGTAGCAGCGTGAAATAGGATTTTTGCAAGTCTTACGCCATGGCGTGGGACAAGGTATTTGAGCATCCCGCGCTATAGTGCGGAACAAGATTTTTAACTGTACCACGCTATAATGTGGAACATGGTTTTCTATGTGTTCCATGCCACAACGAGGGATATGGTCTTTAAGCATCTCATGTCACAGCACAAAATAGGGGTTTTAAGCGTTCTGTATTATAGCACAGAACAAGACTCGACCAAGGTAGCCCATGGAAAATGCTAGAGTGTAATGGTTGAAAAAAGGTGATCGAGGGTCACATCAGTCACACCACAATGTTTCTAGGAATGTGAAAAAAAGTTAAAAAAATTTGGCTTCTTAGCACTATGCTTGATGGCAACACAATGGATAGTTAGAAGAATTTTAAAATTGTCACACTCTATAGGGAGTGTAACCAACACTTAGAAAAAATTTTTCTAGTTGTTACACTTTGCAGAAAGCATAACTAATAATTAGAAAAATAAGAAAAGTTTGTAGTTTTTATGCTCTGCAGGAGTGTAACCAACACTTAGAAAAATTTTGGGGTTAAGGAGATTTCGCTCTGTAGGGAGTGTAACTGATAGTTAGAAATTTTTTTGATATTTTTAGAATTGTAATGCTTATGAAAAATGTAAGTGTTAGTGCTATGCCCCATTGGGAATTAGGCATGTTAGATGAGAATGCCAATGTCCCTTTGCCATGGGGCCTGGTGGATAGTTAATTATGTTAAATGTAATTTTTATGCATTTTTTATATATTTCCAAATGCTAACATTTTACTCTTGTTGCTATTGTGGCATTGTAAGGTGTTGTGGAAACCTGTCCTTATCGTGGTCGAACTGGTGGGCATTTTGTGTTGTATGAGCGATCTTGTACTGAACATGCCTACACTAGACACACATGTGGGACACCAAGTGGTTTGGTTCATGTTGAGCATGCAAGAATTTTTAAAATTTTTACTTCGCCACTTCAGTGTGATAATGTGGTCACACTTATCAGTCGAAATAGTAGGTGTCATAACAGAGACATTATTGCCTGGGGCAAACTAAGGAATTTTGAGGTTCATGTCTGATGAGCTTACTGACAATGAAGGGGCAGGGAGCTTGGGCCAGTGCCAAAAATGCCTTAGGATTTTATTTAGGATCTGGGAAATGCCTAAGTTGTAATGCAACAACAAGAATAATACTATGTTTCTTGCCCAACGCATGCACACTATTTTATAGAACCCACCTAGGACAATCTATTACGTTAGAGGGTGATCCCTATTGTGATTCTCTATATTGCTTATTATTTCATGAATTAGATTGGTAACTGCTCATGTCTATTACAAGGTTTTTCATTGATGCAGATGACCTCCACAATAAAGAGGGGTCACTAAACTTGACCAAAACTATCCTACAAGAATTTTCATTTGCCGTGAATTTTCATGCTAGAATAATTGGGCAAATTGGGGCAGATTTGGTGGAATACCCTCACAGGTATTGCAAATATTATAAGAGGTGTCGAACTCTTGGCTAGTTGGATGTTGAGTGGGAAACTAGTGTACCGAGTGTGGAGGAAGTTTTAGTCCCACTACTGCCATCTCGCATACCATTTGTTCCATGTAAGTGATATCACTTATTTTCATGTTCTTTTGATTTTATTTGTCATCATGTTACTGAATTTACCTTTGCTTATTACAGCCGCAACTAAGTCAAGAGAGGTCACGATGGTTGCTTTAGGGTGCATTGAGGCCACTCTCCTCTTTAAATATGGTGAGGTTGAGAGCTCATAAAGTTGGTTGTGCTATGAGGTCTCAATGGAAATAGCAAAGAATATTTAATGAACTAAGCTTATGGGCCTCATCTTGGTCGTGAACCCAAACATCTTAGTGGCCGAGATGATTTCCTCAATCAATTCCTTCACTGAGAGTGTAGATCACTTTTGCATGGGGGTTTGTAATGTGTGGGTGGTCTTTGAAATCATTGATGAACTTTTTATAGACCTCTTTAGCATCCCTTCTAAAGATCTATCGGTAGCTGAAAAGACTAATAAGGAACTAGATCATAGAGAAAACATTAAGGAATGGTTGGGCACTCAAAGGGATGTAAAGGTATACCCATGAAGATGGTGGACGTACTGGTAGTCCATCACCTTTACCCAGTCTTCTGAGCTCATGCATTTCCAAAGCTACTTTTTTAGGGAAAGATCCTTGGGGTTGAGCAAGCTTGGGTCATTAGAGGAGGGGACACAGTACAATTAGGCAAACTACTTCGTCAATGGCTTGCAAGATGAAATTATTAAGTTGCATAGCAACTTCCAAGCATGATCGCATGTGCATCTTGCTTTCTTCATAGTATGCCTATAAGGGTTTATGAAACTCTTAGTGGGCTATGTGAATGGGCAATGGATGGTGCAAGATTGCACCAAAATTTTCAAGCCATGGATCCACCACTTGTTCCACATCATGTGGTCATAGGACCCTCTGAAGGTAATTGGCGAGTCATTCTCGGTGATAACTAAAGGCCATCTGGGGCAATATGGCTCTACCCACCAACATTGGGGATGCGACGAGAAGAGCATGACTCATCACCGAGACAGTGAGGTTGTAAAAAATGAAGATCAAGAAGCCTTACCCTACGGAGGAGCCCACGCATGAAGTGAAGGAGAGGAGCAAGAAGTTGCATTTCAGGCTTTGCAATGTGCATTCACAAATAACATGTAAGTATGCATTATTTATTATTGATATAATGTGTTCATTATTATCTTATATTCATTATTGGGAATTCTAAATCAAACTTGTGGTATTGCAGGCAAGAAGGCCCTTGCAGCAGTAGAGGAGGCTATGGAGGATGATGTCCCTCATCCCAAGGGACACATGGTAGATGAGGATGAGCAAGAAGTTGACAAAAAATTAAGGTAACTCAAGGAAGAAAGGTTTCAGTTTGAAGATGGTGAGTTTGAGCATTTCTTTGACGGCATGTAGAGGGGCAATCCCTCCACTCTCACACTTAAGGGCTTGTTGGGTAGGAGCTTTGCATCATCATCTTCATTTTTTTAATTGGTTTTTGTGGTTTTATTTTATGTGATCTCCTTGGCTATTATTTTCTTCATGGTCATAAAGTGCTTTATGTTGCAGTAGCTGGTGCTTTTGTTGAACATTCGACATCAAAATCCATACACAACCATGGGCGGAAACTCCAAATAAGTTTTCTTTCATGCAAGGCATGGTGGATGACATGATAGACCGTCTTAAACAAATAGACCCTGAGATTGGTATATTTATTTTACAATTATTATCATTTTCCCCTTTTTTTTCTTTTTGTAACTAATGTTATTTTATCTATCATGGAATGATAGGCTCATAGCTCAGATGGGACTCGAATAAATTGGTCCAAGTTGACACCGTAGTTGAGTTTCCTCCAAAGTGGAGCAAGTGCCTCATCATGTATATGAAGAGGCAAGCAAGCGTGCACTATAATTTGCATGAGCATTGTGGGAGTGCAAGCATGTAAATGAGCACTTTTGAAAATAGGTGCAAGAGTTTCAAGAAAAGGGGATGAACTAGGAGGCTAGACTAGAAGACCTATAGTCACGCTATGACTTCCTCATGGCATGAAAAGCTAGATGGTAGTTGGCACATGGCTAAAATTAATTATGCCAGATACTGATCAGCTATTTGGGGCAAAAATAAGGCCACCTACGAGGTTATTGAACAACTACTATAGATGGACTTTTTGGTGAGAAAAAAATCAAGATTGGAAGGACTATAATGCAAAGGTGTATGAATGGGAAAAAATGAAAAAGAATCAGAAACATCACTACAAGCTAGAGTGCAAAGCTTACTACCAGAAGTATAGAGATGAGTTTGTGGAGCGTCGATGCCAAGAGATATTGCTTGACACAATCAGCATAAAACAAGGTTCCAAACTATTTGCGAGTAATGTAGTGGTGAGTGAGTCCCTAGAGAGACAGATCATTGTACCTTTCAAAGAGGTGACTACTACAAAATTTTCACTAGGGCTACCCACATGGATGGCCATAGAAAAAGAAAAAACCCTCATAGTCATTGACCTAGGTGAGGAGAACTAGATGAGTATGTCGGAGGATGAGATCCTTCGATGCCTAGAGGTTGGCCTCAACAAGATACCCCTAGACATTGATGTGGGACCTTCTTATGTTGGATTAGATTGCTTTATTATTATCTATTGTATTACAATTTTGCATGTCACCTTATTTATTGACTAATTTTATTATTTTATTTTTGTTTGACGTAGGCTCCAGGTGAGTGTGCATGATTCAGTGGAGCAACAGATGAAGAGGAAGGGGGAGAGACCTAGCCTTTATCATACACTACAAGCTAGAATTCTTAAATGTAGCCTTGCTATCGAGCAATTTTTTTCTTTTTGGATTTTCATGTTGTGGATGTAATCTTGAAGTATGTATTTTATTGATGATTTAATGAAAAATATGATAGTTATTTGCTTTTCATTTTGTCATTTTTCATGCAATATTGTTGTAATTTTAACTTATGATTTGGTTGATGCAATTAGGCCCCTTATGGGTCCCATGCCAGTTTAAGGTCATGGTGGTAGGGCCATCGCTAGTTTAAGGCCATTTTGGTCCATCTCTTTAATGGAGTTGGTTACTAGTTTTAGGCCTTGGCAGGCCATGTGATAGTTTAAGGTCTTTTTAGGTTGCGTGGAAGTTGAAGGCCCTTTTGAGCCTCATTTTTTTGAACAAAATAAATAAATGAAATCACACGCACTAAGGAAACTACACAATTAATGTAGAATGTAAACAAAAACATAAATCATAAGTGTATAAATGAAGGAACAAAAGGCAAGTTAGACATGTGAGAAAACTAAGGACATACCCTAGTCGTGTGGATGCTTCCTAACCTGATGTGAGTTAAGTGGTGCGTAAGGCCTAGGAGGAACTAGAAGGTACTCCCCTAGGTCCTTGTTTACTATAGAGAATGGAAATTCTGCCTATAGAGCTTCCTCATGAAGGTCACTTTCCTTGCTTGGTTGTTTAACATTGGCCAAACAACATTGACCTTCATTAAAAATGAGTGGTGTCTACATTGTTGATGGTTGGAGAGGCTAAATTATCACCAAAGATCACCACCTCCCCACCCTCATAGGGCAAGTGGATCTCTTGTTGGATAGGTGAAGAAATAACTTGTAGCTGGGCTAACTAGGACTTCCTTAGGATTAAGTTGAATTTAGGCATTTCTTCAACCATGATGAATTTAACATTGGTAGGAAATTGTTCCCCTACCATGAAATCTATCATGAGTATCCCCTTGACAACCACATGCGCTCTGTTGAAGGACTTCAAACATGTTGTTGTTGTCAGGCTAATCCGATCAACAAGGCTAATATTGTTGATGATGGGGAATGGTATAATGTTAGTTGTTGCCCCATCATCAACATGCACCCTGCGAATTTTGTATTGACCTACATGGATTGTTATGAACATGGGTGTAGTGGTTACCTATCCCTTTTTAGGGTCAACTTTGATTGCCTCATTGTGAGATGTCAAGGGTGTTGACCTTGAGTATTTGGTTGTAGGTAGAAGTATTATAGCATGGATGGCCTTTTCATTTGCTAGAATATCTTCTTTAATAGGAATAGACATTAGCATGCGAACCAAGGCTTTGTGAGTAGGAGAGGTCATGATCAAGTTGTATAGGCTCAAAGTTGTATTTTGTTGTTTTAGAGCCTATTTGACTTGTGCCAATGCATCTAAAAAATATTTTTCACCATCTATTATTTTTGTGGTCTTTACTTCCTCCATGCCTCCTAGGAGGTAGATCTCCCAAGGAGGAGATTTGGCTTTTGGTTTTGCCATGGGCCTTTGAGCCTCAGTGTTTGTCTGTTGACTATTGGCATTTGCATTAGTGGCCTCAAATAATGAGGTCATAGGGATAGCTGACAAGGGAGTGGGCTTAGGAGGACCTAGCTCCATACATTCCCTAGTCATCTTGTCAGCTAGATGCTTATCATGTTTCTTTGGGTGGGCAGGTCTTGATGCAGTTCCCATCATCGAACCCCGGGCAAGTGGAGTGTCCACATGTTTTGGTACCCTAATGAAAAAAGGTGTCTAGGTCACCACCACTGCAACGTGCTATGGGGCCCTAACCACAAAGGATGTCATGGGTGCCTGAGGTGGTGCCTTGATGATAAAGGGGGCTTATGGCCTAGTTGACATTGAGGCCCTAGTATCATAAGAGTGTGCATGAACCACAAATGGTTCATGTGTCGACTCTACATAGTCATCAATGCTAATAACATTGATGATGTAACCTACATTGCTAGCATTAAGTGGGTTCTTGTAGACCTTCATGGATTGGTTCTTTGGCTAGACAAGACTACTTGTGGTACTTTCGTGCATCCTTAGACATTTGTTTGTGTTGAATGCGCCTAATACTAAGTAGTTGGTCTAAGAGCTCTGATAGCTTTATAAGCAAGGGGGTGTACTTTGAGTGATCCTTGTGCTCAAAGTTTGGCCTTTGGGAAGCTTGCCCTGTAGTTGTCAATGATGCAGGTTGGTTGGTTCCCATGGTTTTAGAACCCGTTGCTTTGCTGTTGTTGGTTAGGGCCTTAGGTGCCTTAGCCACTGGCTTGTTGTTGTTGGGTTTGGCTTCATGAGCTATAGTTGCAATGGTTGTTGTGACCTTCCCTTTTTCTTTATCTTTCTTCATATGCACATTTTTGTAGGCCGCATAGGTTGGGTCCCTACTAGCTTCTGCCGCATCTTGTATGCTCTTTGTTTGAGCAAAAGCTTGGCTAAGAGAGCACAAGGCTAAATATTATAACTTTGATTTGATAAAATTGTTTACTACACCCTTGAAGATAACTAGTAGGTGGGTTTTGGCTATCGGCTTATGAGTTTTGCTAAGGGAGGCACTCCAATGTTGTATGAATTTTTGCACTCGCTTTAATGTCCTTTGTTTGACGTTCATCAGTTGGTTTAGCATGGCTTTAGGCTTCAAGTTGTACTTGAAGCAGGTCACAAACTGGCTTAGTAGCTCTTCTAAGGTTGAAATGGAAGCTCTAGGGAGCACACGGTACTAGTTGAGAACTTTTCTAGTTAGGGACATGGCAAAGACACGGATGATCACATGTGGCCATGCCTAATTGTAGGCACTCAGAATGGAAAGTAATCAAGTGGGTGTTGGGATCCCCTTCACCGTTGTATTTCTTGAATTAGGGTAGTTGGACCCTAGGGGGTAGTATTAGAGGAGGGACCGCTGGACTAATGGGATCATCTTGATAGAAGTCCATTACATGGCCCATTTCCAAGTTGGTTACTTTAAGCTACCTGACCTCCTTGGTGAGGGTTTGAATGAGTTGGAATGCTTCATCCAAACTTAGAAATTCCATAGAGGGTTACATTGGCTTGTTGTTGGTGGCACAATTGAAGTGTCCCATAGCCCTGTTGTGAGCTATGCCACGACATGTGATGCTTGGTAAGTCTACTGTTTTATGTATTGCAGCACGTGTGACAGTTGTATAATGGGAATAGAGGTTGCAACCCACTAGGCAGTTGAGGCTAGGGCTGTTGTTGGTGATGGGACTAAGATGGTTGGGATAAAGGGCATGTGACTTATCTGTGGCTATGATATGGGCATGGTACATATGATAACGTTGGCATCACAGATGTTAGCTGGGAAGGCTAAATATCTTGCAAAGAAATGACAAAGGTGAAAGAAGTAGAAGGTCATGCACTTTGTTACGTAGACAAGACTTGGTGGCTAGCTATCACTAGCAGAGACTTAGGCTGTGGAAGCGTCACGGATGCCTCAATGAAGGCAGAGGACTGTGACTGGTGCGACATGACAATGGAGGTAGGTTGTTGGATTAAGATGTAGAATGGAACACCATTGTTAGAATGAGAGTCAAACTCCTCCTACCCATCTTTTAGGGGTTCATCATAGTTTGATACCATGTCCTGTTCTTTTGGTTTGCTCACCCTAATGAGCTGGTCCAAGATCCACTTGAAGTTATCAATGAGTGGCATGACTATGTAAGGGGTGGGAAAGAACTCCCTCCAATTTCAATAGATGATTTTGAAACTACACTTTGCTTCAATTTCCATGGTGGTCTAATGACAGTCTTACTTGAAGCTTTGCAGATAGGAAGTTTTACTATTTGTCATCTAGTGCCCTATGTTTAGGTGATTGGTGACGTAGTCTGAGAGACTGCCATTGTAGTCATATAGGGCTAGGTGGTTGCTCAACATCTCCCACCTATTGAATGGGACAAGCTACCTCCAAGCTCAAGGTAGTGGTTGAGGTGTTGAGAGGGTTCATTTTACTATGTAGGAAAAATGTGAGAAAAGAAGGTACTGGAAAAAAAAAAAGACATTGAAGTGCAGAAATGGTTAAAAAGAAATGACGAAGTATGCAAATTATAAAAATAGACCAAAAAATAACTACGTCTGGAAATGCTATGAAAAAATGGCTATCTCTAGCATTCTGCTTGTTACACTTTGAGGGACTATTACGCTCTCAAGGTTTTTATGATCTACAGAATACTCAAAGCTTGATGTGATGGACATAGTTGGGCTTTTCATCCTACGGGGTTCTAGGGGAGCTGATAACTAGGACTGATCTACATCGATTGGAACATAGACTACTCCTACACTGTCCTATGATCCAGCTACTATTGTGGTAGGTTCATAGGGGTGTTACATCTATGCTAGCTTGATGCTAGTGATGGGGGTGCAGAAAGCACATGGGACTACCCTTGAACATAGAAGGAATAGGAGGCCCTCATTCTAGCATCAAAAACTGTGACATTCGAAAATGTCGGTGGCTGGAACACCGAGAGGTCTACGGGCATACAACCTAACCCCAAATCCATGTGACGGCCATGCTAGGAAATAGAAATAAGGTCTCCTGAATGATCTTGTAAATAAAAAAGGGACTTAAATGGTGTTAAAATAATTATTTGTAATAGAAGTTTATGGAGTGTTACATGTGGGCACTAGGACAACAAGTGAGAGCGTAGTAGAGGATTCCAGCCTAAAAAAATAGTGATGTGAGTGTAAAAATGTGTATTGACAACAAAGAAATACAAGAGTTATGCTTAATATTAGAAATAAATGCTTAGAAAGGAAATGAAACAAAAGCTTGAGAGTAGAGAAATGCACCATCCCAAAACTGAGGAGCATAACTTTTGCTTGAACAAAATGTGGAAATGGCACAAAACATCAAGTAGGAATAGTTGTAGTATAATAGTGCGATCACAGTCTCTAGGACATTCGAGACACAGAGCTAGTATCTGCAAGTGATTTTGAAGTTGCTGGGTTGGTTTTCATCACACTTTGCGGGTGCAATGGTGGACTGCATTGCAGTATTTACCAAGGTGTCAAGCTTGGATGCTTAAGTGCAGGAGTAACAAGGATGCTCAGAATGCTCGAATGCTTAATGCTCAAGTGATGAATGTTGAGGTATTTATAGAGCTAGTATTATAATGAAAAACAGATCAAAAAACATGTGGCATGGGTGCTGAAACACCACAAAAATGTTGGCTAACACTTGTAGACAAAAATTGAGTTAAGTCATGTTGGTCCCCAGCATGACCAAGCTTGAAAGCCTAAAAAATAGCATTAAACAGAGCATAATTGAACAAGAAAGAGTTCCTTGGGATACACAGGTGACTACATCATCATCCAGCATCAGGAATTTCATGTTTTGGGTTCAAAATATGTGGGTTTGACCAAGTATACTTTGTTCACACTGGGTTGTATGCTAGCCAGCGTACAGACCATCGTATGGCAACTTTTGGGCCCCAAAAATGAGTCAAAACATGCCAGAATTGAGCATTTGGACCCCCCATGACCTTCTCCAAGGTCCCCAGTAGCTCTCAGCCTCATGAAAATCTAATTTTGGGTCCTAAATGATGCATCTTTATGTGTGTACGCTGGGTACATCTTGCTGTACGCTGGCTAGCGTATAGCCTAACATACACCACCAAAACGACCCAAAATAGGCATCAAAGAGTAATATTTTCACCTAAAATTGACTCTTGGAGGTAGTGCAACTATTGGGCATCATTAGAGGCACCTGAAAATCAAGTTTTGGGCCCTAAATGAAGCATTTTTATGTGTGTACGTTGGGTACACTTTGGGACACACTGACCAGCGTATAGCCCAGCGCACACCACCAAAAATGGCCCAAAACCGGAATCAAAGAGCAAGATTCTCACCTAAAATTAACTCTTGGAGGTAGGGGAACTATTGGGCATCATCAAAGATACCTGAAAATCAAGTTTTGACCTTGAAATGATGCATTTTCAAGTGTGTACGCTGGTTACATCTTGCTGTACGCTGGCCAGCGTATAGCCCAACATACACCACCTAAAACAGGCCCAAAACTGCATCAAAATGAAATCAAAATTGGCATCCAGAAACCATGGAGGATCAGCAGCACTTAGGCATCAAGGGGCAAGCACCAGCATACACAGTCAGACATCCAACATGGCAGTTCATGAGGTTGATGCTGGAGTTTGTATGTTGAGGTTGATGTTGGAGTTTGTACGCTGAAGTTGATGCTGGAGTTTGTACGCTGAGGTTGATGTTGGAGTCTGTACGCTGAGGTTGATGTTGGAGTCTGTACACTGAGGTTGATGCTGGAGCCTATACGTTGAGGTTGATGCTGAGTCTATACACTAAACTCTGTACATGGATGCCAACACACGCCAGAGCATTTCAAGACATGCTGAGGCCAAAAACAGTAGGCCAAAGCATGGATCTAGAAGCCAGAGACATCATTCTTGCGGTAACATACAAATTTTTTTTGTAAATTTTAAGTTTTTTTTGAGCGTTCCAAGCCTATACGCTGGGCGTTCAGACACTAGCATGTACATTGCATGCTGTACGGTTGCAATGTATCCTACATTCGGTCAACGCACCACCTATCTCCTGATCTAAATTTTTCTCATCCCACAGCCACTCATCTTCTTCTCGATCTGAATCTAATGCCCAAGATCTTATAAAAACCTCAATTTTTCACTAGATTAGTGTTGGAAATTTTTACAAAGAGATACAAAAAACTGGAATCTGGGACACTTAGGAGATCTGGGCATCAACCTCCGTATGTTGGGCATTAGACTTGGATGTTGCATTTCCCTGCAATCCAAAACTGACATCTTCCAGCACCCGTCATCATCCACCAGGGCTAAACGTCTACCTTGTGATCAATCCACAACTGCATTCTGATTGGTGCACATTGTAATCATTTTTCAATACGAAACAGTTTACATTTTGCCTAGATTTATTGCAGTTTTCTTTGTTTTTCCAGTTTACATTTACATTCTTGTTTACGTTATTGTGCCTGTTTACGTTACGGTTTACGTTTAATGTGCATCCTTTACGTATAACCCAACGCATTGCAAAGTGCGTATGTTGGGGAAGGCCTCGTTTGATCTACGTGCGGACCATTCAAGGCACTCTCTAGCTTGCCCTCAAGTGAAGGCAGGGTCTTCTGTATTTCTTCCGAGGTTGTCTTGGTGTTTGTTTGATTCCAGTGTTGCACTGACAATTTCGGACGGTACAGAAAATGGCGCTAGAAGGAGGGTTGCTTTCACTTAGATCCACATAGATCTTCTTCTCTACATCCCAAATCTATGCTCCATTGCTCCAGATCTACACTCTGCAACTGCAGATATACCTTCTATTTTCACAGATCTACATCCTATTACCATAGATCTGCATCTTGTTCCTTCAGATCTGCACCCTGCAATTGCAGATCTGCACCACGGCCAGCGTCCATAGATTGTTTCACTAGGTACATGCTACATCTTAACTATTTCCCTTGGCCAAATTTCATTTTTTCTTGTATACAGTGTAGTTCATCTCTTCTATTAGCATTTAGACTCTGATTTCCTTACCTTTGACATCATACGCTGTTATTCACCTCCTCTGTACGTTGACACCCTTCTGTATACATTGCTAGTGTTGCCTGTATGCTGCCAGTGTCTCCTGTACACTGTAACCCTTGACTATACACTGTGTGTGCTATGTATATGCTTTGTCTCTTATGTACATGTTGCACGTCCTGTGTACACGCTACCTCCTATATGATGTTCACCATATAGTCCAACATTTAACCAAATTTTTTCCTATTTACGTTGTATACGTAGTCCAACACTTAACCAAAATTTTGCCTATTTATGCTGTATACGCTAACAACACTTAGCCAAATTTTCTCCTATTTATGCTGTATACACTGACAACACTTGGCCAAATTTTCTCTCGTTTATGCTGTATACGCTGACAATACTTGGAATTTTTTTTGCTCCCTATCCAACACTTAACTAAATTTTTTTTAGTTTACGTGGCCATACTTAAAGAACTTAAAATGAACCCTACGAATACCAATATTTTCGCTCTCCCCATCTCCGACTCCAACACGTCAGTCTTATACCCTGTGACCACCAACGGACCCATAGTGACTCATGGTGAGGTCAACCCTTAGGCGTCATCTCGTCGGTCACTGAGACTACAAGGTATGGATCCCTCATTCACCATCTTAATGCCTGAATAGTATAATTTTATTTGTGTTAAAATCCAACCTAAATTGGCCATTGACTGAGCCGAGCTGGAAGCAAAGAGACACTATGAGTTAATTCACAAAGGAGTTCATGACTTCATTCACATCGCCTACGATGTCATCCCCCTCACTGAATCCCACCATGAACTCCTATCCCAACTCCTCATGGCCAGGAGTCAAACCTTGTAGCAATCTACCGTAGAACCTCAAAATGAAGATGAAGACGATAATTTCGTGGCTCAGTCCAAACACAGGGATTCATACCATACTCTTAGTCTACATACTTACATGAACCCGTTATTTCACCCTTTCACGAGGGAGACCATGTCCCTCCATTCATTTAAAACCACTCAAGCACATGTGCCTTAACAAGAAGCATCTACTCTTATTCCCACTCTCCCTATGACCAATACTCAATTCAATATAGCCATCCCCACTATTCCTTTGGTCACCACATTATCCCCTCTCTTACAAGTACAACCCCAACAACCCCCCTCTCAAACTAATGTAGGAGTGACCTTCCCACCCCAAGTGATTGGGATGTTGTCTGTGATACCTGCTTCTACATCTACTCACTATATATCATGAGTACAAATCCAAGGGACACCCTTCACAACTTCAACTCAACAAGCTCAGGGCGTTCCCTCAAAAATCATAACTGGACAAGTGGCTGCAACTGGCATGCAACCGCATCAACCCCCTCATTACAGCATACCACCTCCTACAATTTCATCCATGAACATCCCTCAAGTACAACAACAACAACAACAACAACCTACACCTTACAGTATGCTGCCCTTAGTAGCATCCACCATAAATATTCCACAAGTGCAACCTCTGACCACTCAACTTTCTTCTTTCCTACCCACTGTACAACAATATAACTTGCATACTACACAACATGACCAACCTACCGCTTCACCTAGTGCCCAAGACTGGGCCGAAGCTAAAAAGATGATGCAAGAACTCACTAATGAGGTAAAATGCCTCAAAACAGCCAACAATGAAGAGCTTAAAGTATTAAACTTTTACCAAGATGATCCTATTAGCTCTTCGGTACCACCATTAACCCTTCCCAAAGGATTTTCTTTGCCTCAACTAACCAAATACAATGGGTAAGGAGACCCCAACGCCCATCTAATCACATTTAGACTAGAATGTTTGTTGCTTCAGGCTTGGTCCCATGCAATTTTGCGTGTATTTGGCATGTCCCTTACTAGCAGAGCATTAGACTGGTACCGAGCCTTGCCTCGTAACTCCATATCCTCTTTGGAGGATCTCTTACAGCAGTTTGTTACTAGGTTTAAATACAACTTGAAACCTGAAGCAATCTTGGATAGTATGATACAAGTAAAATAAGCACCCCTTGAGCCTGTACAAAAATTTATCCAAAGATGGAGTGCCACACTCAACGAACTTCATGAGCCAATCCCAGAAACATATCTTCTTACGATTCTTAAGGGAGCCGTGAATGATTTCGTCAAATCAAAACTATACTATCTAAATGTGCGCACTCTAAGCCAAGCCTTTGTACAGATTAAAAACATAGAAGAGGCAGCCCAAAATATCCATGAACCTGCTTACTTAGACTTTAAAAATCAACACACTAAAAGGGACAAAGAAAAGGCTAAAGCAATAGTAGCAGCAGTAGCGTAGACTCAACCTACCACCATGGGATAGCAAGGTAGACCACCTACTTCTCCCATTAACTATGAGAGAACCACTCCTGCACACACACCTGAATCATCTACCATGCAAGCTACTAACATGGGTCATGCACATACGTTTGAGAGGAAAGACCCTGCTCAATACACACCACTTCCCATGAAGCCTCCCAATTGTTAGAACAACTTTTGAAGGCTGGGGTCATTAAACATAAGTAGTTGTCCCCGGTTGTAGCCAAGAGACACGACCGATTCTATGAATTGGCCAAAAACCCAAGCTTGGAAACTCCAAATGAGCCTCTTATTCCAAGAGGCTTTAGACTAGATCGATTTTGCAAGTACCACCAACGAAATGGGCATGGTACTGATTATTGTTTCACCCTTAAACAAGACATACAACGTATGATTGATAGGGGTGAAATAATATTTGACGATGCCAACCCTATTAAACTGCAGAATCAATCTATGGGCGTATACAAAGATCCCCTCAATACTAAGGAAGATCCTTACGTTATTAACATGATCTAGATCGGAAATGAACAAGGTATGCCCACAAAACCTTTCTTGATTTATGTTCCTCCTACAATGTCAACATCATCCCCACAATCTTTGTATCCCACATACAATCCACCTACATTGACAAAACCATTTTTTATTCATGTATCCCCTACCAATGCAATAGCAAATGTGCAACCGCCTACCCGGCCCACTCCCTTGGTGGTCCGAGTGCCACCTGCGGTTGCAACCACAAAGGTACAACCACAAAACCAACCAACTCCTTTCATAATCAGGGTACCCAAACATCCTAATCTTCAACCTCCTATTCCTCAACCACAAACCAAACCAACCCCATTCATCATTAGGGTGCCTAAACACCTTGATACACAACCACCTCTAAATGTTCAACCGCAACCCTGACCCACTCCATTCGTAGTCCAGGTTCCAAAACAACCTGACATTCAGAAGCCAACTATTCCTCCACAACCTTCATGAGAATGCCTCGCTAACAGGCTCACAAGGGAACAGTTGGAAAAAGAATGTCAAAATCTTGAATTGGGGCCACCGAAACCCACTCCCTTAAACGTTGTATCTATGGCTCTGACAACTGATGAGCCAAACACGAGTCATGAAGGCAAAAAAAATAGGGATGCCAGATACGTCGAACCCAACCGTCACACTAGACCATATGAAAACCATTCCACAAGAGATACAAATGTTGGGTCCAATGGACCAAGTCTCGACTAGCAAGACTATACTGAACAGCAAAGACTTGGCCAGTTCCTTAACTCAGGTCACATAGGTGCTTAAACAAAAAAATACAACTTTAAGCTTGTATGATCTAATGGTGACTTCTCAAGTTCATCATGAAGCCTTAGTATGCATGCTAACATAGATCCTAGTCAGCGAAGACTTACCTACAAATGAACCTTCCATTCATGCAATAATGTCTCCATATCAAGGATCAAGAGCCACATCACTAAGCTTCAACGCGGATAATATAAAAATAGAAAAAACAGGAAAAGTCACCACTGCATCCATGTTCATAACTATACAAGTAAATCAATTTAAGATACATAGAGTGCATGTAGATGATGGAGAGGCCACGAACATAGTACCATACCCCGTCATCGAACAGTTAGGGCTAACTAAACAAATCAAACCAACTTCCACGACATTCCTGAAATCGTTCAGTGGATCACGCGTAATTGTCAAAGGAACATTTACTCTGGACTTCATAGCAGGGGACCGGTTCCCCACGTTAGCTGAATTTGTGGTCATAGACGAGATGCCTGGATTTAACTTGAGATTGGGATGACCATGGTTAGCCCAATTAAAAGCGGTATCTTTACCCATCCACCAAGAGATTCACTTACCCTATGAAGGTGGTGAAATCATTATACATGGTGATGTGGCTACACTCAACACCTCCACACACGTAGGCACAGACCAAGGCTCAGAAGTTAAATTTGATGAGCCTAAACAAGATAACACTACTTTCGAGCATAAACAGGATGCCACACCCATCAACAACCAAAATGATAACCAATCTCCAAACTGTGATCCCCCAGAAAATATAGAAACATTACAAAATGTAGAAACATTGGAGCATGCTGCCATAGGAGTTATTCCCCCAGACGTCTCATGGTCAGAATTACTGTTCAACATAATTAGCGAACGAGATGCTAAATATACGATTATACTGACATGCCCAACACACCATGTCAATCTGCGAAAATTAAAGAAGCTACTCAACCGTTAAACTACAACTCGTCCGAAATGACGTTAAACTACAAACTCGTCCGAAATGACGTTAAACTACCACCCGTCCAAAATGATGTTAAAATACCACTCATCCGAAATGATGTTAAACTATCACTCGTCCGAAATGATGTTAAACTACAAACTTGTCCGAAATGACGTTAAACTACAAACTCGTTCGAAATGACGTTAAACTACAAACTTGTCCAAAATGATGTTAAAATACCACCCATCCGAAATGACGTTAAACTACCACTCGTTTGAAATGATGTTAAACTATCACTCGTCTGAAATGATGTTAAACTATCACACATTTGTAATGACGTTAAAACTAGCGATGGTCAGAAATGACCGGTCCATTGGAAAATTCACCACCAGGTCAAATCCCTTATATTTCCTTGTGGCCCGAAATGGCCCAAAACTAGAGCATAGACTCGATAGTCTGTTATGACTTTAAATTAACGTTCGTAGCCCAAAATGGCCTAAAACTAGTGCATGGGGCCCGAAATGGCCTAAAAATAGAATGTGTTGCATTTGAAATTTAGTTTGCTTTTGGTTTGCAAATTATAATTTCGTTCATTTTTTGTTTACACTCTTATTCTTGCTAGCACAGTTACGCTTATTTCCAAAGACTCAAACAAGAAAACAACAACAAAAAAAATCTTTTATCTTCACACCTTTGTTTACAATTGTCGTTAAAGCTGGAACAAAACCTAAAACTTAAACAACAAAAAAAAAACGAGATATAAGAAAGACAACAAAAAAAATGTATAAATGTATAAGTTTATAATATCAAATCTTAACAATGTTCATACATCTTAACAATCTCCCTATGGAAATCAGAAAGCAAGAACTATGCCTTGTTGAAATGCATCCCAGTCTCTAGAACTAAACGCATAATACATATAGGCTCTACTTCAAAAGTTCTTATTTAAGAGAGAGACTTAGGGAATGCATGTGCTCTAAAAAATGGGTACAATTCATTAACTTCTGTCACTTGGGTATTACCCTGCATGGGAAAACCCCTAGAACCTTTCCGTACACCTAGCCATTCCTCTAGTCCTTTAATTATATGGCTCTCCTTAGTTGCTTTGTCTATACTAATTTTAGCACCATCTGTGGGCACACCAAAGAGGTCTAAGAAAAACTCTACGGTTAGATGGAAAACAACCTTTACCCCCCGGACTCATGTGCTAAAATAGGTAACTGCCTCATTGAACGAATCAACAATGGAAACCATCTCGGTCATGGGAACTTTGGGAGTCAAAGCAGTAAAGAGATGCATCAGACCCGCATCAGTCAGACACGTGATGACATGGTTAGACGCTTTATTATTAAACCATCTTTGAGCATCCTCCGTCTCCGTAAACTTCATGTGTAAACCCTCGGTGTGGCCAATTATGATAACAGCTCCATCTGGGGTAATATCCACTATGAAAAGAGGTTAAGCAAAATGATCAACAACATGTTCAATGATGGGGAAGCAAGGACAAACATAAGTTATCAAAACACCATCACTTACCACTGTTAAATAAATCAGGTGTCGTACCAACATCTTTAGGAAATACTTGACCGTTACAGGACCAATCCGCATGTAGCCATCCCCGAGCTTCACATCGCTCAAAGGCCCTAGAAAGTGACAATGGTAATGGATGCTAGCACCCTTGTTTTGAGCTAATATGGCACCATGAAGAGTGGGGCCCACCATAAAAGTCTCCAAAGCAGTACGTGTCAAGCTAAGTCCGTCATCATGTTCATGTTCTCCATTTGCATCAAATTAGGGCCTGCGAGGAAACAATCACCCCACATAAATAACAAAATAGCATCAAATCAAGAAAAGAGGAGAAATCAAACAAACCTACCTATCCACTCAATACACTATTCCAGGTGCATTTTTGAACAATGTGTGTGCATGGAAAGCTAGGAAGAGAGTGCTATTTGTGTTAGAATGGCTTGATGAGGGTAAGTCCCACACACGGGTTAAGGGACACATAGATTGAGGCCCTTTAGCGGGACCATCCCCAACCTTGAACAGTCCTTCGTCTATATCAACCATGAACACTAGTATCTCATTGGACGAGCCAGGTGATATGGTTTCGATAACACTTCGTGCTAATTGTTCACTTAAATGAGACCATATCACAACACTGAAGTATTGCAGGACAAAGGCTAAGAACTCACTAGCACCTGAACAGAACCATAACACTTCTGACATGATCGCCATGTCATGTGGAGGAGCATCAGGTTGCACAGCACCAAACCATGTGAGCACCCCCATAAGCTCTATAACCAACAAAAAAGGTTTAAGTCCCCTATACACAATCAAAAATCCATGGTAAGTGCATAAACATCAACAAATAAAAAAAAAGAGACAAACGTCCAAACACAAAAAAATATGATGGCCTGGTATGGCCTTAAACTACCGTGACTGGCCCAGTAAGGCCTTAAACTACCATCTATCTTGGATTTAAGATAATAAAATGACACCCACACCACTTAAAGTATGTAGAACATATCACACCTCTGTATAAACATGCAAATCAACTCATATTACAAGCATACAACATAAGACCCCAGTGGACATATCGTGTAGATCACCCATGATCAACAGTTAGCATTAACATTCAGTTTACATAACATTTAACTTCATATGTTTAACACTTAGAAAATTTTTTTAGGTATACGCTGCATGCTCCATACTTAGAAAATTTTTTTAGGTATACGCTACATGCTCCATACTTAGAAAATTTTTTAGGTATACGCTGCATGCTCCATACTTAGAAAATTTTGTTTAGGTATACACTGCTAGTTCACTAGTTCAATACTTAGAAAATTTTTCATGTATACACTGCCAGTTCACCACTTAGAAAATATAACATCCATAACGCATATACGCTGTGCATCCAGATCCTACATGCTGGCCATACAACTGCTGGCCATACAACGTCTATACTCTGCCCATAACCAAATACATAAAAAATTTCCACACAAAAAAAATCTATTCTAAAACAAACCTGTTTCTAATGAACATTGTGAATGTCCAAAATGCACACGCTGCACACTTACACGTTGTCCTAAGACATACATGTTGCCAAGCACACACGCTGCACACGCACACACTATATGTAGACATTCACAATATATACATTGAAATAGTAACTAAAAAATGGCAGGAAAAGCATGAAATAAAAAGCGTAATGGAAGCATACCAGCACATGGATCCACCCCATGAAGGAATCCTTAGTTGAGGAAGACTCTGGAACATCTCCTCACTTTACTCTATGAATGTTAGAGTTGCCTTCTTTTTCCCCTTATTTTTTTTGTGCTTGCCCTTGCCCATCCTTCTCTAGGCACTGCAGATCTTGTACGCTGCAAATCTTACACACTACAGATCAGATTTGGATGCTGGTAAGTAGATCTAAATGTTCACAATTAGATCTATGCAGATTTGGCTCTGGATGTGGCAGATCTGGCCTTGCACGTGGTAGATTTGGCTTCATACGCTACAGATCTGGTCTAGAACGTCGTGGATCTCGCAGATTTGAATGTCGCAATTGTAGATTTGACTCTGCACACTGGAAATCTAAACGTTACAGTTGCAGATCTGGATCAACCGCGTGTAGATTTGGTGTTCAGGGCCTTCACACTAATTCTTGTTAGTTCACACTGCAATGTTTTTTGTTTGGTTCATGCTACAATTCTTTTTGGTTCATTCTCTGGTCAGTCTACGCCGACCTTGCTTGGTCTCTGCTTGGTTCACGCTGATGACACAAACGCAGTTGATGTTTGGTTGACAATGAATAACATGAGATCGGTTCCTGTTTTCACTGTTTTCCCCTTTTATACCCCCCTTAGTAATTTGCATATCTCATTAGGTAAGTTTTAGGTTAATTTTATCACACCTTTGGGTTAATTTCAACCATATGCTAACTTGTACGCTTATCCATGGGCGTGAAGCACCCAAGCCCCTGAAGAAAAAAAAATATACAACGATGAAAACAATGAAATAAAAATAAAAATGAAAAAATAGAGTATACCACGTTGCCCCTTATTACGGGTATCTTGAACCCCCTACTAAGGATAAAAATAATAGAAATTTAATTTGAATTATGTTCACGTTGGCTCCTTGGGTAACGCTAACTCCATAAAATAAAAAAAAGAAGAATAATAAAATAAAATAAAAAAAAGAAAAAAATAATAAAATAAAATATACAACATTGCCCCTAATTCTAGGAACGCTGACCCCCTTTATTTCACCAAAACAAAAATAATAAAATATAGGCATACAGTACATAACTACTCACCGCGACCCCCTCCCCCCCTTTCTCTCACATTGACCACTTTTTCTTAAATTTCAATAATAATAATAATAATAATAATAATAAAAGAAGAAGTATATTAACACAGGCCCCAACCACATGTTTCTAAACATAAATATGGATTGAAAATAAAACAAACAATCATCAAAAGGTCATGATGGCCCGGTATGGCCTTAAACTGCCGTGCATCCGAGTATGACGATAAACTACCATCACATGCCTTAGTCATGTTTAAACATATAAATTACTTATATGAGAAAAATAGCAAAAACACCTTGCTTATATTGCTCACTGTTTATTGGTAGGAGCAAACACCATGGACAGCAAGCAACTATTCTTACCACTGTCTATCAATGGACCACACGGAACGATTACATGAGAAATCAACATAGAATCCATTAACTTAGACTCAACAACATACAACACTTTTGTGGCATCAACTCAACAAATGTTAAATTTCTTTGAAAGAATGATCAAGACTTTGGACCTAGAAATCGATAATATCACCGAAGATCCCTTGGCTGAAGTCCCCATAACTATGTTGGATGGCGAAGTCAAAATCCTAAAGCTAAGTACATTATTGAGCACACAAATTGCCAATGACATAGCATAGGTGCTTAAAGACAACATGAAAGCATTCGCTTGGTCCTACACTGACATGCCTGGGCTAGACCCTCGAATAATCTAGCATAACATCATACTCGATTCAAAGTTAAGAGCAGTGAAACAAAAAGCATGTAAGGTCAAGCTTGAGGTAGCGTTGGCAGTTTGCACTGAGATCACCAAGCTGGTTTCATTTGGGCTGTTGACTACGTTAACTGGGTATCTAACATGGTCATTGTCCCAAAGAAGAACAGAAGCATTTGCTTATGCATTGACTTTCGGGACCTCAACATTGCAACCATAAAAGATGATTTCCCCCTACCTAGCATTGATCAACTTGTTGATTCAACTGCTGGGCATGCCTTGCTATCTTTTATGGATGACTTTTCAGGATATAACTAGATTTGAATTAACCCTGAGCATCATCTTAGGATGACCTTTATGACACCATGGGGTACCTTTTGCTACACGATGATGCCATTCGGCCTCAAGAATGCTAGTGCTACATATCAAAGAGCAATGACATTTATTTTTAGTGATTATATCTTCAACTCGCTCAATGACTATGTAGACAACATCGTGGTTAAATCAAAAACATTAGAGAAACACGTACAAGATTTTGACTTGGTATTAAAGTGTTGTTTAAAATATGAGCTAAGAATTAACCCAAAGAAATGTGTCTTTGGAGTTAAAACAAGGAAAATGCTTGGGTTCGTAGTCTTGGAAGTAGGGATATGAGTAGACCCCAATAAGGTTAAGGCCATAACAAACTTAAAACCACCTAGCAACCTTACCGAATTTCACGGTCTACAAGGTAGATTACAATTCATTAGATGATTCATAGAGAAACTGACGAACAAGTTGAGCCCTATGCAGCATCTGTTGCATAAGAACATCCATTTTGAATGGACTCCATAGTGCCAAGAAGCCGTTGACAACATTAAAATGACACTAGCTCAACTACCAACAGTTTATCCTCCACATAACAATAAATCGTTCTATATCTACCTTACAACATCTGAATCATCTATCGTGTCTATGCTTTGTCAGAAACGTGATGATGGAACTGAAATCCCTATTTACTACTTGAGCCATGCATTAGTAGCCTATGAACAACATTACAATGATGTGGAGAGATCATGCCTTGCCCTTATCTTCTCTTTAAAGAAGTGACGACATTATCTCTTTCGTAACCAAGTTAATATCATCTATAAAGACAACGTGCTCAGAGCTATCACAAACAACATATATGAATCAAGAAAGATAGCTAGATGGAGAGAAATGATTGTTGAGTTTGACCTGCACTACACAACCCAATCATTAGTTAAAGGTCAAGCTATAGTCAATCAAATGATTGCATCACCAACACACGACCAAGCAAAAATCAACCCAGAGTTTTCGGATGAGAATGTAAACATAATAGACACAGTACCTGATAACTACGATGCAATCTTAAACTTTGATGAAGCATCGACCTCCTGAGGAGGAAGTGCTGTAGTTGTCATCACATATCCCTCTGGGAGGATCTGATCCTTTGTATATTGTTTAAACTTTCCTAGTACTAAAAATGTGGCAGAGTACGAAGGACTCCTTAGAGGTCTCATTACAACACTAGCTTCAAGGATCACACGGCTCGTAGTTCGAGGTAATTCACAATTGGTCATCAACTAGGTCATAGAAGTATACACATGTAAAGCTTTGCACTTACAACCATACTGTGACCTAACAAAACACTTGCTAAAAAAATTTACAAATAAAGAGGTGCAACATGTTTCTCGAAATGATAATACCATCGCAAATGCACTAGCCACGTTGGCTCTAAACATCTCACTCGACATGGTTCATGCATTGCCCAGTTCCATCACGAGCTGCGACAAGCCCATAACTGATGCTCCCGATGAACTTCCCATAGCATCCGTTAGCACAACACACATCGTAGAATGGTACGATGACATAAAGGAATACCTTCTACATGGCGAACCACCTCAACATCTAATGAATGCTCAGACGGACACGGTGCGGAAATGCTCTTGGCAGTACACACTAGTAGGGGATACGTTATGTCATAGATCCTATGAAGGGATTTTGTTGGTATGCGTTAGTAGCACCGATGGCCAAATCGTCGTGGAGCAAGTTCACAAGGGACTTTGTGGAGGGCACATAGCACCCAAAGCAACGGCAACCAAAATAAGACGTTTAGGATACTATTGGCCACACATGGAGTACGACTGTTTCTCCAAAGTTAGAATGTGCAATACGTGTCAAAAGCATGGTAATCTTATACATGTTCCACCCAATGAGTTGCATACGGCTCAAATCACATGGCCTTTCTAGAAGTGGGGGTTAGACATCATTGGACCGATAACTCCCCCATCTTCAACAGGGCATAGCTTCATCATAACCACGATTGAATACTTCATGAAATGGGTAGAAGCTATTCCTCTTAGGAAGATCACATCAAAACAAGTATGCAAATTTATCCTTAAAAACATTGTGACTCGTTTTGGCATCCCAATGACCATCATTACTAACAATGGGCCACAATTCAACAGTGTTGAAATAAAAACCTTTTGTGACATCCTAGGCATTAAGAATTTGTTCTCATATCCATATTATCCTCAAAGCAATGAATAAGTAGAAGCCATAAATAAAACTGTCAGCATGGTGCTCAAGAAAATGCTTCATCAAAGCAAACAAAGATGGCACGAGTAGCTAGTTTATGCACTATGGGCATATAGAACGACGCATAGGACATCCATAGGTAAAACACCATATAGTCTTGTTTATGGTTCAGAAGATATTTTACCTTTGGAGTTGCAGGTACCATTCTTGAGGATCACACCCTCTAGACTCATCGATGAAGGTAAAAACAATGACTCACGCATTGTTGACCTGGATTTGGTGGAGGAGGAACGCACACGTGCATTAGATCAAATTGAGTGGTAACAGAACCAACAACGACAGTGCCATCAACATGACATTCACAAGTGCTTGATCAAAGAAGGTGACCTTGTACTTAAGATGGTTCATGAACACCTAGAAAAATTCTCAGCCAAATGAGAAGGGCCTTACTTGGTCACAAAAGTGTACGATAATAGAGCATTGAAATTAGCAGACATGGACGAAAACGAGATTGCACATCCAACGAATCATTTGTACCTTAAGAAGTTCTATGTTTGAAGTCACTCAGGTATGCAATTATCCTAGCATCATGATGGTAAACTGATACCACAAAATGTCTTGGGTTATGACTCAAAACTAACACCACAGAGCGGTCCTGGCATCACGACCTAAAACCTGATACCACAAAATAGTCCTGGAGCTATGACTTAAAAAGCTAGCACCATAGAATGTCCTGGCATCATGGCGATAAACCGACACCACAGAGTTCTGTCTGACATGACACTAAACTGTCACATTCATTCACCAAAGTCCACTAAGACTATAAACTGGCTAGCCTCTTCATAGTCCACCATGACTATAAACTAGCATTGCACCGTCTACTACGATGCTAAACTAGTAATGTCCAACGGGTTATGATGTAAAACTAACCCATGATAGTCCGCTAAGACTATAAACTGGCAAGATCATCTCTGGCACATTCGTCTACTGCTGTAATTCATGACATTTCTTCATCAATGCCTGCCGCATCATTTATCACATCAGCTCTGACAACACTATTGCTGCTCATTTTTTTTGCCTTAAGTCTCACATGGTGCTTCCATTTGCATCGATTACATTTATGTCTGAAGCGTTCGCTAACTCATTCACTCGTGGTTTTCTTATCTTCTTGGAGTTGTGTTTGTAGGATGACACCTAGTGGTGCTCGTACATAGATACACTTCATCATGATGACAAGGTGTCACATTGCTTCTGACGCATGCAACCAAGTTAATCAATCTGTTCAAAAGTACATTCCTAGTTCCTGATGCATTCTCCGTTTCCCCAACACTCTTGTTCCCCTTCCTACCCAGTTATAGTTCCCAGATACACCCAGTACACCCCAAAACTTTGAGCACACTATTGCATGCTGAAACACTCTCAAGCAGTTGCAACACACAACACGGCACATGAGCACAAGTGCAAAATTGAAAGAAAGCCTTGTCCAAAAGAAAAAAAAAGAAAATAAAAAAAAAAGAAAAAGAATAAGAAAAAAAAAAGATCAAAGAGCAAAGAACAAAATGAACCATAAGATCCTTGGCACTTTCCATACAAGCCATAGGCGGGAAGGTGGTTGTCTTGGAAAGAAGTACTCGTGTCTCAAACCATCATGTTACACCTCACTACGTGGCTTTAGCTATTGGACAATGGGTTCCCTTAAACCTGACACAAGGGTCCTATTTCTCCAAAGAATGCACCACCTCATTGCATGGCTTTGGTTGTGACAATGAGTTCTCTTAAACATGATACAAGAGCCTCGTTCCTCCAAAGGACATACTCCTCATTCCTTGATTCCAAGTCTGCCAAATATTGGTCATCAAAAAAGAACAACATGACTTTTTTGCATAAGATGAAAACTCCTGTCCCACACCAACACAATCCCTTGATCAATTCTCAATCCCATAGTTGCAAACATCTCCCCTAGACATCATCTCAAAACTTCATTTCCCAATCCTAGGTACTTTTGAACACGGTGCGATGACATGTGGCCAAGTGCCAAAGGATAATGCTTGCTACCAGTTTGCTTGTGGTGTTTGGTACTTCTTTGTCGATGCCTCTTGGGTTGATTCCTCCAGGAGTCAACAAAGAGGGGCCAATGAAACACCACAAAAATGTTGGCTAACACTTGTAGACAGAAATTGAGCTAAGTCATGTTGGTCCCCAACATGACCAAGCTTGAAAGCCTCAAAAAATGCATCAAACAGAGCATAATTGAACAAGAAAGAGTTTCTTGGGACCCACAGGTGACTACATTAGCATTAGGCATTAGGAATTTCATGTTTTTGGTTCAAAATACTTGGGTTTGACCAAGTATACTCTGTTCACACTAGGTTGTATGCTGGCCAGCGTACAGACCAGCGTATGGCAACTTTTGGGCCCCAAAAATGAGTCAAAAATGTAAGAATTGAGCATTTGGACCACCCATGACTTCCCCAATGTCCCCAGTAGCTCTTAGCCTCATGAAAATGAAATTTTGGGCCCTAAATGATGCGTTTTTATGTGTGTACGCTGGGTACATCTTGCTGTACGCTGGCCAGCATATAGCCTAGCGTACACCACCAAAAATGGCCCAAAAAAAGCATCAACGAGTAATATTTTCACCTGAAATTGACTCCTAGAGTTAGGAAAACTATTGGGAATCATCAGAGGCACCTGAAAATCAATTTTTGGGCCCTAAATTATGCATTTTTATGTGTGTACGCTAGGTACACTTTGGTACACGCTAACCAGCGTATAGCCCAACGCACACCACCAAAAATGGCCCAAAACAGGCACCAAAGAGTAAGATTCTCACTTGAAATTGACTATTGGAGGTAGGGGAGCTATTGGGCATCATCATAGGCACCTGAAAATCAAGTTTTGACCTTGAAATGATGCATTTTCAAGTGTGTACGTTGGGTACATTTGGCTGTACACTGGCCAGCGTATAGCCTAGCGTACACCACCTAAAATAGGCCTGAAACTGCATCAAAATGAAATCAAAATTGACATCTGGACACCCTAGAGGATCAGCACTTAGGCATCAAGGGGCAAGCACTAGCATACACAGTCAGACATCCAACATGGCAGTTTATGAGGTTGATGCTAGAGTCTGTATGCTGAGGTTGATGCTGGAGTCCATACGCTGAGGTTGATGCTGGTGTCTGTATGCTAAGGTTGATGCTAGTTTATGTATGATGAGGTTGATGCTGGTGTTTGTACACTAAGGTTGATGCTGGTGTTTGTATGCTGAGGTTGATGCTGGAGTCTGTACACTGAGGTTGATGTTGGAGTCTGTACGCTGAGGTTGATACTGGAGTTTGTACGCTGAGGTTGATGCTGAGTATGTATGCTGAACGCTGTACGCAGATGCAAACACATGCCAGAGCATTTCAAGACATGCTGAGGCCAAAAAAAAAACATGCCAAAGCATGGATCCAAAAGCCAGAGACATCATTCTTGCTGTAACAAATAAATTCTTTTGTAAAGTTTAAGTTTTTTTTAGCGTTCCAAGCCTATACGTTGGACGTTTAGATGCTAGCGTGTACACTGCATGCTATATGGTTGCAATGTATCTTGCACTTGGTCAACGTACCACCTGTCTCCCAATCTAAATTTTTATCATCCCATAGCCACTCATCTTCTTCTCGATCTGAATCTAACACCCAAGATCTTATAAAAATCTCAATTTTTCACTAGATCAGGGTTGGAAATTTTTACAAAGAGACACAAAAAATTGAAATCTGGGATACTTAGGAGATTTGGGCATCAACCTCCATATGCTGGGCATCAGACATGGATGCTACATTTCCCTGCAATCCAAAACTGACATCTTCCAGCACCCGTCATCACCCATCGGGGCTAAACATCTGCCTTGTGATCAATCCACAACTGCATTCTGACCGGTGCACACTGTAATCATATTTCAGTATGAAATAGTTTACATTTTGCCTATATTTATTGTAGTTTTCTTTATTTTTCTAGTTTACATTTACATTCCTATTTACATTATTGTGCCTGTTTACGTTATGGTTTACGTTTAATGTGCATCGTTTACGTATAACCCAACGCATTGCAAAGTGTGGATGTTGGGGAAGTCCTCGTTTGATCTGCATGCGAACCATTCAAGGAACTCTGCCTTCATCCATTCCAACTTGCTGTGAAACGAAGGTAGGTTCTTCTGTATTTCTTTCGAGGATCTCTCTGTGTTTGTTTGATTCTAGCCTTGCACTGACGATTTCGGACGGTATAGGTGCCACATGACATGAGCATAGATAGGGTTGTGCTGTCATGTTATACTCTTTGTAGAAAAGTTTTATGCTATGAAGGATAGTAACGAGTACCTAAAGACTACTAAACTATGACTACACTACCCATACTACATGTGCTAGAGCCTGATAGACCACAATATACCTACAAAAAGTGTCAAAATAATGCAACTTGGAGACTATGCTCTGAGACTATGTCTTTCCCCTCTTTTGAGTAGGGTCAAGTGTAGGGACAATTTCAGGGATCAATGGTAGGTGCAAAAAAAATACAAACTATTGATCTTGATCACTAGAGGGATGTCAGAGTTGAGGCAAAGGTTGATGCTAAATTCTAGAGGCTTTTGGAGGATTTCCAAAGGCATTTTTCTGGTGTCAAGCTGGCTATGCTCTACGGCATAACAGAGTGTAGCAAGAACACTTAGTAAAATTTTGATTTGCCACACTGGTCATGCTGGCTATGCTGCATAGCATAGTAGAGCATAACAGGGACACTTTGAAAAATTTTGATGAAATATGCAATGTTTCTTTATGGCATGCTGGCTACACTCTGGGTTGTAGTAGGATAGGCAGCCTTAGAATGTAGAAAATGTGCCAAATGCATCTTCCATATCAAGCTAGCTTGACTAATCCTTGTACAATACTTAAGCAAAATTAGGTACTAAAACTTGTATCATGATCACTACATTGCAAAGTGTAGCAGCCCAAAAGATAGAAAACTTGTCAAAATATTTCATCCATCCTGAGCACTTTTGATAGACTCTAGCCTAGTACTTGGGTGAATTGGTAATTGGGACATGCATCAAGCTGGGTATGCTAGGGAGCATAGCAAGCTTGATAGTGTAGGATATAGAAAATTTGCCAAACTATTTAGTCCATCCCAAGTAACCCTTGATCACTTATGGCTTAACACTTGGGAAAACTAGCCATGGAAGTGTGTGCTACATTGGCTATGCTAGGAAGCGTAGCTAGACACTAAGAAAAATTTTGCAAAAAATAGAACTCAATTTTGCTATGTTGTCTATGCCATAGAGCATAGCACCAAACTTAGCAAATGTTTGCCCAAGTTTTGACACTTAGAAAAATTAGCCATTGAATTGCAGAAGCACAAAATTGGTGTTGTTTCAATCCTCATTCATATGTTTGGCAATTTTGACCACCCATCTTCTAAAAAGCTTAATCGACTTACCTTGTCCAAACTCCTTCTTTCACATAAACTTGATGGTAAATTCTTATAGTCTAAGCATCACATATGATTAAGAATTCTTTAAACTATCTGTATACCTTCTAGATAATCCATTCTATTTAATTTTTTCATTAAAAATCAAACCAAATCTTTAAATTTTCATGGTGATATCATAGATATAATGTATAAGCCCCCACAATATTGCATCTACGCTTTTGTATCTATGATGTATCCGTAATAAAGATCTATATATATGTGTGAGGTATTAGCAAATTTTTTCATTCTCTCATTTCACACATTGGGAATTCATGTTGTTTGTTTGACCTCCAAACTTCATAGAGTTATATCTTCCTCATGGTAAGCTCGATTTGATTCATTCTTATTTTTTAACTCACAAAGTGACCAACTTAGTCGTGGAGGAGAGTATGCATGATTTACATGGAATTGCATCAACTTATCTAAAGCCTTAAAGAACAAAGTAAAGGTAAGAATAATAAGAAAAGATGACATTCTAACATAACATAAGCTAATAAATCTTACAATTCTTCCCAAATAACCATTTGAATAGATTTTAGATAAGAAATTAATGATTGTGATTGGTCATCAAAGAAAAATCTATTTTTAATCATTAGAAAATTCTTTAGTAAAGAGTTTTTCATGAAAATAAATTTTTTCAAATAACAATTTTTCTAACTCTACAATTAGAATTAAAAAAAAAAGTTGATAATAAGAAATGATTTTGATCAAAACACAAGAGCTTGAGAAAGGATTATGAATCATCATGGATTTTTTTGAGTTAGTTGAGTAATCTTAAAATTATTCATGATTGTAGATGTCTCCTAAGAGACCCATAGTAGAAGAACCTTCATAACCAAGGGAGAAAAGACCTAGAGGAAGAGGTAGATGATGAATCGAAGAACAAAATTTTCTAGAGGAGTAAGAGACTTAGTCCTACAACATCGATTAGTCCACACTTATAGTAGGGTAATCTACATAGGTAGAAGCTAATGTACCACTTGCTCTTGGACAAGTAAAACATTTTACACTCTCTAATGAATGTCTTCAAGTCATTTAGAAAAAGTCCATCATGTCTACTATCATAGTTGAAATGATTTTTGGACCATTTATGGATTTTTCTCTAGCTAAAATTCATGAGCAGCTACAAGACTTTCTTCTTTGATCCACCATATCAAGTAATGATGAATGGTACTTGGAATAAGCTTATCCATTATGGAAGAATAATTAGCATGATGCTACTATGAAAGTTGAGGAAATCACAGTGCCATACACAATTGAAGCAATAGCCAAGGTACTAAACATTCCAAACATCGAAGCCAACATTGCCAAAATATATAAAAGATTTGACACTAAGATACAAAAACTATGATTTCAAATGACCTATGGAACTAGTAAAAAGGATTACAGTGGATTTTCCAAAACTAAGAGGATTTACTTCAACAATAGAACATATCGTCTATTTTCAAGTGAAAGACTTTACTAAATTTCCACCTATGTTGCTAGAGGAAGCACCATCTTGATGGGGAAATTCCAAGCCAATATAGCTTATTTTCTATTTTGAAAATCCAAAGAAGATTCGAGGAGAAGAAGATAGAGAAACTTACTTTGCATCAAAATATTATGTTGAAAAGAAAGGATATTGGGCTACACCAATGATGTACTCCCCAAAGCATAAAATACCTGTATGCCAAATCTTTAAACTAATGCCACCAAAGAAAGATCAAGTGGAGAGGTCAACAAGCACTAAGTGTGTAATAAGATATACATTAGTAAGAAACATCCTAGTCATCTGAATGAAACAAACAAGACCCAATGGATCAACACCAACTATTAAGAAGTCAAGAAAAATAACTCCTCTAGGACATCATGATTATAGACCCTTAATGTGTCATTTATAGTAGATTGCTAAGATTTTAAGTTTGGAAAGCTATGAAGTCTCAAGCACATAGAGAGTATGAGACAATTGTAATAAGCTTGTCATATCCACTAGATCTACAAATGATGAAGTCTAATTACAAGCAAGATAAGAAGAGAAGCTCTAGATACTACTCAATAGATATCGATTTCAATAGTTCGATGATAAGGGAAATACGCTGATGGAGAAGCCAATTTTGACCTTATGATCTATTAAAACCTTGAATAATAGAAAAGTTATTAGTGTGTTTTTGAGATCTTGTAGGTCTAAGGAAGCTGAATGTGGCATAGTAGGCTAACAAAAGAGCAAGAATTGACAACCTAAAATGTTAGAGTCCAATGAGAAGATGTAAGGTTTTGGAAAAAATAACAAGGTTGCAAGACATTCCAAATCCCAAAGAAGACAACTAGGAAACTAACAAGATATCTCACTATAGAAAGATGTCTCTACTAAGAGCTTTGATCTCAAGTAAGATGTCTCCTCAAAATAGGAGACATCTCATGCCAAGCCAAAATGTATTGTGTAAGATGTCTCATGCAAGACATCTTAGGACAAGACAAGACATTTTATCTGTGAGGAAGCAAAAATATCAAGACATCTCAAGCTTGTAGAAGATGTCTCAACTAGCTATTTTTACTTGTTGTAAAGATTCCAATGAGTAGATGGAGAGAACAAGGCTATAAAAGAAAGACATCATAAATGGAAAAGTACATGCACTATATAAGCAATTAAGTAATCAATTTTATACATTCTTTAAGAAATATTATTCTTCAATTCTTAATCATTTTATTATATGTTGTATGTTCAAAAGCAAGGAATTAAAAGTTTAGTTCATTCCTTCCTTGATGATTCTCTTTCTTGTTGTAAGCTTTGAAAAGCTAGATGTGCTTCTTAAGGAAAGCCATCCTTTGAGCCTATTGGAACCTTGAGGGGTTGGATGTGTTTCTAAGTCAAAACACCCCTAGTGGAGCTTAAGCTTTGTAAAGGTTATGATATCCTGGAAACAAAATTTTGAAGGAAAAAAATCTAGAGGTGTACAAGAATTCTATCCTCTAAGTATGGGCGTATCCAAATTGGGGAAACATGCACATTAGCTATACAAGAATTGGGTATTGTTTGCTTTAACTTATTCAACCCCCTTTTAAGTTCTTGATCTTTAGCTATCACCACCTAAACCATGAGACTACATTAAGCTTTATTTTATTTTATTTTTGTCATATGTGTCAATCATGCACTACATGATAATTTTGTCAACACCAGTCAAACTACAATGTAGCATTCAAAAGATAGTTAGTCATGTACATATGAGTCATCATGATAAAGTCCATGTAATCCCATAAATTTGTAAATAAGTATATCCTCTTATTTTAACCTAAACATGAGTTTTTTGTTAGTCATGGGGGTATGATAAAATATTTTGGTTATAAACTATGATATCATAGTTATGGTATTATACCTCTACATACGTCATCATAAATGTGATGTACTAGGTAATGGTCATGCATATAAATAATAATCCACTATTGTTTTGAAACAACAACTTTTTGATAACACTTAGTAAAACTCTTATAATCTATTTTCATAAGAGTTAGAGTCAATTCCTATTGTGTGGTGAATTATAGTTGCATGAAATATTTATTTGAGTGGATTATTCCTAGATAGAATTCATGAATGACTAAAAAGATCAATATTGTTATTCATCATTGTAGCATTTCACTTAGAATAGTTTTACGTTTTTATAATGTTTAGTTTTATTTAGTCATTTATATTTTCTAAGTCCTTTAATATTCTAATGTCTATTAGTAAGGTGAAATAAGTATTGTTTTTAAGCGAAAAGTGTAACTTGTTGGTAATCAAGTAGTAATCTTGCTTGATTTGCCTAGTGGTGAAGCTACTTGATAATCCCAGTAACAATTATATCATCTCAAGAAATATACAAAAAAACCAAGAATAGATGCTTATCATTGATAGGATAGAATAGATTTACATGTTCTTATACTTAGATTTAGAAATTAGAATCATTTTTATCATATTAACACTTAGCATATTTCAAGCTAAACAACATCAGTTTATCATATACATTACTAAGTGTTAAATCATACGATTTTCATCTCATTCACTCTAAGTGAGAAGACAACAATCATGAACTTAACATCAACTTGCTAGTATACTTGCATTGCCCATCCATGAATTATGATCTAGTCATGTGTGAATACTTGTGACCTCTATGGTTGAGTGTTGGAATACCCAACCACTAATTAGTTTTGATTTCTCCATGTACATGAGATACTAACAAAAAATTCAAACACTGTGTCCATGTTACATGTGACCCCTAGGTCACAAAAAAAAAAAAAAAAAACCAATAGTAACTTTTCTAAATAGCTCAAGGCCTATGCTACCTCACTCACATGGCTCCCAAGATTTCCATCATGTAACATCACGCATAAACTAATACTTCTATTTAAAAAATAAGTTTTCTAACTCTTTACTTAGCAAAAATTTCTAACATCTCTTACCACTTAGAGAATTTTTCTTAGAAAAATTTTCTAACTTCTCCATACTTCTAAAATTTTCTAACTCTTGTTCATTTACTTATGGATTTTTCTAAAAACCTTTCTAACTTTTCTTTCTAGATTTGTGTATTTTACTTCAAAATTTTTCTAACTTAGAAACATCCTAATTCTTTCCTTGCATAACTATCTTTTTCCCCCTTTTTTTTACATGTCATGGATCTTATAATTCTCTATCATTTACATGAACCTCTCATTTTGAATGGATCCCATGACTGAACCACCTAGGCTCTTAATGAGGACATGATTGATTTTGCTTTAATTGACTTCTTAGACTCTATCATCTTAATGCTTAGCATCATTGAGGAAGACAAAATTTCTCAAATAAATATTCCCTTCTAGGATCATGAGCCAATCCTAACTAATGATCCCTAACTAGAAGCTATCATAACAAATCTCCAGAACTACAAAATGACCCTACAACTATTGAAAACTTGCTTGATAATATTAAAAATCCATCCTAGAAACACTTAGAAAAAATTCAATCATCTTCACATGGTGATACAATGACATGTCAAGTTTGGACCTATTATTATTTAGCACAACATCATATTTAAGAAGGGTTCCAAGCTTGTCAAATAAATTAACTAAAAGATCATATCTAATCTATCCTTAGCTATCAAAGATGAGATCATCAAGCTTTACAGTGTAGGATTCACACATCATGTAGACTACTTCAACTAAGTATCCAACATGGTGATCATGCCTAAGGAAAACAAAGTCATTAGGATATGCATCAATTTTTGTGAGCTCAAAAAAATGATATTGAAATGTGACTTTCTATTATCAAACATTGATTTACTCATAGACATAATGAAAATTCATGTTCTACTTAGTTTTATTGTGGTTTCATAGGCTTCATTAGTTTTGGACCAATGGGATTTATCATACAAATCATAGTATAATCTAGTCGTAAGCATTAAGGATGATGTTGAGTGGATTGCTAAGAACACTCATATATATTATTGCATTGAATAAATATAAAAGAAATTATAATACATATGATACAAATAAAAATCCATGTTTTAATGGTAAGAGATAGAGAAAATATTTATGATTTTATATTTTATAATATTTTATGGATTTTATAATTATAAGAAACAAACAAACAATCATAAACACATACACACACACACACACACACACACACACACACTTTGCAATCTCACTTAGGGATAGGGGTAATGCTCATGTTACAAAAAGAATGGATCAGACCCCACATAAAAAAAGAGAAACAAATACAAATAAAATGGCTCTTAGTCATAACCTCAATAGCCTAATACCATGTTGTACAGGTGTGATCTTCTTGGATAAGATTGAATCAATGCAGCTTATGAAAATGGGAAATGAATAAATAATTTTATGACTTTCAATGTTTTATAATGTTCTTGAAATTTTAATATTTAAGACATCAATGATGAAAAAGATAAGAGAAAACCATAGGCTTTATTTACTACAAAAAAACTAGACTTTTCATCGACCAAATGATTCTAAGCTATGTAGGCAAGGGAACACTCTCACAAAGTCTAGCCACACTTGTGAAAGTGATGACTCAAACACACAAAAGGGGGAATGAATCACTTATCTAAGGAAGGAAGAGCTCTTCACATTAAACCAGATGTCAAAAGCTAAAGGAAACATGCTTGGAATCAAGTTCATTTTGTATGAAGATTACTTTGGATACTTATAGTTTATGCAACATAATGATAGGAGTTTGCTGGTGCTCAGGAATCAACAGAGGCCCATCAACCCAATTGAGACTTTCCAAAAAAATTCCAAAAGAGGCTAGGATACAAAGGTGGTTAAACTATGGCATTAAGGAGGGTGCATTAGTGGCCCTATGTTGACACAGGGTGTGTTAGTGTCAGAAAGTCAACGTACCCCTACCCTTAACACGTTATCTTCATTTTTCCAAATGAAAGATGAGATGCCTAGGAACATGTTGAAACCTTCCAAGGCTCTTCGAAAAAAGTTAAAAACTTATAAATAAGCTTGTTACATGTTTTTAATCTAAAAGAGTAAACTAAAAGGCAAGGACGTAAACCTAGAAAAAACCTCAACCATGTGTACGAAAACAAGCATAGGATACATGACACACAACTTGAATCTAGGACTTAAAATTAACTTACAAGAATGCCACTAGATGATTAATCCTACCTCCATGGGTAAAGCTAGTCCCATAACTTTAAAGATTAAAATACAAGACTAAAATTAGATATGTTACATGATCAATGTAGAGGATTATAACAGATAGATGTATAGACCTTTGCTATATTATAATAGAGTACACACAACCTCATCAAGATGTATGAAGGGATGCTAGTTGAGAGATGAATCTCCCTAACGTGCTTTCTTGGTATAACAAGAATTTAGATGAGCTAGGTGTGGACATATGAAATCTCTAAAGTTGTGCTTCAAGTCTATCATCCTCACTTTGATTTTTTTAGTTTTGTTTGTGGATCAATCCCAATGCATGTTGGAGTGCTTATTTCCATTTATTAGCATTAGCCTAGAATTTCTCATAACCCATTTTTACTTGCAAGAGCTCATGTTGCACTATGTCCAATTTGACCACCACTCAATGAAGTTTCTCTTCTAGCTTTGCATATTATTGACTTATAAATGTTTGAACCACATATAGATACCTTCACTATTTCACCTACACATCCTCAGATTTCTTGAGCCTCCTCTCAAGTATAATGATAGCTACTTCATGGCAAAGAATCTACATATTATCCAAAAGGTTCATTTTCTCCTATAGTATTAACTCATGTGTGGCCATTTGTCAAATTTTAGTGTGCAAGGTGTTGAATTTCTCCTTCACCTCATGTATCTCACTAATTTTCATTAAATAAAGCTACAATTTTATGTAGTCTACTCACTTGACATCCTAGTTTTCTACTCAATTATATGAATCTATCTAAGCTCTTTAGTTTTTTTTGGTCTTCTTGTTTGCCAACTCCTACCATAATTTCTAGTGCTTTTTTTATGCGAAAATATTTATCTTGAAATTGGACCATGATTTGATTTTCATCCTCTAAACTTCACATCTACTAAGAAAGAAAAAGTACATGCTTCTCCTATTCTTGACACTAATGCTTTAACATTCTGATTTATGGATCCAAGTTATCTTTCATAAACATAGCTTCTTCATCAACCTCATGCACATGGAATAATTTAGCCTACAAGTGCTAAATCCATACCTTTGAAGTGGTTGTATAAGGTGCAAGTACCAATGATGTGAGATGTTTCAATTATTTATGTAGCCATCATACCTCGACTTAGCTTCTTTGCAACTTCCACAGATAAATGTTCTATCAACATTGATGGTTTTCAACATAGGATATATCTTAACAAGTTTATTATTCACTATACTATCAATGTTTCTAAATAGAAACTCAGGACAAGATCAACTCTCTGCTCATCCTCCACCTACCAACTAGTCCTAAGTTGATTAACACATATATCAAGGAATTTAGCCAAATGTTAGATATTATGCATATTATGCCTTGATTGATGTGACAAGAAAACACTTCGTGAAGGCACATGAATGTGAGACTAAACAAGGGCATTAAAATGAGCATTCGTTGGATCATTCAATAGTGGAGAAGGGAACTTAAAAAGGTCCTCACTTTTTACTTTAACACCTATAATGGCTTGCATCATTTGCAAGAAATTACTAGTAAGGTGTTATAAAACTTCAATGTGGATTGTGGAAGCCTATTCCTCACCTTCGATGTGCTTTAAAGGCCAAGAACTATTACTAGAAAGAGGTTCCTAGCTTCACCTAATGCTAAAACTAGGAGGTTAGAAGATGAATCTACTAGATCATTATAGTTATGTTTGTTGATATGCTTTAGGTTTGGTTGATGCTTTTGATTGGTGCTAGTGAAGCTAGTTTAAAGATCATATATGGAATACCTTTATGGAAGGCATCTCATCCTCTGAGGTGGGTACACCTCCAAAAACCTTAGGGTATTTTCCTAGAGCTACCACCATCATGTGCTCTAAGTCTTCCATTCCTACTATTGTACAATTCCTTTCCACATGGCTAACTATGTATGATAGTTCATAGATTTTTTAGATTAATCCTAGAAAGATATAGAGCTTCCTCTTATCTCTAGCCATATTTTCAATTTTTTGGATTAGGGCCTTGTAGTGGAAATATGAGATATTGATGGAATACTTCCCTGTCATCATAGTCATAACCTTTGCCTCCCAAGTAGAGATACTCAATGGTTATTTGGTGGACATAAAGGTATGGATGATGATTTTTCACATAGCATTTTGGACTAAGGAAAGCTTTGACACTTTAACCTTATATTTTTCCATAACAAAGACCTTCAACCTAAGCTTGGGCTTAATATTTTGGATTTGTGGCCATTAATTTTTAATGCTTTATTTGAAAATTCTATAGCCTGTGAGATTACCCATGTGAAAATAGGCATAGAAACTCCACCAATGAAAGTCATGATACCATCAACTACAAGGTTTTGGTAAAATTCCTCTACCTCATATTGATACCATATGAAGGATTTGATGATATAGTCATAGAAGCCCATGCACTACAACGACTCCTTTAGCTCAAGAGGACCAATCTTAAGTTATTAATTATAGTTTTTCTTTTCCTGGATGGATCACTAGCTAACATCATGAGCATCCACACCCTCTTGGACGTTGTCATCATCCTATTTATCATCTTCTAATGACTCCTCTGGAACTTATTTAGTTGCCTACCACTATGCATGTGCTCAAACCAAAGATCAAAAACATGATTGTTTGCCTTTTAATCTACTTTTAGATGAAGGCCTCTCTGGAGCATCACCTATTGACTCTTGAATAAGGACTACAAGTTCTAGATTGGGTGATCTAAGTTCTTCTGCTTCTTCCTCCTTAAGAACTAATCATTCACACAAAGTTCCATAAATAGAGGCCTAAGATTATTTAATCTCATTCCTCATTGGTCTATAAAGGTTGGATTACAGTCACTCCAAAATGATTAGCTATGAAATATACTAAAAATCAAGTTAGTTTTTCAAGACATCACACTACCATTGTAATTATGCATAAGAATAATGATAAATACAACTATTGAAAAATTATTGAAAAAACATCATCAAAATTGTTGAACTATGATGTGCATGGGAAAGTATGATTAAGGTAGAAATATTTAAATAATTGCTAATTACATTAGTTGCATACCCAAAGAGATGTCTCCCTCCCATAACTAAGTTATAAGATACCAAGCTTAAACAGTAGCTAAAATACTAAGGACAAGAAGACCCAAGAAGAATGCATATAAAAATATTACTAATTCATCCATATGATAAAAAAATCTAGTAAACTTTCACTTGTTTGGATAAATTGGAGTAAGGATGATGAGAAAAATTGAAATGGTAGAGCATGAGAAGTGTTTGAATGCCTCTGACCCCTTCCCCACCTTCCCCCCCTAAATAGTTAATTGTTGATGTAGGAGGATGCACTAGCATAAGGTTATCAATGCCTCTACATTGATGTAGGGGTGCATTAGCGCATCCTCCTAAGTAAGGAAAAAACACCCAGCTTCATCCACAATATTTGCAACATACCTTTTGTGACTAAAAAAACATTGCACAAGATCCACAGCTCACCAAAATCGGCATGCATTCACCTTATAATATGTACAAGAAGCAAGACAAGAAGAGCATTACAAAATTACTTCAAAAAATATCATGGCTCATGGGAAATAAGTTGATTAATCAATTTATGTAATATGATGAATCTAAGAATATAAAAAAGGGATTATAATAACAAGATAATGATAATAGTACCAAAAATAATGAAACATAGACATAATTAAAGTGACTTGATAAAGTTTATCATGGTTAAACCTTAAAGAACAAAGAGTTGAAACTCACATAAATGAAAGACTAATTAAGTACCATATGCAATGAAATCCTTACCATCACTAGGAGATGATCTTTAGTTCATTCATATATAATGCCAACCCACTAAGGATTCATAAGTGAGTCCTCCTGAGAGTAGGCACTTATCTTCATTACACTTGTAAAACCTATTGATGAGACACCTATGGATTCTCAACAACTAATGAGACATTAGTATCAGACATGATTCTATCTTCTTGAATGGCTAGACCTCATCCTCTACATTTCTCGATCAACCTCCTATCACATATGACCATAGACAAGAATCGAATAGGAGAGATGAAGAATGAATAATAAATGAGAGAGTAAAGAAGAGAGTGCAATATCATTGAATCCCCAGCGAACCATTCAATTCACTCATGGAGCACATGAGCATGTCCTAGACCCCAGGAGGCATCCACTACCACATGCTATCACCACTACTTATCCACATAATAGGGATCAGCCTCCAAGTCTTCCTTCCAAGTGCAAGATCATACTGACCATATCTAGTGTCATCTAGCCTTTATTGTTCCATGGTATAACCATTGGTGTGAATGAAATCAAGGAAAAATATCACCAAACATCTAGAAATCAAGATTTTATTTTTTTTCCTTCATTCATGCATGTATTCATGAAAATCTTCCCAAATTTTTCTCTACCAGAAACCTTTCCTACGAACCCCTTGGTTATACTAATGAACCCACATTTCTACGAAAAGCACAATACCATGATCATCAAGATAAAAGTTTTTGTGTTTGAATTTATTTTAAGGTATGGGCTAAGGATAAATATTTTTAACCCTTGCAGCAAATAATTAGGGACTTGGATGAAAGAAATCATTGACCTTATTAAGAAATACTTTTGGGCTTTCATGTCCATGGATAGGGATGAGCAATGGATATTTTGGATTGCATATTATGGAAAGTCAAGTGATCTAGAAAATGGGTTGAACATGAGGAAACTTTGCATAGGTATAGGTTCAACCACTATTTTGACTTTGATGTAAGCAACTATGGTTTTGATTTAACTAATAAGCATGCTAATTTATAAACCGATGAGCTTGAAAGTACATTGCTCTTCCCATCGCCTCTTTGTTCTTTTCTCTTTTTTCAAATTTTATTTTTGTCATCATATATATTTTCTTTAGTTTCTTTCATAGAAAAATAATTTTTAATGGATCATGAAAATCATGGAAATGATTGAAGTTGCAAATCATCATCTAGAATCTTTGACTTACACAAACATGAGAATTCATCCCCCACCATATAACATGCATAGATTAATGAAATCAAAAACCTCTTCTAACCAAGGTGGCCAGGCAAGACACCACTACATCTTGGTCCAATCATAGTAAGTAAACCCATTGAGTGATTACAAGGATCCTTGACAATACACCCTTTCTAAACTAGTAACCAAGAACTCATCCAAAATTCTGAAGCTCAAACCCTAAGGTGTGAAGCCACAACCTACCTATAGTTCTACTAGCATTATTTTAACAGCTCATAGGATGAGTTCCTACTCCCTACTAAATCTAAGCTTGGTGCTAGTGATGAATGGAAGAAAAGTAAGTGGATGAATATTATTGCATGAGAATTCTATTAATCAAGTCTTTACATTGGACCCATTTGGTGCTCTTGCATCATCATTACATGTGTAGCTCAATCATCCACCATTAGCTTACTAGATGATCATTCATAAAGCATCTAAACTAGCTTTTCCACACACACAAATAAAAATACTCTAAAAGAAAATAAAATCTTATGATTGATTATCCATTAATCTCTAAAAGCATAAAATCCTAACAAAATGAACTAATATTTATTAATTTCACAAATGAAAATATCATAAAAATAAAATTTTGACATGAAGGGAAGGATTTCCCCTCCATGAATGATCCATGTCCATTACATGGAAAACCTCTAAGTAGTAAATTAAGCATTAAGCATGCTTAGAGGTGGAATATGTTCATTACAATACACTAGGTGCTACCCATCAAGTGTTCCATCTGGCTCATTTGAATCACTTATGGCCATAGTGCAGTAGGACTAGGAAAGATCATAGGGTATTGTCTTGTAGTTCATTCTATTAGTCTCATCCCTTCTATCAATCTAAAGGTGGAGGTCTTCAGAAATCAACATTGCATTTATAGTGCTCAACTAGGCTCTTCCCATTATAATAAGAAGATCCTCTTCCATTTTATCTCCTAATCTAGGCACCAAAAAATCAATGTGATACAACCAACCTACAACAGAAGTGATTATATTATATACCTACCCCACTAGGTATGTGTATGATTAATCTACTAGCTCCAATTGAATGTTGGTATGCTTGAGAGGACGAAGCTCCCAATCAAGGTACTATTACAATGAGATGAGATTTACTTCTAAACTAAAGTTACAAAGAGCTAGACAATGATCCTTTTTACCAAATTTGAATCTCCACCATAGGACTACTATGATCTAGTAACTTTTCATGCAAACTAGGTTAACATTACTCTTAATATCCTTGAGAGTAGTAATAATCTTTTTTTCCATTGCATTCCAAACTCAGTTAACATGGTGGACCAAGTTCATCAACAATTTGTTCATTTTGATTTGATCTTGTGCTAGAGCCTCAACTATAATGGAAGGTTCAATAGTATCTTCAACATTTTTGCCCTGTAATATATGTGATGAATCACAATTATTATCCTTGGCTAATCATCGCTTTCACCATTCATCCTCCATGATAGCAATGGTGTTTAATAGTGCTTTAATTTGTGCCACATAATTTTTATAAACCCGAACCATCATGTACATGTTCATACACTCTCTTGTTTCCTTCTTTAGCCTTTCTATAGTATGCATTAACTACTTTATTTGGCTAAAATCATGGTTCATAAAATGGTAAGAAATTTTCATATACCTTTCCATGGTAATTTCAAAGGGCTTATGGGCTCCTTACCTCCATTCGATCATCTCCTTCCAAATGTTTAAAATTTAGGCATAGGTCTAAAATTTTAAGAAGAATTTTTTGATCATATCATCATATCTTTAAATTAATCAAGAAGGCAAGAATTTATACCATGTCTTCACATATTCAACAAAGGTAAGGGAAAATAACCATAGCTTTTGTCAATTACTCACAATCCCTTAGAAGTAGCAAATATAATAGCAAATTTTTCCAATTACTCATGATCCCTTGGAAGTAGAAAATGTTATTAAATGATTACACATGAAGTTTAGAATCCTCACTGGTATATCCTCTATATGTTGGTACATCAACCATGTTAACTCATTTGATTTTGTTGTCACAAACATGCCCCCTTAGAATATGTACAACTTTTGTCAACTTATGATAATCATCCTAATCAAACAAAGAGAAACCATCATTACCATTGATAGGTCCAAAAAATACAAATGCTAGAACCTAGAAAGAAGATCATCATGTTGAGCTACACTTACAGTGAAGGAACTTGACTAGGGACCTTGATAGCTAATTGGTGCTTTGTATTTCTTTATCTAGTTTAGCTTTTTTCTCTCCATCTAAATATTAGAGGAAAATCCCATGCCAACCTCTTCTTTTGCTACTTGATCTTGAAGATCTTACATGTACAAAGACTCATAATCATCGAGCATGGGCTTATGAGCTTTGTACATAGTACATTCATCCTCTAGCCCCATATTGAATAAGACATTAATAAGATCATCTAGTGTAGTCATCACAAGATCCCTAGAGAACTAGCCATTAGCATCTCTCCACCTTCCCTACTTATCTTGATTATAAGATAACATAATCGATGTAAGGATCTTATCCTTTGAATGCTCAAAAGTAACAAAATTTCATCTTTTGGGTGCATTAAGAAAGGCCTTTAGTATACTCTTAGTGCTATCTATCAATTCATTTTTGTTTACAACCTACATGCACAACACTAAAATATGAACTTGATTTAAATAAAAGTCAAAATTAAGAATGTGAAAGTATTTCTAGATAGTTCATTAATGCCCTTCACAATAAAAGGTCCAATAATAGGGGTCCCACAAATTTTGGACTAATGGAATTTATCATACAAACCATAGTTTGATCCAATAATAAGCTTTGAGGACAATGTTAAGTGGATTGCTAAGAACACTCATGTATATAATTGCATTTAATAAATATAAAAGAGATTATAATATATATGATATAAATGAAAACTCATGTTGCCATGGTAAAATATAGAGAAAATATTTACGATTTTATATTTTATAATTTTATGGATTTTATAATTATAATAATAAATAATAAATAATAAATACACATACATTGCAATCCCACCAAGGCATCCCTTAAGGAACTTATGCAACACCACACACACAAATACAAATGCAAATAAAATGGTTCTTAGTCACAACCTCAATAACCCAACATGATGCTATATAATTGTGATCTCCTTGGATAAGGTTAAATCATCACAACTTATGAAAATAAGAAATAAATAAATATTTTTATGATCTTTAATATTTGATAATGTTTTTAAAATTTTAATGTTTAAGGTATCAATGGTATAAAAATGAGGAAAACTCTAAGCTTTATTCACCACTCAAACACTGGACTCCACATCAATCAAATGGTTCTAGGCTATGTAAGTAAGGTAGCGCTCTAATAAAGTCTACTTGCACTTGTATAAGTGATGACTCAAACACACACAAAATAGAGAAGGAATAACTTACCCAATGGAGGTAGAGCTCTTCACATAAAATAAAATGTAAAAAGTCAAAGGAAAAATTATTGGAATCAAGTTCATTTCATATGGAGCTCATCTTGGATATTTATAGTTTTTACAACATAATGGTAGGGCTTTGCTAGCACTGAGGCATCAACAGAGGCCTATTATCATAACAAAGACTTCCTAGAACATATTGGAAGAGGCTAAGAGATAAAGATAATCAAACCATACACTAAGGAGTATACGGTAGCATCCCTGTGCTAATGTAGGAGGTGTGCTCATGTAGGAAAGTTAGTGCATTCCTATCCTTGATACATTATCTTCATATTTCTAAATTAAAGACAAGATGGCTAAGAACATGTTAGAACCTTCTCAAGGTCTTTGAATGAAGCTATAAACTCTTTGAGAGGCTTGGAACATGCTACAAATCTACAAGTATGAACTAGAGGCAAGGATGCAAACCTGGGAAGTAGAAACCTTAATTGTACATGTGAAAATCACAAACATAGGGTACATGATATAAATCTAAAATCTAGGGCTTACAGTTGACTTACAAAATGCTACTAGATGACTCATCACTTATCATTAACAAATTACAACTTTCATAACATCAAAGGGAATGTTTTGCTATATAAAAATGCATTTTGGACCTAAGAACACCAAAGCAACATACAAATAAACCATGATCTTCATATTTAGTAACATGATGTTCAAAGATGTCAATGATTACATGGATGATTTAACTATAATGTCTATCATTGCAATTGATCATCCCACTATCTTAAACATATTCTTGGCCCAATTCAATAAGTATAATCGTCACCTCAATCCAAAAAAGTATGCCTTTGATGTAAAATTAGGATAAATGCTAGGATTTCTAGTCTGAGCCAATGCAATTGCAATAGATCTTGACAAAGTTAAAGTAATTATAAACCACACACTACCTATGTGCCTTAAAGGCATGATCATCTTGCAAGGTAGACTCCAATATATTCATTTTTTTATTTACAATCTTATTGATCAATTTCATCCCCTTTCTCACCTTCTTAAAAAATCTACAACCTCTAATTAGGACTCAAAGTATGAAGAGGCTTTCAACATAATCAAGCATGTCCTTACCAATCTTCCTATTCTTCATTGCCCTCAACTTGTTCTTTGTTTTTATATTTATCTTGCTAAGTCTAATCACTCTATTTTAGCCATGGTTTCCCAATGGTGCAAAGGTTATGTTGATCTTCCTATCTAATACATCTCTCATCCCTTATCTAATTGTGAAACATGCTACATGAACATAGAAAAATATTTCTAGGACCTTATCTTTTCCCTTAAGAAATGATGACACTACCTAATGGGGTAAAGGTTTATGTCATTTTCTAAAATAATGTCTTATGATTTGTTGCTACCAATCCTTATAATAATAACCGTATGGAAAAATGGAAAATAATCCTAACTAAATTTGACTTATCCTACCTTGCCCAAAATTCTATTAAGGGATAAGCCATATTAGATCTTCTCACATCAACTATACTATATAAACCTTCTATTATAACCATTCAAGCTTCCCTTAAAAAATCAATTAAGAAAGAGATAACTGCTCCTCCAACTATAATGTTGACATCCAAGGATTATGATTTACACTTCAACTTTGATGATACTGATACAATGCAAGGATCCAACATAGTTTGTGTACTTCATTGCCAAGATATGAATCCAATTTATCAAACTTATAGCTTCACTTCTCTATTCACTAAAAATGTAGCAGAATATGACAACCTTAATTGAGGTATTTTCTTAGCACTCCAACTTGGAATTTAGAGGCTTTTCATACATGATGAGTCTCAGTTGGTTGTATTCCAAGTACAAAATAAATATGAATATAAGGCTAAACACCTTTAACTCTATCTAGACATTTGGTCTTTCAATTTCTTGAATGATTACTCATAAATATTCATTACTTAAAAGACATGCACAGTGATGCATTAGCTACTTTTACTCTTCTTTTCAATAATATTTTTATTTAAGATCATTTATTAAAGATACACCCATTACTCTCATAGATACATGGTGTATTGGTTTAGTTAACTTTGGAGAAGAAGAAGAATACTTTAATATTATACAATACTTGCAAACCATAAAACCTCTCAAAAATCTATCTTATTAGCAAAAGGATGCTCTTGTGGATCATTGAACTTAGAAGAGGGGTGGGGGTGTGGATGAATAAGTTTTCCTAATTTAAAATATTTGAGACAAAGCACACATACCAAATTTAGTATGGTTTCACAACTTGGATAGTCCATACTTAAAGGGTCGATCGCAAGCACAGCTCCAGAGTTTGTTGCTCTCAAATGTGTTTTGAAGGGTACCATACCTTGTACAAGTTCTAAGCTCCACTTTGGAGTGATTTGATACTATGAATCCACTTAACCCCACAAGGTCCCAACAAGCTTAGAAAGTGATTTCTCAGATTCCCAAACCTTTACAACTTGAGCTCCACTCTAGAGTGTTGTGGCACTATACCAACTCTCAATCCCATAGGATCCCAAAAAGCTCAATCAAGATGCCTTCTAGCAAGAAGCACATCAACCTCATAGGGTAACAAAAGAGAACAACAATCATGAGGAAGGAATGCAACCAAGTTTTTTGATCCTTGCACTTTGAGGCATAGCTCACTTTGACCAATTCCAAATAGACAAATGATTGTATAATGAGGAACAATAATGAATACAATGATTACTTAATGATTACACAATGATAGTACAACATCTTGCTTATTTCCCAATGAGAATGATGTCTTCTTATAATCATTATGTTTTCTAAATCACCTCAGAGTTCATGCAACAACTAGATAATAGTTATTGAAGATGTCTTTTTTGTGACTAAGACATATTTGTGCATCTAAACTCAATTCTAGGAAGATGTATTCTTTTGGTGAAAGACTTCTTTTTGTAACTAGCCTTCGTTCTGCAAAGACATTTTCTTTTGATAAAAGATGTCTTTTTCTTCAGAAAGACTTCTATTTTTTCCCCAGAGATATCTTCTCCTATGTTGCCTTTAATTTTGCCAAGATGTCTTCTATTTCTTGGATACATCTTTCTTCATCTTTCTTTGCACTTTAAATTCTTCATTCATAGTCCAAGTTCTTGAACTCTCTCATGTATTCCTTGTCTCACTCCAAGGTCTTGATGATGTCAAATTTTCTTGTAAGTCATTAATGTCTATGAAGTCCTTGTCCACACTCTTGCCCTACAAACACAATTAGCCACACAAATATACAAGCATCATTGTACTCCATTTTACTCAACATTTTGACAAACCAAAAGGACAATAATCTATCCTTTTTTTGATGATTTTTAAAACTTAAAAAAATGGGTTAGTAGACATAAAAATATCCAAAAATATCCATAACTATACTCTCCCTCTTTTTGAACAACAAAAAGGACAAAGCAATAGTCTATAAAAAAAGAAAAATATTTCAATAGTACAACCAAGAACATAATTCTTCCCTGTTGTAAAAGGAAAGCCTATAAAAATTCCAATAGTGATTAATCATAGCCATACAATTGTCACAAAAGATATGAATCAAGCACAATCTCTATCTCCAAGTATAACATAAAGCAAATTTATAAACCTTTCATAATAGAAATACAAGTACTTCTTGCTTCAATGAAGTTCATATATACAAGAGAGGCTTAAGTACTCAAAGGAAGATATATTTATAGCATGCTAAAATATCAAAGTAGAGAAATTAGGTGAAAGGACACAAACTTAAAAATTGAATTTGTATGCTATCTTCAATTCATTGAGATCTATCCTTTAAAAATAACAAGCCACGAAAAATTCAAAGATGCCTAAAAAAATTGTAATTAATGTGTAGGAGACAATAAACTAGAATTCCAAAGACCAAAGATTGAGCATTTACAATCAAGTAACCTATTAGCTTGAACCAAATATCTCAATAAAACTTATATCTCAATATTCTATACACATCTCTTAGCAAAATTTTCAAAGGGCTGAACAAGTTAAACGAGATAGAAGCTGCCCCTTATTGAAAATCAATTTGAGGATCAAATAACCTATCCATTTTGAACCAATAAACTCATAAGGTAAACTAGTATGTCATGATTCTATTAGTACTTAACTCTTATGAAAGCATCATGAAGGTAATTATATGGCATGAAAGAAAGGATACACCTGTAAGTGTAAAATAAATTCTCATGAAGAAGGACAAATACCAAAATCAAAACAAGTGAATGCTCAAAAAGAGCCAAATAGAATCTTAACATGATGTTCAAATAGTAACAAAATGATATCACAAGGTAAAATATTTGTAAGATAACTTAACCAAGATTTAGTTAATCTTTTACATTGGATACTATACCATACCCTTGCATGACATGAATCCTTTCTCATAATGATATATGGCTGTGTGAGTGCTTCCTGGTAGAAGTCTCTAAAGACTCCTCCTACATTAATGACCTCCAACATAGATAATGAGGAAAATGATCCTCTTAGACATGTGTAGCTCTTCTTGGACTTTTAGGATCATTTTGTATTTTTTGTAAATCACCAAAGCACTACAACTATAAGTCAACATTAAGATCAAATGTCGAGACTAAGGTCTCAAATTAGCAATATGCATAGCATATTCAAAGTTGTGTCTACTTAAAAATCATGACTTATCACAAAAACGGCTAAACTATTTTAAAGTGCATGAGCTTAGAACTAGATCATCACAAGAAGTACAGATCATGCAAGATTGAAAGTAACACAAAAAACCAACTAAAAATATTACAAGATAAAAGCCCAAAGAAAATCAATACAAGATCTATACTACATATTTTCATAAATTTCATCAAGCACAAAATGAATATGAGAGATACCCTAAATAATTATTTCAACAATATTCTAATCTAGACATGACACAAACAATTTTGGACTTCTCAAATCATGTACTCATTAACAAGTACGCAAAGAGATGGAAACTTACCTTGACTTACCTTGCTTACATGTGAGAAGAGAAGATTAATGGGGTTTGAGATGAGGTTCTCTATCATGAAATACCTCCTCATCCTTAGGTTCTCTTTCATTAGATCATGTATGTGATGTCTCTATTTGTTCATGTTCTTTATGAAAGAATCCTTGATCACTTATTACATCATTTTGAATTTTCCACTTCACTTTATTTTTAGCTATTGGTGCCTATCAAAGCCTTTTTGACAAGAACAAGTGTCAATATTTTTTTGATCATCTTGAGAATAGTTAAAGGTTTGCTTACCACCACAGTTTTTACACACAAATAATGTATTCTCCTCATGAACAATGTTATTAAACCTGATTATGCTTAAGCTTGAATTTTCCTATGTTACCTTTTCCAAATTCTTTGGTTGTTTTTTAGGAGACTTCTCTTCTTGAACCTTTCTACAATCCTTATTTAAAGGGGTTATTTTTTGAATATTAGCTTTTATATCTGAGATCTCTCCTTTTACTTTAGTATGAATATAATCTATCTTAGAAATTAAAAATTTATTTGCCTTCCTAATCAAATAATGTAAAAGAAAAATTTCTTCTTTAAGTTTACTATACCTATTATTACACTTACCACCTTATTCAGTCATATGTGAAGAATTTTTATCTACGAGAGCCATGCATATGAGATGTGAATCTATGAAATAATTGCATGCTTCTTCTTCACTTTGCTCACCATCATTCCAAATTAAATAAAAGTTTCAATTTTCTAATTTCTCATCATTGGATCTATTCTTTGGTTGTACTAGTTATCACTAGGATGTTCGAAGGTCATATGGCCTCTTCCTCCACAACTCCAACATTGTATAGAAAAGAAATCTAAGTTATAATTCAAAACATTTTTACCTCTTTCTCTACCTTTGAATATATTGGGTCTTTATTGAAATGCTCCCTTGTTTCTTCTTATTAGTAATTGTTGTAGATTTCTTGAGAGAAAAGCAATCTCATCTTCACTACCCTCATCATGCTCATTGAGCTCCTTCTTCATGGAGGCAATCTTTGGTGTAGTTGGTCTTTCTTGGATGGCTCCTTCACTTATGAGATTCATTTCATAGGAAATGAGAGAACTTTGAAGTTCTTCAAATTCTAGAGTTGAGAAATCTCTAATTCCTTCCATAGCTGTGACCTTTATTCTAACCTCCAATTAAAGAGTTTTGATCATCTTGATAATGACATCACTCTCTGGAAAATATTTACCTATACCTCTAATAGCTACAACAATATCATTTGCTCTATATAAGTAATCTTTTATTTTCTCACCTTCTCTCATTTTGAGTTTATCATATTTGCTTTGCAAAACTAACAATTTAGATTTTTTAACAATAGAGGTTTCATCATAAGTAGCTTCTAAAGTTTGCCAAATTTCTTTGGTTTTTTTACATCCTACTACTCTATTAAATTTAGATTTATTCAAAGCATAATATAAAAATTTTTTTGCTTTTGAATTAAACATGAACTTATCTTTCTCTTCTTGAGTCCATTTGTTGCAAGGCTTGATGATGTTGGTAAAGCTATCGATAGGAAAAGTGTAGCCTTCAAGGATTGACTCCAAAACTTCAAATTCCATGGATTCAAAGAATCCTTACATTCTAGATTTCTAGTAGGCAAAGTTGAGTCCATCAAACATGGATGGCTTTGTATAAGATGTCCCCTACATTATTTACTCTTTGAAGTTGATGATGAAGAAGAGTACTAGGATTTGATACCATTTGTGGATTGTTGGACCTAAAGAGGGGGGAGGGGGTGTGGGAGATGAATAAGTTTCCTAATTTAAAATCTTTGAGATAAATCACACACACCAAGTTTAATGTGGTTTCCCAACTTGGGTAGTCCACACTTAGAGAGTAGATCACAAGCACACCTCCAAACTTTGTTGCTCTCAAATGTGATTTGAAGGGTACCATACCTTGTACAAGCTCTAAGCTCTTCTTCAGAGTGATTTGATGTTACACATCCACTCAATCCCACAAGGTCTCAACAAGCTTAGAAAATGATTTCTAGGATCCCACAACCTTTACAACTTGAGCTCCACTTCGGAGTATTATGGCACTACACAAATACTCAATCTTGTAGGATCTCGACAAGCTCAATCAAGATGCCTTCCCATAAGAAGCACATCAACTCTACAAGGCAACAAAGGAGAACAATGATCACAAGGAAAGAATGCAACTAAGTTTGCTAATCCTTGTACTTTGAGGCATAGTTCTCTTTGACTAATTATAAAAAGAGAAATGATTGTACAATGAGGAACAATAATAAATACAATGATTACTTAATGATTACACAATGATAGTACAAAATCTTGCTTCTTTCCCAATGAGAAAGATGTCTTCTTATAGCCATTATGTTTTCTAAATCACTTTGGAGTTTGTGCAATGGCTAGATAATAGTTACTGAAGATGTCTTTTTTGTGACTGAGATGTACTTCTGCATCTAAACTCCATTCTAGCAAGATTTATTCTTCTGATGTATTTTTTGCGATGGAGACATATTTCTACATTTGAACTCCATTCTAGGAATATGTCTTCTTTTGGTGAAAGACATCTTTTTGCAACTAGCCTTGATTTTGGAAAGACATCTTCTTCTAATGAAATATGTCTTTTTCTTCAGAAAGACATCTATTTTTTTGCAAAGATGTATTCTCCTATGTTGCCTTTAATTTTTCCAAGACATCTTCTATTTCTTGGATATGTATTTCTTCACCTTCCTTTGCACTTTGAATTCTTCATTCCTAGTCCAAGTTCTCAAACTCTCTCATGTCTTCCCTGTTTCACTCCAAGGTCATGATGATGTCAAATTTTCTTGTAAGTCCTTGAGGTCTATGAAGTCCTTGTCCACACTCTTGCCCTACAAACACAATTAGCAACACAAGCATACAAGTATCATTGTACTCCATTTTATTTAATGTTTTCACACACCAAAATGTTAATAGCTCTTTGTAAATGTTCTCAACATTTTTGTATTATTGATTGTAGTATTTTATATCATACTCCACATTAGGTGTTCTTCTACATTTTCTAAGTCATGAAAAAGCACAACAAATTTTAGAATAGGTTCATTCTAGTGTATGTGATGGTCACTTAGACTTACAATCTCTCATAGCCCATATCATTTTGTTAGATTACTAGTGCCCTATAATGTATAGGAATACACATATGATAGTTAATATTTGTAATACATATCAAACTTATACTCCACTTATTTATATTCTATATCAAGTGCTTATGACCTTAGAAATGAATGTTGGATCTCATAGGCTCTATTAATCCTCCATCTTCCTCTAGTCATAAATTTATTTTAATAACTAGAGAATATTTAAACAAATGAGCTAAAGTTATTCCCTTCAAATTTGTAACTTCTAAGCATATTTGTTGTTTTATTTTGGATCATGTAATGACTCATTTTAGCATTCTCCTCTTCATTGTAACTAATAATGAAAATTATGTTAAGAGCAAAGAACTTACCAAATTCTCTGATCAGTACCAAATTACAAAATCATTCTCTTCTCCATAGTATGCATAATACAATGTTCAAGTCAAGTCAACCAATAAATTGCTCATCTATTTTCTCAAAACCATGCTGGAAAAATCCCAACATAATTAGCATACTTAGTTATCCCATTCACTTTAGGTTTATCATACTACCTTTCAAAATGCAACTAGCTAAACTTCATTCATGCTTACCTATAGATCAAAAGCTATGTTATCAATGAAGCTGGATGTTCCTTCTCTTCATGCAAACCTTGAATAATTGGATGTCAAATGAGAATAATAACAACATGTGCTATGTTGAACTAGGCATACTTGAAGAAAATTTTAAGCACGCTACTATCAACATGAAAAATCATGAAGAAGTCATGCATAATCTCCATGACAAGCACATCAAACTCAAAGAAAACAAAAAAGGTGAGCTTATCCTTAGGTATTTTCCTAATGCCAAAACAAACAAGTTTATCCAAACTGGCAAGGTTCCTTCATTTTCCTCAAGAGCCTTAAAAATGAAGCATACTACTTGGTAGATTTAGAAGGAAATTAGTAACCAGTTCCTGTGAATAAATCATACTTGAAAAAATACTATATTTGAGATAAAAGAAGAAGAAGAATATATATACCTTTTAGGTTTTCTCTCATTTCTTTTTCCTTACTTTACATATTTTTATTGCATTATTGTAATCTTCTCCCTATCTTTATATATATATATTACTATTATTCTTCCAAGTTTCTCTCATATGATTTTAGTTATCTTTCCTAATCTCTTATTATCCTGTTCTACTAACTTTCTTCTTCAACATACTATGGTGAGGATATTTATCAACAATATACCTCATGTACTTAGCAATGAGTGTTATATCATTTTAACTCCATGTAAGGACATGTTGATTTTAACTAGGGTAAGAAGGAAATTAATCTATGAAGCATCAATAATCATTATAGTGTGGGACCTAGTTATGTCTCCTTCTACGGTAGAGCTTCTCATCTTAGTTTATATGTGATGTTTCTTATTTCTTTCTTTAATTTTATTATTTTTACAATTTTACAAGTCTATTTTTCATCTTTCCTTTCTCATGCTTCTCTTATTCTTTCTCTAACTCCACTTCCTAGTTCATTTCCTTTGCTCTCATCAACATATCAATGAGGATTAAGTAACTTATTTTATTCTACTAAGGGTATGTTAAGAGTATGAATGGAATAATATATGATCATCCTAAATAGCAACCTTTTAGCCATCATGTATGTAGGATTTAATCATGTCCTTTTTTTATGATAGAGCACTATCTAATTGTAGCTATATTAGTAATATTCTAATTTTCCTTCTTTTTGTACTTCTTTCTCTATACTTTTTCTTTTGTAGGTACATCAATCAAAAAATCATTCTATTCTATATGTATCCTCCTTTAGCATCTTGACAACATTTATTAAGAGAGGGTAATGTTATACCCACTTTTTCAATTCACTAAAGATTGAAACTATGTGTGGCCCTAACATTATTCCATGCAAGTGTGAGCATCAAACTCCCCAAATACATCATCATGAGATACATTCTCAGCTCCAAAATATTTTTATAGATCATTTGAGTTCATTCTTGGTAACCCTAGAAAAATTCTAAAGTTAAAAGTTTTCTAAGTATTCGAGGTGATGCAAATTCTAACTTAATCTTCCTTGGACATCATAAGAAAAAAACCCATAAAAATAAATTCATAAGACATCGTTTTAGCCTTTGGAAGCCTCTAGAGATTATTCATAATGATACCTTAGCATTTGAACTTTAATTTTATTAATTTCTAGAAAGTTCATGAAAATTTTCAATATTTGTTTTAACTATAGCTATTACTAACACTAACATCATCAATGTCAATGCTAAAAATACCATATTTGATACCTCAAAACCTCATAAAACTATGTTTTGACATGAATCATGAATTCCCAAGGCCTTGATTACTCATTGATAGTAGTTCAAAACTTTAGACTTCAAAAATTGGAACCTGTTGATAGGTTCTTTTGAGACTTAGAAAATCAACATTTTTTTAAAGTCTAGAGAAATCTAAAACTTAATGACTTATCTTAGCACCTCTAAGAGCATCACCAGTACCTTTGTGTCACATCACACCTATCTTTTACAACATTCCATAGGGTAAAAAAGCTCTTGATGCTTAGAAAACATCATTATAGATCATTCTAGGATTAATTATGGCATCTTCAAAGTTAGAATTTTGGACCAAAAGAATTCTTGGAAATTTTTTTAATTGAGTAGTCAAAACTAATATTAGCATCAACATTGGAATTACCATTGAAACTATTAAGGCCTATATTACCATCTCAAACCAACATTTCACAATGTTAATAATCCTCATCTTGGTGGCCTTCCAAATTAGTTTAGAGGCCAAATGAAGTCATGGGAACTCAAAATTCAAGTTTGGGCAGAGTGACAAAAATTCCACCAAGTATGGTTGATACAAACACTCATGCATTAGCATCACTAATTTTCAAATCATCATTTTAACCTGATACACCATCATATCCTATAATTAACCTCATCTCATGGCTTTCAATTTTCTTTGTATTATGTTGACATCATTTAGCCCATTTCAATGATATTTCAAATGTCTTAAAAGTTTGGAAGTAAGATTCAGAAAAGTTTTGAAATTGTTTCTAAGTATGAAGATGATGCTAAAGCTAATGTCAATGTTAGCATTATTAGCACTTGCGTTATCCAATCTTGAACATTTAAGCTTTACATTCAATGCCTTCTCCTGATCTCTTTGCTTTCTTGACATCATCTTGATATCAATTGGCATCAATTACAAGATCAAAAGAAGTTCCAAAGACCTAGAACTAGCACTTGGACAAAACTGCAAAAATTCATCTACGTATTAGTCACCTTGATGTCGTTAGTGTCACATCTTCTTGGTTTGAGCATCGTTAAAGTCACTCATTAGAATTGCTATTTTTGAACTCAAGGTCAACTTTGAGTGAACTATACCTAACTCTAAGTTTTATTTTAATACCCCTAAGTTATGTTTGATAAACCTAGCCTTATAAATACAAGTTCAAAGAAAAAATTTTAGGGCCATTTTCTTGAGATCTGGGAGCACTTATTAGATTTTAGAAAATCAAGAGAATAAGCACCTATCAACATCACAACATCCATGTGCTCCCTAGCCACCTTCTACACCTTCAGTATCACTTCCAAAGAGAATTTATAGGCTTCTATAGCACATTCTAGAGTTGGAATTTGTTTTAATGTCAAAATCAATGATGAAACCCTTCATCAAAATAATCCTATTTTAGCCTAAAATTGATTCAATATCACATCTATAGCTTTTTCATCCATATTCAAATCCTCTAGAGGTTCAATTTCACTCTTAAAATCCATATTTTGCTTAAGATCAGAGCTCTTATTATCAATTTTAGTTCACTTTTGTGTTTCATATATTACTTATAGTTTTGGTCCTCTATAGGAGTCAAACACTTTCTTACTCATTAGTAAAGCATTTTATTTTTTTGAATGGGATTGGATACCCTCATCCCTATATCATAGTCTCAATATTTTAATGTTTTATGTTCTTTTACTTAGATTTTATACTTATTTCTTATTTTATTACTCATAGTCTATTCCATAGTTTATTATTTAGTAGTTTATAGTTATCGTTGTTAGCAGTAAAACCTTACCTTTTCATCATTATCATTCTTGGTTTATATGCAATAGGCAAAATCCATATTTGATTGGATATTTCATGCTCCTTCATTTCATAATTGTTTATATATCAATGATTACATTGATTTGAAGACCATTTATGGTTGTGTACTAAGTATTTTAACACTTAGTTCATGGAGGTGTATAGGGACCTTGGTAGAAGATAACATTAGATCAACATCTAGACCATCCAAATCATAACCTGTAGGATCACATGATAACCACATTTGCATCAAAATCATTTGTCCAAAAAAACCCATGTTGCTTTGCATGTTATAGGTGTTAATATTACCTACATGATCTCCCAAGTCATATTATTATCTTTCTCTAATAAATTTTTTTATCATCTCCTCATCCTCTATTTTTCTTGCTAATTCAGCTTTTGCTTCTCTTTCTCTAGCATTTAGTTCTTCCCTTACTTTTTTTTTCTTCTTTTTCTTTTGCTTTGCTCTTTGCATCCTCCCTTATCGTTTTTTTTCTTCTTCCTTAGCTTTCTTTTCAACTTCTACTCTAACCAAAGCTTCCTGCTCCACTTTATTTAGAGTGTTTTTAGTAGCTACTAAAACTTCAACAAGCATAAAATGTTAAAATTAAATACATAAATAATAATTAAAAATATAAAATACATAATAAAAAATAAAATAAATCAGAAAACATAAATAAAATGTAAAATAATAAATTTTGCTTACCCTAGCAACCTCTTCCCATAACCTCTCCTCCTTAGAATCATAAGTATCTACCATCTCAACAATCTTATCTTCTTGGAGGCCTGGCCCTCATTTAATGTTCTTGTAGCATATTTCATAAACACCTTCATCCCCTACATTGTGTTACCATAAGCAAAATGCTTTATGGGCATTACCAAGTTGTCTACATGGAGGATTCAACTACATCCTCCTATCATAAGGACACAACATCTAATGATCCTCTACTTGCATATGAAAGGTTCATCATGATGTTGGTGATGTATTGATACAATAATGATAGGAAGTCCTTGCTAAATAATTTCCCTTCTTGATGATCACTACAAGCAAGAAACTTCATGAAACACAACATCCCATAATAAATGCTAAAGTTCACTAAGTTGTTGGAGCCACTATCATCAACAAACATAATCTTATCTAGCATCTTACCCACATTCTAATCCAAGTGACTCATCTAATCATAAGCAAGATCCCTTATCATAGTGTTATAGATCACCATTAACCATTAGGGAGAGGTAATTCTTGTCTATCTAAATCACCTATAGAACACCCTCTCGATAAGCAAATGGTAAAGCTTGATCAAATCTTCGATTTGATAGTAAAGGATGTTTTGATCCTTATCAATGTACTACATCCACTCTTCCATTTTTTGGCTATCCATACATGAAAACTTGCCATTGTACTCAACAAGGAAACATTCATTAGGAAAGTCAAACCAGTATCACAATAAGTCCCTTTTCCACTATAATATCACCTTCTTACCTTAAACCTATAACATGAACAAATACTACTAGCTAGAGTAAAAATTCATCATAGTAATCACATTTGCCAGTGAAATGTTTGATAATCTCAAGGTAAAGAGAGAAATCAATCCTTCTTGATCAAAACTATAAAGATACTTCCTCCCTTTCCCACTCATCAATCACTTATGAATAGATGAAATGTTGTGGATATTTTCATAGAATGACCTTTTTGTTACATTATCCAATTCAATATAAACTACTTTGGGGATTTTAATTTTATTTATAGAACTAAAAACCAAACACACAAAAATTAACATACATAAAATTAAAAACAAGCATATAAATAAAAAACATCAAAAATAATATAAATAGCATCTATAATACTAGAAAATTAATATAAAACATCCCATAGAAATCTAACTATAACATAGTAAAACAACTAAGTATTTATTTTTTGAAATACCTTTTGAGCTCAATAGGATCCTAGAACCACTAGGCCACTCCTCATCCAAGCACAAATCATCCCTCTTATGAAGCACATGAACCAAATTAGCCCTTTGGAAAGTAGAATACCAATGATGAAATTTAGCCTAATTAATGTTATTTAGGAATTGCTCAAATATGAGCAAATGCCAGTTATGTACAAGAGAAATTTCTTGTAGTGTCCTCTATACTGTCTCTAGATAGAAATCCTCCCTATCAAGCTCATCAAGCCTACAAACTTACATCAAACACATAACATTAACAAATCATACCAAATCATGATTAAAAGTGCAAACTCAAAAAAAAAAAAAACTTATAATACAACTCACAAATGCATGTTAACTCATTTTGCCAACATGATGTAATTCCTTCTAGGCTAAATAAGCTCTCAACCTAATGTGAGTCCAAAAATAGAATGTTATCAAGGTTAAAAATCTTGTAGAAATGGTTCCTTCACAAGTGATGAAGTGTCATTGAGTCTTGTGTCGACTAGGCCACGTATATGGTGTCGCGTATACGTGGCCGCGTTGACGCGGGCCCGTCAACGTAGCCTGCCGTGTTGATGTGGGCTCGTCGACGTGGCCTTCCTACATCGATGTGGCCCCATTTATGCAGCCGCCCATCTCGGCCTATAAATAAGAGGGCCTTCCGCCTCATTTAGGCATCTTTTAGTTAGTTGTAGCGAAGCTCTTGCAGTTTGTTCCTGCAAGAGATAGAATATTTTCCAAGTGCCCGCAGCAGGTGTAAGAAAAGTGATCGGCTCTTTATTCGAGTGCTGATGTATCTGAGCCCATCGGCATGACGACAATAAAGACAAACTATTCAAGCATTCCTTGAAGCATTTGGACTTAGCTATTTTATGAATTCAGTAGTTTAATATATATATGCTTTATTAGTTACATGTTAATTACTTAAGTTTCTGTTATTATTATTTTAATCGCTATTGTTCATTTGTAGTTCATAAAGGCCATAAGTATGACCATCTCGAACATCAATCAAACACTTGATAAACCCAGTGACGCTTAATGTCTGGTAGCCCAGAAGTATTAAGAGATGCTCAGAACGTGCTCAGAAGATGGGACAAGATATGTATGCTAGGAATAATTAGAATATAAGTTAGGATAATTAAATATTAGATAATAGTTTATTCCTTACCTTTCATACCTTAAATTAGCCACCCAAAAGATATGCAAAAAGCTATAAAAATCATTAGCCTTAGTCTCACTTAACCATCGTAAATGGAACATCACAAGTGAGGTTAGGAAGAAAATGACCATTCTAACCCAGAGTTTCACTGGTTAGAGTCTGGTGTATGGTAAGTACTTACAGTCTACGAAACTCGATCGGGTCGCATGTAAACGCTCGTGATTCGTATGGTTGGGCGTAGGGGTACCTAGCTGCTCATCATTGGCATCGTTGTCGGGGACTGTAAGTCTTACATGCATCATCTAACCTTAGTGAAATTATCATTCAAGTCATTGGAATGAACCTAGGATAGAAACATTCTTGCACACTAGGTAGATTAAAGTTAGTATTAAGGTACATCGATTACGTGGACCATCTAATGTCCAGCATGTCTTCTTACAGGAGGGAGATATCCACCCCATCGATGCCACAAGAATGTTGGGTGATGTACAAGGATCCTGATGAGTATGTCCCTAATTTCATGTTCATCCTACATTAGGATGAGCACCTACGATGGCAGGTCATGAGGGTAATATTGTACACCCTCTCGACCGATCAGCTCCTATGATGCTATTTCACAATCTTGGAAGATTAGGCATCCAGAACCTTGGAGTAGAGTATGTCATGGAGGACCATGACTATCAGGACTATTGTCCCAATGAGGCTTAATGAGCAAGAGATCAGCAGAAGGTGAATAGATATGAATAGCTAAAGGGAAAATAATTCAGTAACCCCTTATTTCTGCAAGGACTGCTAGACGATGGGGATCCCATCTTCCATGACATCCATTCAACCGAACTTCCCTTGGGACACCAAGTTCTCCAATCCATGATTCATTCCAAGCACCTAGGTGGCTAAGATTCCCAAGGGGATGAATGGTCACATAGTAAGGATGAATGGGATAATTAGAACCATCATCAAGGTAGAGGGAGAGATCCCTCTCCTTCTTCTCAATCCTCTCGCTCTCCTTCTCCTTCATCCAGCTCAAGTTCTAATCATAACTGAGGTAGGAGGAAGCAAAAGGATGGGGATAAAAAGGTTTGGAAGAATCAGAAGGAGAAACAAGAGGAAACACACGAACCATCGAATGATGCTCGCTGGCATGAAAGGAGAGATAGCTGGAATCATCACAGACATCGTGGTCCTCAACAGGACTATGATTTAGATGAGCCATTGTTGGCTACCCGGAGTATGCTCCAGATGTCTAAGGAAGTTCAAATTCCTAGTAGGCACATAAAGGATAGCCGTATCAAGCACGTTGATATGAACAACATCCCTAGATTTGAAGGGGGATACAAATGTGATCTGCAGACCCACCTGCAGGCATTCCATGACACCTGCACCCTACAAATCATTGACAATGATTGGCAAAGGTTGAAGCTGTTCCCTCGCACACTCATCAAAGAAGCTAAAAGTTGGTACTGGTCCTTGGAGCTGGAATCAATTAGAAGATGGAGTACAATCCTTGAAATTTTCAATGAAAGATATCAAATGTACTCCAGAGTGGCAAACCTGAGATGGAAGATCCAAGGCTAGAAACAAGGAAACCATGAATCCTTGGATGCTACCATGAGTAGGTACTACTCGTTGTTGCATCGATGCCCTGGTGATGGTTACTCTCAACGGGCACAGCTTTGCGACATCATTGATGGGCTCCATTTTGAAACGTGAAAGACCCTTGGTGTGTAGGCCCAGGGGCGACTATCAGAGCTAAGGGCCTATCAATTGCAACACCTCATTGAACAGGTGGCTAAGGAGGAAGGAGAATTTAGAAAAAAGGAGAGTTTAGAAGAATTCAACTGGGATCCTTCCCTTAGAAAAAGGGAAGTCTATTTTTGTGATGAGGAGGAAGAATCATTGCTAGAAGCAGTGGTAAACTAAAAGACCTTGCCATTACAAAAGTTCACATCTGAAATTTCGGTAAAGGTAGATAAGATATGGGACTCTTTGGACGAAAGGGTCCAAAGCGTGTTGAAAATCACCAAGGAGTCCAAAGCATAAGGTAATGACTGCGATCGACGCAGGAAGAAGGAAGCTGAACATGCCCTATATAAGGGAAAGGGCAAAGTTGCTGTAGCAGAGCAAGTTACAGACTCTGACACCAAGGAGGAAGATGAATGTGACATATGCCTATATGAACATCCTAAGGGATGTTTTCCTATGGTGTCACATCTTCAAGAGTTTGGGGTGTACGCATTGAACCCTCGCTTGGCACAAAGGTAAACACCTTGAAGGTTGCCTTATCCACAAGGTAATTCTAGGTGATTCCACCAGCAGCAGCAAGGATACTATCCAAGTGGAGCACCATTGCAACTGTATGAATACTTCCAATAGTGGCAGCACCCACAAACATGGGGGATGCCACCTCCAAGATAACAGTACCCTTACAAATAGCCAGATCCTTATGGGTACTATGTTCAGCAACTGGTCTCTCCAAGGGACTCTTCTAGCCATGCAGCCTTTCAAAGTCATTACCACCCCTCAGAGTATTTTTGACCTTAATCTCCATCACCCCAAGGGGAAAACCTACATCTCTTTTATCCTCCATCACCTTCTCTTGCCACTCCTCCAGCACATCCCACTCAGCTGCCACCTGCACCTCCGATACAGGGAGAGATACCACCACAGCCACAACAACGAAATGCTACAAGGGTTGTTAACTTACAACCAGCACCTTAGCTGAGTGGACCGAAACCCAAACCACGGAAACATCCCTTTTTCCAGCCCAACACTTTGAACATACCCTCGCATATACCTGTGGCCAGTGCCTTTGAACCTACAAGCACCTCCACTATTCCACCACCAGAGCAGCCTCCAAGCAAACAACAATAGCACTCCAATGTCCAGATGGTCATGCTCATGCATGCTATGACTAACTAGATCAAAGTAGGTCACCTTCCCCAAAAATTAACTGATCTGGGAAGCCCCCTCATTTATCTTCAGGTGGTAGGGAATGAGCTATGCAAAGCTCTTCTAGACTTGGGTTCAGGGATCAATTTGATCTCTCATGATATGTACAAGAACTGGAACCTACCCATGCTAAAGAAGAGAAACATTCGTCTCAAGCTAGCAGACTAGTCCATCACCATTCCCTTGGGATTGGTGGAGGGCATTGTGACCATCATTTGTGGGTGATCCTACCCTGCTGATTTCCTGGTTATCCGTGTAGATAACTACAAGGGGAACTTCCTAATCATCATGGAAAGGGCTTGGCTAAGCATGGTGGATGCACGACTAGGCCTCTGCAATCTGTCCCTTGAAATTTCCAAGAAAAATTCTTTCGGGAAGATCGAGAAGAAACACATTCCATGCATCATGTACAGTGACTCAGGGTGCAACTGTGTGCAACAATTATGGTCTGCTAAGTGGATATCCCTTCAAGCATGCAGTCGATGTACTGAGGAATCACCTAGTCAACAATGCTTGTACGTAGTAGCCACTAATCAAGAAGGCAACCAGTGGCTGACAGCTGATGCTAGCAGCACATTGTGCATGGAACCATCAAAGGGGCTTGTATAAGCCTACATTGACAACAGAGATGAAATGGAAGAGATTCATCAACAAGTCTCCACTGTTGATGACCAAGATGACTGGGGATAGGTAGAAATCCCTAAGAGCTTCAAACAAGAGCCCCTAGAGTTAAAGTATTTACTGACTCACTTAGAGTATGCATTTTTGTAAAATGGCAATCCAACAATTATTAATGCCACCCTTGCTCTAGAACAGAAGAAGAAGTTGCTGGAGGTGGTAAACAAATGGGTTGCTGCATTCGCATGGTCATATCCTGAGTTGACTGGAGTTGATCCCAGGGTCTGCCAGCATTGGATTTATCTTGACCCTTCCATGAAGTCATGATGATAGCCACAAAGACGGTTGAATCCCAAATTGAAGAAGGTTTTAAAAGATGAAATCTAACAGCTGCTAAAGGCGGGATTCATTTATTTTGTTGCTGATTGCGAATGGGTTAGCCCACTCGTTATCATGCCCAAGAAAGGTGGCAAGTGGAGGATTTGCATTGATTTCCTGTTGCTCAATATGGCAACCTTCAAGGACCACTTCCCACTCCCATTTGTGGACCAAGTGTTGGACATCATAGCTGGGCACTGCTACTATAGCTTTTTAGATGGTTATAGTGGTTATAACTAGATCCAAATAGCACTAGAGGACTAGGCCAAAACTACTTTCATGAGTCCATGGGGGACTTTTGCATACAAGAAGATGCCCTTTGGCTCGTGTAATGCACCCCCTACATTCCAACACCTTCTCTTAAGCATTTTCTAGCAACAAATCGGCAATGGTGTGAAAGTCTTCATGGATGAATTCTCCACCTATGGGGCTATGTTCAAGCAAGCCTTAGACCGTCTTGAGTAGGTTCTCAAATGGTGTATAGACACCAATCTATAGATCAATTGGCAGAAAAGCCATTTGATGGTCCAAGAAGACATTGTGTTGGGGCATCACATCTCACAAACAGGGATTAGCGTAGATCCTAAAAAGATCAGGGTTATCCAAGGAATCACCTGTCAACCAAGTACCATTAAAGATGTCCGGTCATTCCTTGGACACATTGGTTACTACCGAAGATTCATTAAAGACTTCTCAAAGATCGCCAAGCTGTTGGTAGAGTTGACAAAGAAGGATGCTCCATTCATCTAGACCAAGGAGTGCAAGTCTGCATTCCAAGTGCTAAAATAGAAACTCATAGAAACTCTAGTTCTATGAGCCCCTGATTAGTCTAGACCCTTTCATATTATGATGAACGCATCCAACTTCACCATGGGAGCCATGCTTACATAGTGTGACAATCAGAAATATCCTTATTATATCCATTGTGCAAGCCGTAGTATTGTGGGTGCTCAGTTGAACTACACCACCACCAAAAAGGAATTGATGGCAGTGGTGTTCGCCTTGGAAAAATTCCAGCACTATGTGCTCGGATACGAAGTTTTTGTGCATACTAACCATAGTGCTATCCGGTTCCTAATGAACAAACCAATAGTGAGCCCTCACATCATCCAGTGGCTGGTGATTCTTCAGGAGTTTGATCTTATCATGGTGGATAGGAAGGGGACTAAGAATGTTGTTGCTGACCACTTTTCTCAGTTTTGTTGGGATGACGTAGAAGAGGAGGCATCCTTATCTGATGAATTTCGAGATGAACTCCTCTTCATAGGCACAGTTAATCCTCAAGCAACCAAGGAATCCCCTTGGTTCAACCGCATCCTCACCTACCTCACAACCTAGGAGCTGCCTAAGGAGTGGAACCATTGGTAGAAACAAAAATTTCTCCATAAGGCTAAGCATTTCATGGAAATCAATGGCCACCTTTATAAGGTATGCATAGATGGCTTAGTTCGATGGTGTGTCCCTGATGATGATACGCTGCGCATCCTCTAGGATGCTCATGAGGGCCCTTGTGGGGGCAACTATGCTGGATGCTACACTGCCATTAAGATCCTTCTTGTAGGGTATTACTGGCCCACTATCTTCAGGGATGCACAATGGTTTGCCTGCTTCTACGATCGATGCTAGAGGAACGGTGGGATGACAGCACGGTTAGAGGAACCTCAACAGTGGATCCAACCACTGGAGCCCTTTGACATTTGGGGCATCACCTTCATGGGATCCATCAAACCCTTGTCAAATGGAAAGGCATAAATCATCGTAGCTATGGACTATTGTACAAAGTGGAGAGAAGTGGCCGCTGTGGTCGACTGTTCTTCCAACACTGCTGCACGATTTTTCCAACAACAAATCGTTAATAGGTTTGGAGTGCCACGTGCACTCATTTCTGATAATGGAACTCACTTTAAGGGTATCACGTTTTGGAAACTCATGCAACGCTTAGGGGTAACACATGAATTCACAAATCCCTATCACCCCCAAGCCAATGGGCAGGCTGAAGTCACCAATAGGGAGATCACTAAGATCCTTACTCGAACCATCAGTAAATACAGGAGGGATTGGAGCACTAAGCTTAATGATGCCCTATAGGCCTATCGCTCCACTTGGAAACTTCTTGTAGGGTACTCTCCCTATGAGTTAGTGTATGGAAAGTTTCCAACACTTCCCATTCAAGCCAAACTCCACATATTATCCATGGCCAGTGACTTAGGCCTTGACCTACCACTAGCACAACGTGAACGACTAATGAATCTAAGTGTGCTAGATGAGAACGAATTAGTGGCCCTATCCTCCAATGAGATCCACAAGGCCTACAATAAAAAATGACACGATCTTCAAATTCGAAAGGTCTCGTTTAGATGTGATGACAAAGTACTGTATTGGAAACCCTCACACGTATCCCAATCGATCAAGTTTCAAACATTGCGGGAGGGACCTTACATTATCTTTGACACCTTCCCATCTAGGGCCTTGCTCATCCACAAACCTGCGGACCCCACCAGAGCACAATTAGTCAACCGCCAACAACTAAAACCTTTCCGCGAACTCCACTCAACCAGTGCAACCACCTCATCATCTCTAGGCCATCCATGCTCCATTTTTCATATCTCCTCCTTTCCACCCAGTCGTGGGGGAGACTGTCATTCCTGCTGATCCATTCCACTACACCCCTCGCCATTTTGTCATTTTTTGTTTCACTTTTTTTTTCACCATCGTTTATACATTTTCCACTTCTTTGTACATTTTTTTCCTTTCTTTACTTATTTTTCATTTCTTTATGAACGTTTTAATTTTTTTTTGCGTAATTGCTAATTTTTCATCTTGTTGTCTTTAGATGTTTGGCGCGAATGATTTTTGTTGTGATGGGTGATGTACATTCGTCTCCCTAGTTGTCTAGTTTCCTCCCTCACATGGTTGTTTTTGGATTTTACATCTACTTTCCGCTCATAAAATTGGCAATGAGTTCACATCATCCACCCATTCACCCACTCCATGATTTCCCTTCTATTGTGCACATGCAAGCCCTTACCTTAACAACATTTTAATTAATGTGTGAGTTGTGTTGTTCCCAAACTAAGGGATGGCCCAATGGTTTGAATCAAGTGTGACTTCAAGGGGAACTCTTTATTTGTTATTCTGTTTTGTTCCCTGGGTTGTCGGTGTGTCCTTACGGATTTCCTCCCACTCCAAGTCTCTTTCCACGGAAGCTTCTGGGCAGTCCGACCTTGCATGGTGTGGTCCTCATTGAAATAATTTAAAAATTCAAAAAAAAAACCAAAAAAAAAATAAAAAAATAAAATAAGGATTCAAAGCATACCCCTTGGTCGGATGCATGCAACCACGCATGGGTGTTCGCATGGTGTGGTTCCCCTACACAAAAGAAAAGAAAAATGAATCGTGGGGGAATTCAAAGCACACCCCTTAGACCGCCTCTCACGGTCCCCATGCACTAATGATGGGACTTCCTTGGTCCCCTCTAACTTTGTCCTGTTTCACTTCCTTCTTCTCAAGTTTGTTGGAGTCGTGGTTCTCTATGAGGTCATTCTTGCTTCCTTAGGGGTTGGCTGGGACTTCGTCTATTGTTGCGATGCCACTGAATGTGGCTGGTTTGGGTCTGAACTTCGGAATGGTTCTATTAGGTCACTTAACCACATCTCCACATGTGGTTTGCTATGCTTGACGATCAGAATGCCATTCTCTTGTCTCTTTCTTCATTCATTTCTCTCCACCACTCACCTCACTGCCTGTTTTATGTTGTGACAGTGTGTTGTGGTATCCATGGATTTCCCATGCCTTGGCGGGATCTCTTGGGTCAGAGTCTTACCTAGTGAGCACCATTTCTGGGCTCCAGGGTCCACGGACCCCAGTGTTGAGGGCTATGCAGGGGCTACTACGTCTATGACCTTCTCTGGGAAGGACCCACCTACATTTCCTTGGTCCCACTTGTTAAGTCTCCCATCCTTTGGATTTCGAGGTTGACTAGTTTTTAGGTCTCATCGCTCGATTTATTCCTCGCGGAGTTCTTTTTGAGTCTTGTTCTCCTATTTTAATTACCTTCCTCATGTCCTTGGCCATGTCTAGGCCCCTCATGTGCTTCAACCACCTCAATTTGGAGTTTGAAATTCCTCATTTTGGCCTTTTTAAGGGTTGGTCAATGTTGGTCAATGGGTGAACACCCCTGTGTCGATGGGGCCCTGTTGACACAGTGACTGCGTACACACGGCCACGTATACATGGCCCTGTTGATGCAACGCCTAACCCCTATATATACCCCACCACACTTCTTTATTTTCCATCATTTGGAGTCCAAACTGAGGGGATTTTTTGTCATTTTTTCTGCCTAACCCTTCCCAACACACCTACATTCTGTTGTGAGTCCTCATCAACTGATCCTTACCCTTTTAAGTGACTAGNTAATTAATTAATTAATTAGTTTGTTAATTACAAAAACCTTGGTCCTAACCCCTAACTTAACGCTCCGAGAAACTTAACGGTGTGCCTGTGCCATTAACATAACTTGGTCAAACTGAGAAAGTACATACGGACCATCTTAAACTACTTATGAATGGTCTAATGGATGGTTATGTTTGATTGTAGATGGCACCCAAGGGATAAAGGACTATCTCAACCAAGGGAAAAGCACCCACGAATGGGAAGGGGGCGAGGTGTGCAATAGCTAGAGTATGCGGAGGGCTCTCATGCAACTGGGCCCTTCCGTGAAAGACCTAAGGTGGAATCTGTTCATCAGATTCCTAAAGAGGAAATTCTTGGCAAGCAATCACTCGGGGATGAGACCCCTTCAATAGCACCACGCCTTGAGGTCACCCTAGCCCAAGCTTGCCTTGACACTATCACGTCACACAAGGTCCAACGGATGGTCCTCCAAGAACTAAACTTTGGACCATTCCTCGAGAGTGCACCAGAAGACATGAGGCTTCAGCTATAGAACTCTTCGATGTGGCCAATCATGAAAACCAGTGGTGAATGATACTTAGGAGAAACTTATCTCTTTTGGACGAATTAGCAACTAGGGTCTAGAGTAAGAATCAAAGACATTTATGTCTCTTACTCTTCAGAGGTGATAGCGCAAGCTCTGGGGTTACCTGAAACTAGGGTAGATGTGGCAGAAATTCCAAAATAGGCTGATCCAGAGGTAAAGGCGCAATGGACCCAATGGTGCTATGGAGTAGAGCACAAGGAATTTGGCTTCTTGACCATGGCGAAGAGAGTGTACTTCAAAATTGCATCTTACCACCTAAACCCAATGGAAAGACCCAGTAAAATCACAACCTTCTCTGCTTGTGTGTGTGCTACATTGAGTGGGAAATTTCCCATGAGTCTTCCACAACTATTGTTTTTGGAAATTGAAAAAAGGTTCGCTGAAAATGAACGTGGAAGACAAGCTCTCCCATTTCCATGCCTAATCCAAAAATTGTGCAAATGGGCAGGGATAGCATGATATTCCAACAATGAAATTTAGCATGTTCCAATTACCTTATGGAAAGAGATGATGAAAAAAAAAAGTCTTGCAGCCACAAAAATAGAGGAGGAGCAGCAACCACCATCACCACCTACACAAACAACATAGCCGAGCTCACAAAACACAGTAGAATACCTCCAAAATATTCAGGAAATGCTCTTGAGCCAGCAAGAGAAATTTGGTAGGATTGGTGAAGGAGAAGACCCTTCAGTCTATCGCCCTACCATGAGCCACCTGGAGCAAGTGGCTCAATAAATTAACTTACTCAAAAGGGCAAGGCCAATCTTCTCCACCGCCCGAGCAAAAGTCCCAACCAGAATAGATCCAAGAATCCGAGATGTATCAACATCAACCCAATAATTATTTCCTGAAATCTACGGGAATGTTGCTGCCTTCTCGATCTGCTTGGAAGATGGTGAAGGGGCGATGATCCTAGTGATGTAGCACCAGGGACAAGAAGTTGTGGCTGATGTGGTTTTTGACACAATTGCTATTGCTCTCAATGCACTGGTAGCACATGTACCAAACATTTATGGACTACAAGATGTACAGGTATCTACTAGAACTTTGCGTAGCTAGATTGACATAGCCCAACATGAAGAGCTGTTGGACCGATTAGTGGAAATCGGGCAACTACTTCCAGATGTCTTCGACCTTCTGAACAACATCACTACAACCCAGTTGGAGCTTCTCTCAACAAGGGAAAAGAGCCTTATTTTAGAAGGGCAACTTAAAGCTGCTCAAGTCACTTGTTAGCGCTTGGCAACTAAGGTAGCCCAATTAAGAGCCTAGCTTGTCGATCTAGCTATCCTCAACTGCGAAATCACCAGAGATGAAGCTTTTCAATAGCTTCAGCTTAAACTCCAGGTCATTGAGGATGAACGAGAGATAGCGATCCTTGAAAAGTCCATAGCAGACACCCAAGCGTATCACTTAGAGAAGGACTTGTTGGAGGTTCACCAAGAGAATGTGTAGCTGACCGCGGAAGTTCATCGCCTACATAATGTTGGTGCAGAGAATGAACACATGAGAAATTTTATCCATCAATAGTAGGAGGAGCTAGCTAGGGTGAATGCAGACATAAGAAGGTTGGAAACTGAAAATCAAAATCTATCAATGGAGGAGGTTTTGGCATTGCGACAGAAGTTTGCAATCGAGATTGCCGCTTGGAAAAATGAGGCCCTGAAATTCAAAAAAGTCAAAAATCATTACAGGGACTAAGTGGAATTGTAGAAGGAGGTAAACGAAAAGCACATTCAAGTTGCCAAAGGTAAGATGAACCAAGTGCTCTAGCAGCTTCGAGAGGGAGGTGATATATGGCCATCCATCTTTGATGGGTTGAACGCCTACAACAAAGCAGAAATCCACCTAATGGAGTTGCAGATCAAGGAAATGACAAAATACATGGAGTTGGCCAACCTTTGATATGCAAACCTAGCTATGCTCATAGTTGGGAGACTGCAGTCAGAGTTAGAAAATCAAGTGGCCACCTCGTATTCCCTATACGAGGGTGAGTTCCAGGTGCACAAGGCAACAAAACAAAAGCTGGCAACAGTAAGCGTAGAACTTGAGATCCTCCGCCCAAGCTTTGAAGGACAACGTACAGTCACAGAAGACATAGCCTAAAGAATGAATGATTAACAACAACTTTAGGCATCAATCTAAGCATTTGACATCGAATGCAAGCAATTTGAAGCTTGGTTTGTCAATTTAAAAGAACTCTTTCCGGCACTACCATGTCCTTGGGAAGTTGTAGCTCCAGCACACATTAGAGAAGCTACCTAGACTGTGAATGACCCCAGAAGCAAAGAAGAAAAAATGAGGATTCTCTTGGAAGGTTTTCGGTTGCTTCCAGAAGTTGCAGCTTCCATAGGACGACCATCATTCATGCTGCCACCAACGCATGAGCCATAGGCTGGAGAAGGACCATTAGAACCACTGCCCCCAGGGACAGTGTGATCTTCTTTAGCAGTTTTGTGCATCATCCCACACAGCAGAGGCTCCAGGACTAGCGAGGTGTTCAATTTTGTCTCTGAACACCACCATTTTTGTAATTTGTTCTCCTCTGTAACTTGGGCACTTGGTCAAATTCATGTTGTGTCATGTGTGTGCCATGTATGTGTTTTAGTTATGTATGTTGCAAATAAGAATCCATACCTTCCAATTTGTAATGTAACTTGAGGACGAGTTTTTGCTCAGTCATGGGGGTATGATGAAGTGTCATTGAGTCTTGCATTAATTGGGCCACGTATACGCAGCCACATTAATGCGGGCCTATCGACGTAGCCTGCCGCGTTGATGCGGGCCCATCGACGTGGCCCCGTTTAAGCAATCGCCCATCTCGGCCTATAAATAAGAGGGCCTTCCGTATCATTTAGGCATCTTTCAGTTAGTTGTAGTGAAGCTCTTGCAATTTTTTCCCGTAGGAGATAGAATATTTTCCAAGTGCCCACAGCATGTGTAAGAAAAGTAATCGACTCTTTATTCGAGCGTTGATGTATCTGAGCCCATCAGCATGACGACAATAAAGATGAACTATTCAAGCATTCCTTGCAGCATTTGGACTTAGCTATTTTATGCATTCAATAGTTTAATATATCTATGCTTAGTTACATGTTAATTACTTAAGTTTCTGTTATTATTATTTTAATCGCTATTGTTCATTCCTAGTTCGTAAAGGCCATAAGTATGACCATCTCGAACGTCAATCAAACACTTGGTAAACCCAGTGACGGTTAATGTCTGGTAGCCCAGAAGTATTAGGATATGCTCAGAACGTGCTCAGAATATGGGACAGGATACTTATGCTAGGAATAGTTAGAATATAAGCTAGGATAATTAAAGATTAGATAATAGTTTATTCCTTACCTTTCAAACCTTAAATTAGCCACCCAAAAGATATGCAAAAAGCTATAAAAATCATTAGCCTTAGTCTCACTTAACCATCGTAAAAGGAACATCACAAGTGAGGTTAGGAAGACAATGACCATTGTAACCCAGAGTTTCACTGGTTAGAGTCTAGTGTATGTTAAGTACTTATAGTCTATGGAACTCGACCGGGTAACGTGTGAACGCTCGTGATTCGTATGGTTGGGCGTAGGGGTACCTAGCCACTCATCAACAAGTAATCCAACTCTTTCCTCTAAATGTCTCGAATCTTCTTATTGTCACCAATAATCATTTTCACATCTATAACCTTGTACATCATACATCCTACTAACTGTGAACTAACACTAGGACTAATCTCCTCCAAAGCATGGAACATAGTCTCTAGTGAGAGTAATGTCCACACCAACATGTGGAAATGATTTCTAACGAACTCAAGAAACAATGCTACCCACAACCTAGTCCACATCTATATAGGGTAGAGAGAATTATCATCTATGATCAAGACCACTCCAAACTTTCCTAGCTTATTCATAATAGTGGGATCCACATTACAAACCAATAAATACATTGGATCAATAATTCGTAACCTCAACCTTGACTCATCCTTATACAACAAACAATAAACTAGGAGTTAGTATTAGCATGCAAAAATATAAAATATAAAAATCAAATTTTAAAAAAAAACCTAAGAACCCATCAAAATTATTAACAAAATATTTAATGTCTCAACCTTAAAACATGAACTCCATGAAACTTGATAAGACTAAGCTAATCAATGAATCAAGATATTAAACCAAGTCTAGGACATGTGGTTCCCATATTCACAATAATATCATCCCCATAACAAGTCTAATCACAAGTTATTCCTTTAAAAACATAAAACGTTTCTTCTTAGTCCTCATTTTGGATTTTTGGCCAGGAATTGATTAAGTCATGATAGGTGGCATAACATAAGCATCAACATCACTACATCATCCACCTATCACTTAGTCATTTATTTTGCATCATCCACCTAGAACTTAGTCATTTTTTCCTTTATATTACCAATTCCACACTTAGAAATTTTTCTCTCCCAACTTATGCAAGATGATGCTAATACTAACATGCTAGCATTTGCATCATTATGTTACCAACCTGGAATTTAATCATTTCCATAGATCTCCTACCCAACATCACCTATCCTACATTTAACTATCTATCCCCTAATCCACATAAATGATGCTAATGCCCACATGTCAAACTTAGCATCCGTTTTCTCCCAAGCCATAAGCAAATTTGACTAACATAACTAAGTGATTAAAATATTTTAAAATTTTTAATAAAAAATAAATAACATCAACCATGCCTTATGCACTCGCTACATACCAATGGTGCATCACACAAGCATGAAGCATGTGTTCTCTATTCCTTCACCTTTGTCACTCCAAGAAAATTTTATTTTTTTTTTAAAAAAATGTGAATACATGCTTTGCACACCATGGGCCACACACATGTACATGACCAGTTGTGCACTAGTATGAAAGCTACATAATGGATCGCATGTATGCATTTATCATGCACTAAATGCACCCTCTCTCTTTCCACATATTTAAATTATATTTTTTAAAATCATGGGCATGGTTCTACTCACCCTAGCGTGCATGCAAGGGTACCTTGGCTAGCTTTGTGTTATCTAGGCCTAACCCTTCCTATTGCAACTAGCCTCCTATTAATATGTGTGGGTATTCCATATCTCATGCAGCCTCCCACTGCTAATAACTTATCTTTTCCTCTTGTTAACATCAATCTGCTCCTTGCACCAAGTAATAACCTTGGCCACCATCACCATAAACCCTAGTGCACACGGTTTTTATTTTGTAAAACCTTCTTCACTAAAACTTTCTACCACATTTTCCTTAATGTTTCCATGTTCCTATGCACCCAATGGCACTAGCCATCACCATCATGAATTACATTGTCAATAATTGACATCATCATTGGTTTTACTATTAAACATCCTAGTGTTTGCAGGTGTCATTTCCTTCATTTCCTCTACTAAAATTCTAACCCTAACTCCTACTAAAATTGTAAAAATAAAAATGAAAAGAAAATTACAAAAACTAAACTTAGCTTTGTTGGTGTTGCCTTTACCTCTTCCTTGGTGTCCATTACCTCCTATCCACATGTCCTCTAGTAGGATCTACCTTCCTCACCATATGCTTCTCTTTGCCTTCTCTTCCCACTAATCGATATGCTTTCTCTCTCATAAAAAGCTCAAGGTAAAACTAGATTTTATTATGGCTAAAGTATTTCACTTTACCCTTAATTTATATTTGATTCCACATGAAGTGAAAATCAACATCACCCCATCACCCATCCAACAGTTAACCATTTTCAGGTTGTTAGGTAAAACTCCAAAATTAAGCCCTAGAACTAAGTCATTTTGAACTCAATATCACCAAGAGATTCCCCTAAGCATCCCTACCTATTCTTATCATTCAAACTAACTTAAAATGGTAAAAAATTAATAATTTCTTACTATTATAATTACTTAACTTAGTCAAATTTCTTCAATTTTTAAAATTATAAATTTTGGATTTTTCCTTATGTAACTATTACCTCACCTTTTCTCCCTTGTAAGTAATGAACCCCAACATCATCAACTTGTTACAAAAACCACTTCCTTTGTGTGGGCCATAGGGCTAAATCACTAGGTCACTAAACCATGACTTAATTAACTTATCCTCACTTAATTTTCTTAGGTCACTAGTTTCATCCATTGACATCACTGAAGAAGACTAAATTTTCAAGCCAACCTTGTCTTCCTCAATCACAAGTCAATCTTACCTAATGATTCCCTTACCAAATTGGCCATAACCAATCACAAAATAAGAAAAATATCCTATAATTAGGGGCAAGCTTGTTCATGATGCTTAAAGATTCCATCTTTAACACACTATACAACAATTCTATCACCTTTTCCTAGGAATATGATGATATATTAGTCATGGACCCATATTTTGTCAAATAAAACATCATTCTCAAGAAGGATTGTAAGCCAATCAAACAAGAAGTTACAAAAATAAAACTTGATTTAGCCCTATCCTTTAAGGAAGAGATCACCAAACTCTACATACTAGGCTTGGATCCATCTTTAGCCTAATACAACATCATTCTTGGGAAGGCTTTCATGCCAATCAAATAAAAATTTAGAAAAATAAGTATTGATTTAGTTGTAGCCATTAAGAAAGAGATCACCAAGATTGACAATATAGGCTTTTTACATCTTGTGAACTATTTGAACTAGGTATCCAACATGATAGTTGTTCCTAGGAAAAGTGGAGGCATTAGGATATTCATTGATTTTTGTGATCTCAACAAGGTAATACTAAAAGATAAATTTTCATTGTCCAAAATTGATCAACTCATAAAAATAGTGCTGGTTCATGTCTTTCTTTCCTTCATAAATAGCTTTTCAAGTTACAACCAAATATACATTAATCTCAAGCATTAATATTTTACAATTTATATGATCCCATGGGAAATAATTTTGCTATACAAAGATGTCTTTTAGACATAAGAAAACTATAGCAATGTATCAATGAGCAATGGCATTTATATTTAGTGATATAATGTTCAAAATCATCAATGATTACATGGATGATATAACCATTAAATTTTTCATAGCACCAATTATTCGATAATCTTGACATAGTCTTAGCCTAATGAATTAATACAACCTTCACTTAAATCCCAAAAAGTACATTTTTGGTGTAGAAACACGTAAAATGCTAGGATTGTTTATTTTTTCCAATTGTATTATAGTGGATTTTGACAAGTCAAAGTGAACCTAAACCTTCCTTCATATAAGTACCTTAAAGACATGTGCATCATACAAGGTCAGCTCTAATTTATTCTTCTTTACATTTATAATCTTACTAATTAATTTCATCCCTTATCTCATCTTCTTAAAAAATCCACAAGTTTTAACTATAACTTAAAGTGTTAAGAGGTGTTTGATGTAATCAAGCATGCTCTTACTAATTTTCTAGTTCTTCAACCCCCTTAATTTAATCCTACATTTTATCTCTATCTCTCCAAATCTACTCACTTTATTACAACCATGTTTTTCCAATGGTATGAACATGGCAAAGATCTTCCTATTTACTATATCTTCCATTTATTTCTTGACTATGCAACATGATACATAGATATGAAAAATTATTGTTTAGGTTTTACCTTTTATTTCAAAAAATGGAGATACTACCTAAGAGGGAGTATCCCTAGAAAATCCCTAGAAAATCATCTACAATAGCCTTGTTGATGCATCAACATTGACACAATGCAAAAATCCTATAAATACCTATGAAAATTAGCCAAATTTTCACATTTTTCTAAAATTGTAAAGAGATTTTTTGATATTTAGAGAACCAAAACCATCCAATAATGATATCTTATAGACCAGACACTTGAAATAACATGTTTAAAAACCTATGAACTTTCGAGGTTAAGGTCTACATCATGGTGGCAAGATGCTTATGATTTAAATACATAAGAAACCATAAAATTTCAAACCACTAAGATAATGAACACTAGTCATGATTATAATAATGAAAATTTTAGAATGAGTAGCTACCGTTGGATCTCTAGGACAAGATACAACAATCACTTAGGAATGTTAGTAAAAAAGTTTTTGAATTTAAGCCAAGTCTAAGAATAGTCAAGGGTATTAACACTTAAAAATAATGATCAAAAGCTAATAATTAATTATTCATGTTATTAAAAATGAAACCTAAAAGAATCCTAGACATGGATCATTCATCCTAAAGAATGGAGAAAAAACCAAGAGGAGGACACAAATAAGAGCATGCATAATCAAAACTAGAACTAGAAGCCACACACATGATAGAATCCACTAGGAAAGAGTTCAAAGTGGAATATGTCAAGAAGATTCTAACTATGGAGATAGGACAATCTAGGCATGATGAAGTACCTAGGCCTAGGTCAAGTCTAGAGATCATACTAATAAAGGCTTGCCTAGAGAATATAAGGATAAATGAAATATATATCTCTATCTTGTAAGAACCAAGCTTTGGATCCTTCATAGATTTTGCTTTCCATGAGGTTTGGGATCAATTATAGGCATTACTATTATGGCACACCATATCAATGAATGAAAAAAATTAGTACTTAGGAAAAAATGTATCTCTTTTGAAACAACCACCAAAGTGATGCCATGGTGAAGATTAAAGACATTACCATCTTCTATTCCATAGAGGCCATCACTAATGCCTTGTAACTTCCCAACATTAGTACAAAAGTTGCAAAAGTGTCTACCCAATCCAACCAAGAAAGAAAGAAGGAGTAGATGTAGTGATGTTATGGAGTAGATAAGAAGGAGTATAGTGAACAAACCCAAGTTGAGAGAATACAGTTTAAAATATTATCGTAACACCTCAATCTGATGGTATGACCTTGCAAAATTACATCCTTCTTATCTAGGACATGTGTAGCACTTAGTGGTTGATTACCCATAATCCCATCCTAGCTCATCTTTCTAGAAATTAAAAAGCACTTAGAAAAGAACAAGAATGGTAGGAAGACATTCCCCTTTCCATGATTACTTAGAAAACTCTACAAAAGGGAAGGAATCACCTACTATATCAAAAACATACTCTAAAAGGCAATAACAACATTGTGAAAAAAACATGATAAAAGAAAAACCATAATTGAAACTTCAAGAAGAAACACCACCTTTGTTAGCCAAGGAAACACCAAGTGCTAAAGAAAGAATTAAGGAATTGAGAGCATCTCATCAAGCACCTAGTGAAGGTTCAATGGATTTTCATACTATGATGAGTCATTTGAATGAAGTTGCCTGAACTATAAGTTAGTCGTAGGATGATCTTTCTAACCTCTTGTCCATAAGATGTACTTAAGCCATAATCTAAATAAACTCTACCATGGAAGAAGTTACAGTTTCCCTACCATGAAAGCAACTGCTAGGAATTTCAAGAAATGCTATAACTTTCTCTATGATGCTAGAGGAGAGGAATAGAGCTACAGTGCTAATCATGTGGCACAAGAAGTAAGAAATAGCTATGAAAGTGGGAAAAAATAGTACCATAGAAGCTCTAAATATTTCTATAATGTTAGTGTAGCACCTAGAAAATTTAGTCATTGTAAAATCAAAAATCCTAGTTAAGATAACCCTTGGATCCTAAGGGCCTCTAAACAAAATTGGATCCAAGGTGCTCTTGATAGTCTTGTTGATTATCCAAGGACTTACAAAATAGAAAATGAGAAAAATAAAATTACAGATTCAAACAAAAATAAATAAACACAAAATTATGCTTGAAATTAAATACACTACAAATGAACTAAAAACTTTATTGAATGAAAGTGTAAAGTTCAAAGGGTACAACTGGTGTGCTCAAATGGACAAGAAACTGGCTTGGATCGAGCTTGAAGCCTATTGGGTCTAGTAGTTTGTCTTCTACAGTCAAACTCCATGATCTAGGTTCTTCCTAGCTCCAATTGCTTACAAATCCTTATTGGTTTCCATTCAAGTCTACAACTTTGGCTATAGGTGGTGTTGACTTTGGTAGTAATGAGACTATGTTGAGAGTCTTGGTGCTTAGGTAGATACTAATTACTTCCAAAAGCCTTATAAGTGTCAAAATGAGTGTAAAATGCTTAAGGTTGCAAAGGTTTCTAGGTTTCTTGGTTACAACAATGTTTAGAACATGAATATGATGTTCAAGTTTGACTTTTATAGGTTTTAGGTTGCTAATTTAGGCTACAAATTCCTACCATGATTACTGATAGATTGATGTCTATTTGTAGCTATAATAGCTATGATTTCTAGCATAGTTGACCATTTTTGGTAAGTTTTAATGCACCCAGGTCATCAAAATCCATACACATATTAAAAATAGTAAACAAACTTTTATGAATATGTTGGCCTTCATCCCAACTATGTTATTGTTGGAAGACTACATTGGCATTTGTTGAAATCTGCTAAAAATATGGTGAATATGCTGGAAATAATATAGCTACTAAAAAACTATGATGACTATGCTAGACATGTTTTTACCATTGGAAATTTTAACAACTACGTTGGAAATATGCTAGAAAAATGGAAAACCTAATAACTCCAACATTGGATGTGTACGGCTACACTAGGTTTTTGTGGTGACTACACTAGGTGTTATTGGAAAATGAAAACACCATCTATGCTAGGGGTAGGTGGTTGCAACGTATTTGAGGCTATACCCCTACAAAAACCCATGAAAATGCCAAATTTGGCAGTCTCCAATGTATTTTTAGCCTTCCCAAGCCCATATATAGACATTAGATGACTTTTTCCACTTGGGAAGTGAGATAGTAGTAACTTATGAGACATTTTTTAGTTACAAAAAATTAAAGTATGCAAGATTGTAGGTCATGGGCTACCAACATCACATTGACAATAAAATATTACCTCAAGCTAAGTGGTGAAGGTTACATGTTACAACATGTGTTTTCTAGGTGGTGTTTCATTGGATGCTCTTTATTGATGTTTGGAAGATTGATCTTAGAGACATTGACAAAGAATACAAAACATCAATGTAAGCCAATCACCAACATTCCCTCTTCATGCTTAATCTTGTAGTGTCAAACCATGCTAAAGAGTGCTTGTGATAATGGGATAAGGTTATGATTAGGAAATGGTCATGAGGGTTACAATGTGTTTCATAGGTTGACATCATGTCTATGATATATAATGCTATGTTGAATAATCAATAAGGTCTTTGCACTTCATGCTTTAAAGTTTTGGTCACTTGGTAATGTTTTTGAGGAACCAACACCTCACTCCAAGATTTCTTTGGCCATTAGGCTCCTCCTTTTGTATGTTTAGAGCCATTGGTTTGTCTTTTGATTCTCATTGGCCATTTGAATTACTGGAAATTTTCTTTCCCATTTTTTCTTTTTTATTTTCTTTTTCTATGACACAAAACCCTCATTGGGTTTCATTATTAAAGCCAGGTTTGATTTGGTTTTTCCATTGAATGAGATGTGTTACATTGAATTCACTTGATGGTGGAGCATGATAGAGGAGATATCAAATGGCCATAATGTATGAGTGTTAAATCATGGGTTACCATTGTTATTTAAGGCAAGGAAGGTCATAATTAGGCTATAGGATTGGGCTCAATAAATGGTAATGATGATGATGCAGAGTAAGCACTCTTGGCACAATAGGACAAACTCACTAAATCTTACGCGTTGAGGTCACATGGTGACTTACTTCCATAATGAGTTGCACCTTCACAATGACTTCATGCTTCATCCTACAAGAACAACTCCAAGAGAATAAAAAAATAAGAAAAAGAAAATATATTTTCATAATACAATGCATAGGGCTACATGAAAAAATCAGTAAACCATGCCACCAAAGGTTACAATTGTTACACCAAAAAGGGATATGCATCTTGCATTATAGATGTTACCAAGTTTTTATAATCCATTTGTCATGAAAAAGAGGTAAAGAAGAGAATGTTGGCTTGCTTATTATTGGTCACTATGGTCATGTATGTCGATGTTGGTACTTGCCTAGCAAATGTGTTAAATGTAATAAGGGTTGAGACAGGAATGATTGATCGGATTGGCCAACTCATTTCCATCCATGTCTGCTATCTTGAAGACTCCATTGTCATAGGCCTTTGTGATCATGAAATGCCCTTCCCAATTGGTGAATAATTTGTCCACATGTTCATGAATAATCTTGAGAACCAAGTTACCCTTCTTGATCTTTTGTTTGTTTAGGTCATGGTGGTGCAATTATTTCTACCTCTCCTAGTAATGCTTGATGTGAGTGAGCATCCATACCCTTTGCTTTCCCATTGAGTCCAGGTCCATGATACATAGGTCCTTATTCTATTCATCATTGATGAAGTCCTATAGAGTCACTTTTAGTGATGGAACCTACAATTCAAGAGGCAAAACAACTTCAGAACCATAAACTAGGCTTTACAGAGTTGCACTAGTTGTTGTTCAATAAGTTCTTCAATAGGCCCAAAGTGCATGGAAAAGTCACTCATGCTACTTACATCTTCTATTGTTCAACATATTTTTAAGCAAGTTTACAATGGGCTTATTACTAGATTTAGATTTTCCATTGGCTTTAGGGTAGTATGATGAAAAAAAGGAATTCTTAATGCCTAGGTCATGATAAAAGGTTTTTGTTTCCTAGCAACTAAATTGTGGTCCATTATTTGTGACTATGTCCTTAAGTATGTCAAAAAAAGCTTCTATGTTATCAAGTTTAAATCTATAAACTTGTTAAGACATCATTGTCCTTAGGAGAATAGCTTCAACCTACTTTGTGAAGTATTCAATTATGATGATGATGAAGCTATGCCCTGCGAAAGACTTGGACATTATGAATCCAATGATATCCAACCCCCACCATTAAAATGACCAAGTTATCTAAGTAGTATGGAACTTAGTTGGTGGAACATGTATCAGGTTTCTATTTCATTGATAAGTATCATAGGTTTTAACCTTTTGCATGCAATTGTTTTTTGTATAGGACTAGTAATAGCCTAGCTACCTAATTCAGAAGCCATGACTCTAGGTCCTATATGTCCTCCACATATACCCTCATGAACTTGCTTAAGAACTATGTAGGCTTTGGTTTTGCCCAAGCACACTAACAATATGCCATTGCAGGACCATCAACATAATGTGCTATTACCTACAATTACATATCATTTTAATCATTTATGTACATTATCCTTTTGAGAAGTAGTTAAGCCTTATGGAGATTCACCATGCATAAGGTAAAACTTGATATCATCATACCATTATCTTAGAGGGGAAATACTAATAGAGGCTACAAAGGTATCCTCACTATTTTGTGTGATAGGAATACCATAGTATATAACTAAGATGGGTAATCTACTAAACACATCAGCCATCACATTGAGGGCTAAGGTCACAATGGCATCGACTAGCATGTTCTTGGTTCAAGGTACATGTTGGATATCAATGTCTATAAATTGTTATATTAGCTACTTTCCTAGGTTACAGTAAGGTTATAAGTGTTTGGCTTCACATGCATAAACCTTGGTTACTTGGTTAACCACAAGTTGTAAACCACCTCTAATCATTAATCATTTGATTCCTAGGTCATAAGCTACAATCATCCCTTGGATTAATCCTTCATACTCTACTACATTGTTGATGCATGGGAATTTGAAATGGTAAGAGAAGAGTTGAATTTCACTAGATAGGAATGTTATGATGGCAGTCGCACTGGCCCCATGGGTAATCAAAGCTCTATCAAAGTGCATGATTGCTTCATAGCCCTCGAGTACATTATTAACAATGTTGACATGCTCATCATGGAATTCAAGGTCTATGGTTGCATGGGCTTCTATTGATGAAATAGTAAGTTGTGTGGCTATAGCTTGACCTTTGATTAAGTCTTGAGAGATGTAATGAAGGTCAAACTCACCATTTATGGGCTTTCAATGGGCTATATAGATACTTTCATAGATGTTGTTCATGATGGATCTAAGCACATTATCTTTGAAAATGACATTGATTGGCTCCTAAAAAGGTAGTGTCACCACTTCTTCAATGAGAAGACTAATGCTAGAAAACAGTTTCCCACTTCAGTGTATTGGGTTTCATAAGTAATTAGTGCATGGCTTAGGTAGTATGCCAATAACTCCACTCCATCATCTTGTTTTTGATAGAGTAGAGAGGTAATAGACATGTTAGAGATAACAAGGTTGATGTAAAAAGGTTTATTCTTCTATGATAGATGAACCATAGATAGTTGTTCCAACTTTCATGTGAGGTTTTCAAAGGCTTCTTGGCATTGAGCCATCCACTCATAGTGAACTCCTTTCTTAACAAAGTGTTGCATGAGTTGTAACTTATCTATAAGCCTAGTGATAAACCTATGGATAAATTGTAATCTACCTTGCAATTCTTGAAGCTCCTTAAGGTTAGTTAGTGCTACCAAGTTGGATATGGCCTTCACCTTGTTATGATTGACATGTATTCCTACTTCAAATACTACACAACCAAGCATCTTACTAGCTTTAATGCCAAAGACACACTTCTTGGGGTTAAGATTAAGCTCATACTATTGTTTAAGCACAAGGTCAAGGTCATGCACATGGTTATTAGGCACTTTGAACTTAATAGCTATATTGCCTATGTAGTCATTGAGCAATCCTAACATGATATACATCATCACTCTTTGGTAGGTTGCTCATGCATTCTTTAGGCCAAAGGACATCATGATATAACAAAGGGTACCCCAAGAGGTCATGAAGGTTACACTAAGTTGATGTTCTAGGTTAATCCTAATTTGGTTGTATCCCAAAAACCCATCCATGAAGGATAGCAAGGAATGTTCAGCTGTAGTATCGATAAGTTGGTCAATACTAGGCAAAGGGAAATCATCTTTGATAGTTGTCTTATTTAGGTCTTAGAAATTAATATAGATAAGTATACTACTAAATTTGGTCTAACCTTGTGAACTTTTTGCTTAACTGGGTTAATACTAGGATCAAGTATTATATTATTTTGTGCTAGGCATGGGTCAAGACCTAGCATATCTTCATATGACTAGGCAAAGGCTTTAAAGTTGTCCTAGAAAAACTTGGTGATGTCTTAAGCATGCTAAGGTTCTAGTGAGAAAGGTAATTTTAGTTTTTTCTCCTCATCATTATGTGCTATGATAGGAACCTCAACTAGATAGTCCTTGGTAATGTCATCAACCTCAAGGTCAAGGGTTTTGACTAGGTTTTCAGGACATTCTAGAGGTTTATCTATTGAGACTATGTGGTTGATTGGACTCTCAGGCTCATGATCTAGGAAATTAAGGTTGATACATCATTCAACATCACCATGAGGTCCACTTAGGCTCAATGGTAAAATAATTTTCTTCCAGTTGTTCATACTCAAATCCTACATATCAACCATAAGCACATTAAGTGGCACTTGGGTAAAAATGAGCAAGTAATGCCAAAATAATATAACATACTCTTACAACTATGCATGGATCAATCAAAAGATGCTATTTCATGATTGAAAAAGGGGCAATCAAGGTCAACAAAGACTATAAGAGATTGGTGATGATAAATAAGATGAGACAAAGTTGACATAAGGTTAAACAAAGGTCAAACAATGGGAACACTTGGTGGAATGAGGCCAAGTGATGCTCTAATGATGAAGAATAAAGCCAAATGATATCACAGGGCCGAGGAATGAAGGTTAACAATGCATAACAAGATCAAATTAAGCTAAAACATAGTGAAATAAATATAGTTACATGGTATCAAATGATGGTCAAGGATGATCAAACCCCATCACCTAACACTAATTAAAGGTCAAACAAGGTCAATGAAGGTCATAAGAGACAACATATGATAAGCGATGGTTACACTTTGCTAGCTTTAGGCCTTAGTAGTTAATGTTGCTAGTTTAAGGCCTTCTCAGGCCATATGATGGTTACATGGTGTCAAATGATGGTCAAGGATGCTCAAACCCCATCAAATGACACTAACCGAAGGTTAAACAAAGTCAACTGAGGCCATAAGAGAGACAATACATGGTGAAACTGGAGCTAGGTATAAGTTGAAAGAGATCAACTAAAGGTCAACAATCCATAACAAGGTTAAAATAAGTCAAAACACCATGAAACAAGGTTGAATCAGTTAGGATGGGAAACATATGTTAAAAGAAGATCAATATTGATCAAACAGGGTTATAATTTACCTTTTTTAGGCCATAACGAGCCATTGGTTAACAATTTTAGGCCTTGGTAGGCTATAAGATGGTTGTGCTAAATGATGATCAAGGATAGTCAAACCCCATTACCTAACATTAATAAGAGATTAAACAAGGTCTATGGAGGTTAAAAGGGCTTATATTTTGCTAGTTTTTGGCCTTATGGGACCATGGTATAGGTCTATAGGGTGAGTGTGGGCACATGATATGGTTATTTTAGGATTTTTTGAAGGAAAAATGACATTTTTGATGTGAATATGCTAGGTTTCCCTAGTGACTACACTGACCAACATACTTAGACTAGGTCCTAGCATAGTTGGTTGAAGTAGATGTTTTTCTAGGTTTGTTGTGGCCATTTTTAGGTTCCTAATGGTTAATATGGCTAGCATTATGGACTGGAATTGAAAATTAGTGCATTCTAACTTTGTCTTCACCCTCTAGAGGCTAGAAATAAGGAAAATTCTAGCGACTACGCTGGGACTACACTAGCCAGCATAGTCCAAGTTTTCCCCAACATAGATGCATTGGTTTAATGGGTTTATGAGGTTTTAGAGTTGTTATTGATGTTCTATCAGCTTCCTATAGTAGCAGAGGGTGTGGGAAGGGTAGAATAGGCCATTTGAAAGTCATAAAAGGCTATTAAAAGTGAAATTTTGGTCTCTACACCTCATAACTATGTTGGCTAGTATAGTTGAGGGTTGCTTCGATGTAGAAGAGAAAAAAATATGGGTTTTCCATGGTTGAATAAAGGTGAAATTATAGATGGGAAATGTCAAGAAATATTCTAGGTGTCTTAGGCCAAATTAAAGGTAATTCAGAATGTCAAAACACAAATTACATGAATTCCCAACCATGACTACATTAGGACTATGCTGACCAGCATAGTCATGGCCTATTCTAGCATAGTCATATGTAAAATCTAGCTTTTGGTAGGTTTCTATAGTTAATTGACTAGTCCCTCAGATTTCTAGGGTTACTAGTATCTTTAGTAAGGGTTTTTTCTTAGGATGACTGATTCTGGAGGTTGTTGAGGCATGGAAATGATGATTTCCCATTTGGACTACACTGGCTAGTGTAGTTGAGCTTGGCCTTAGCATAGATGGGGTGAATGTAGTGTTTTCATGATCAAAACATGGTGAATTTGCAACTAGTTAAGGCTAAATTAGGTTCTAGGTTTTTGAGTTAGGTTTTGGATTATTTTAAGAGTCAACTTACCAATCTAATTAACCTTAGACCATGACTACATTTGGACTACATTGGCCAACATAGTCTAGGCCTACTCTAGTGTAGTTACAATATGAATCTTGGATTTTGATGTAATTCCATGGTCAATCAATTAGTTTTTTGACTTCTAGAATCCCTAGTGTTTGAAACCATGGTTTTAAGCCTAAAATGATTAATTTTGGTGTTTAATTTGGTGTCAAAATGGTCATACACCACTAGACTACAATGGCTAGTGTAGTTATAGTGTGGATGAGGTATGTATGATGAGTTTTAGCCATTTTTTACTAGGGTTGAAGTGTTTAGAGGTCTTTGAAATCTTTGGCAGGGTTTTGGGGTTGGCCTGGTGCTTTTGAAAGTTGATTTAACAAGTTGGTAATCCATTTTGGTGTTTTAGGAATGGGACTATGTTGGGACTATGTTGACTAGCATAGTTCCAAGCCTACTCAGTCTAGTCACAAATGAAAATGGAATTTGGACTTCATTTATCTCATAGTTGATCAATGCAAGAACACTAGAGGTCTTGGAGAAGTGTTAAGGTCAAAATATGATAGTTTGGAGGTTGTTGTTTAGTTCTTGTAATCCACCTTCACCCAACTATGTTGAGAATATGTTGGATAGTGTAGTTAGGACCATCCCCAATGTAGTTCAAAAATGAAAATAGGTTTCAGTTAGTTTTTGGTTAATTATTCGTCATTTTAGATCTATCAAGAGCTATGGGAAGGTGTGGTGTTCAAGATATGTTGTTTCAACTACTATTTTTAGGTTCTAGTATCCATCCCCCATCCATCTATGTTGGGATTACACTAGCCATCATAGATGGGCTTATCCCCAACTTAGTCACAATATTTTGGTGGAGTTTCACTTGTTCTAGATCAGTTTTTTGCTATTCTAAGGCTAGCAGAGATTCTAGGGTGAAGTTAAGATCAAAATTTATCAATTTGAAGGCTCTATTTGGTTTTAAATGGTCACACTCTTATCAACTATGTTGACCAACATAGTTGAGGCCTCCCCTAGCATATATTTCATGTAAGATGTATGGTTTTTTATGCTTCTCAACCATTTTCATGCAATTTCAAAAATGCTAAAGGTTCTGGTTAGGGTTTGGTGCATGGTGTTGCTAGTTTGGAGTCAATTGGAAGCATGGTTGATGATAAAGGACATTATCCCACTTGTGAATATAGTGGCTAGCATAGTTAGGCTATTTGTTAGCATAATTACTATGAATAGCATGTTTTTGTATAGGTTTTGCCCTACCTCATTGTTCGATTTCCATCAATGTCAACACCTAGTTTCCCATTTTGGACATACATTTTCATGACATTTATGGGTGGTTCTAAGGTGGTTTTTGGTAGTATTTGGATTTTGGAACTCGTTTCAAGGCTTCTAGATGCTTGAACCCCTGCGTAGTCACCATGAGAAGTTGAAAACTCAAGTGTGTTATGATTTCCATTAGCTTGTTACCTAGGCATCTAGTGGGATCCACCTTGAATTTGACTTTTTTCATGCATGAGTTTCCCACTTAGCTAGCATAGTCCCACTTTTCAATTGTGATCATTAAGTTTAGTGAGACTTGGATGGATGTTTTGGGGAAACTAGGGTTTTGAAGTGGCCACATAAGTTTGGGAGTGATTTCCAAAACATAAATTTGCACAAATCATTCTTGCTACCCCACTTCCATCCTATAATGCATTGCATCAAACCTCTATACCTATTCTAGCCTCTACTACCCTTTTTTTCCAACATAGTACCCCAAGGAGTAGATGCAACCACTGCAGAAGGCTCCAAAAGCTCAAGGATTTTAGTTGTTACTATGTTGGTTGTCAGCATGTTTAAAAGGAAGGCTTCCACCACAAAGAATATAGCCATAGAGAAGGCTAATGCTATTGTGCAAGGCCTCTTCAACCTTCCATGGCTAGTAATTTTTGAAAGCTCCACTGCCATGACTCCCAAGTACAAAAATTCTAATTAATTTATGAAAAATTTTGTTAAAATGTTGGGAGTTTTTGGTTGTGGGTTTTGTGTGTTGATTGGAAGAACATTTTATAAAATTTCTATCTTAGATTTAGACTAATTTTTATGGATATTTGATGTTTCTTTGGTTGTAGGATTGGTGTGTGTCAAGTTGAAAATTTGTTTCAGTCAATTCTATGTGTTTTCTTATATTTAGGGCAAAAAAGCAACACTAACTTTGTATTTTTTGTGTTTAATTGGTTTATATTTTTGGATTTTCATGGTCATAAAATTATAATAATATTTTTAATGGTAGAATAGATTTTTGGTCCACTGGATGTACCATCCGAAATCATCAGTGCAAGGCTAGAATGAAACAAACACCGAGAGACCCTCAGAAGAAATATAGAAGAACCTACCTTTGCTTGAGGGCAAGTTGGAATGGATGAAGGTAGAGTGCCTTGAATGGTCTACACGTGGATCAAACGAGGACTTCCCCAATGTATGCACTTTGCAATGCATTGGCTTATACATAAACGATGCACATTAAATGTAAATCGTAATGTAAACAGACACAATAACGTAAATGGGAATGTAAATGTAAACTAGAAAAACAAAGAAAACTACAATAAATCTAGGAAAAATGTAAATTTTTTTGTATTGAAAAATGATTACAATGTGCACTAGCTAGAACGCAGTTGTGGATTGATCACAAGGTAGATGTTTAGCCTCGGTGGGTGATGACGGGTGCTGGAAGATGCAGGTTTTGGGTTGTAGGGAAATGCAACGTCCCAGTTTGATGCCCAACGTACAGAGGTTGATGCCCAGATTTGCTAAGTGTCCCAGATTCTAGTGTCCCTGATTTGGTGCTATTTTGTAGGACTTTGTGGGGTTGACGCTGGGCTATACGCTGGCTAGCATCAACCTTAGCGTACACCTCATGAACTGCCATGTTGGATGTATGACTCTATACGTTGGTGCTTGTCCCTTGATGCTTGAGCACTGCTGATCCTCCAGGGTATCTGGATGTTGATTTTGACTTATTTTGATGTAGTTTCGAGCTTGTTTTGGTGGTCTACATTGAGCTATACACTGGCCAGCATATACTAAGGTGTGCTCAGCATAAATAGGTGAAAATGGCTCGTTGGAAGCCAAAAACCAAACTTTTTGAAGCTTGTGACTTTGTAGGATTATTTCCTATGTCTTGAGGATCGATTCTAGGTTGAAAACATGCCCAAAAGTGCCTGATTTTCCCCGTTCATGGTGGTGTATGCTGGGCTATACGCTGGCTAGCGTATAGCAAGGTGTATCCAGCGTATATGCATGAAAATGCATCATTTCAAGGTCAAAACTTGATTTTCAGGAGCCAGTGATGATGCTCAATAGTTTTCCTACCTCTAGAAGTCAATTTGATGTGAAAATATTGCTCTGTGATGCCCGTTTTGGGCCGTTTTTGATGGTATACACTGGGTTATACGTTGGCCAGCGTATACCAAGGTGTGCCTAGCGTATACACATGAAATTACATTATTTAAGACCCAAAATTAAATTTTTAGGAGGCTAGGAGCTACTGGGGACCTTGGGGAAGGTCATGGGGGGTCCAGATGCTCAATTTTGGCATGTTTTGACTCATTTTTGAGGCCCAAAAGTTGCCATACGTTGGTCTGTACGCTGGCTAGCGTACAACCCAGCATGAACAGAGTATACTTGGTCAAAACCAAGTATTTTGAACCTAAAACTTGAAATTCCTGATGCTAGATGATGATGTAGTCACCTATGGATCCTTGGGAACTTTTGGCTTTTCAATTATGCTTCATTCGATGCTGTTTTGATGCTCTGGAGCTTGGTCATGCTGGGGATCATCATGACAAGCTCTATTTTCTGTCTGAAAGTGCTAGCCAAAATTTTGTGGTGTTTTCTTTGGCCCCTATTTTTTTATTCCTAGAGGAATTGATCCAAGAGGCATCGACAAAGAAGTACAAAATATCACAAGCAACCCAGTAGTCAGCATTGTCCTTAGGCACTTGGCTAGATGTCGTCGCACCATTTTCAAAGTACATGGAAGTAGGAAATAAGGTTTTGAGATGGGTAGGAAGGATGTTTGCAACTGTGGGATTGGAAATTGATCAAGGGATTGTGCTGGTGTGTGAGAGGAGTGTTCATCTATGCTAATAACTCATGTTGGCCCTTATTGATAGCCAGTATTTGGCAAACTTGGAACCATGACATGAGGTGTACGTCCTTTGGAGGAACAAGACTCTCGTATCAGGTTTAAGAGAACTTTTTGTCATAACCAAAGCCATGCGATGAGGTGATGCATTCTTTGGAGAAATAGGACCCTTGTGGAGTGTCTAAGGAAACTCATTGTTCGACAGCCAAAGCTATGTAGTGAGGTGAAACATGATGGTGTGAGACACGAACGATTCTTTCCAAGACAACTGCCTTTCTGCCTAGGGCTTGTATGGGAAGTGCCAAGGGTCTTGTGGTTCATTTTGATCTTTGCTCTTTTATCTTTTCTTTTTCTTTTTCTTTTGCTCTTTTTTTTGGAAAGAGCTTTCTTTCAATTTTGCACTCATGTTCATGTGCTGTGTTGTGTGTTGCAACTGCTTGAGAGTGTCGCAGCGTGCAACAGTGTGTTCAAAGTTTTGGGGTGTGTTGGGTGTATCTGGGAACTGTAACTAGATAGGAAAGGGAATGAGAGTGTTGGGGAAATGGAGAATGTATCAGGAACTAGGAATGTACTTTTGAACAGATTGATTAACCTGGTTGCGTGCATCAAAAATAATGTGGCACCTTGTCACCATGATGAAGTGTATCCATGTACAAGTACTGCTAGGTGTCATCTTGCAAACACAACTTGAAGAAGACAAGAAAACCACAGGTGAATGAGTTAGCGAACACTTTAGACATGAATGTGGTCGATGAAAATGGAGGCACCATGTGAAACTTAAGGCAAACAAAATGAGCAGTAATGGTGTTGTCAGAGCCGATGTGATGAATGATGCGGTAGACGTTGATGAAGAAATGTCATGAATTACAGTAGCAGATGAATGTGCCAGAGATGATCTTGCTAGTTTATAGTCTTAGTGGACTATCGTGAACAACACTGTGGTAGTTTAATGTCATACCAGACACTTTGTGGTACTAGTTTTAGGTCATGATGCCAGGATTGCTCTGTGGTGTTAATTTTGAGTCATAACCCAGGACATTCAGTGGTATCAGTTTACCGTCATGATGCCAGGACTATAGTATGTGTTATGAGTGTGACTAGTGATGTCAGTTTACTGTCATGACACCAAGATCAATGCATACCTGAGTGACTTCAAACATAGAACAGCTTGAGGTACAAATGATTCATTGGATGTACAAGCTCGTTTCCATCCATGCCTGCTAATTTGAACGCTCCGTTATCGTATGCTTTGGTGACCAAGTAAGGCCCTTTCCAGTTGGCTGAGAATTTGTCCAGGTGTTCATGGACTGCCTTAAGTACAAGATCACCTTCTTTGACTAGGCACTTTTGAATGTCATGCTGATGGCACCGTCATTGTTGCTTATGGTACCACTCGATTTGATCTAATGTACACGTGCATTCCTCCTCCACCGAATCTCGGTCAACAATGCATGAGTCATTGTTTTGACCTTCATCGAGGATTCCAAAGAGTGTGATCCTCAAGGATGGTGCCTGCAACTCCAAAGGTAAAATAGCTTCAGAATCATAAATAAGACTATATGGTGTTTTACCTGTGGATGTCCTATGTGTCGTTCTTTATGCCCATAGTGCATAAACTAGCTGCTCGTGCCATCTTCGTTTTCTCTGATGAAGCATTTTCTTGAGCACCATGATGACAGTTTCATTTGTGGCTTTTGCTTGTCCATTGCTTTGAGGATAATATGGAGATGAGAAAAAATGTTTAATGCCTAGGATGTTGCAAAAGGTTTTTGTTTCAACACTGCTGAATTGTGGCCCATTGTCAGTAATGATGGTCATTGGGATGCCAAAATGGGTCACAATGTTTTCAAGGATAAAGTTGCATACTTATTTCGATGTGGTCTTCCTAAGAGGAATAGCTTCTACCCATTTCATGAAGTATTTAGTTGCAGTTATGATGAAGCTATGCCCTACCAAAGATGGGGGAGTTATTGGTCCAATGATGTCTTACCCCCACTTCTGGAAAGGCCATGTGATTTGAGCCATATGCAACTCATTATGTGGAACATGTATAAGATTACCATGCTTTTGACACATATCACACGTTTTGACCTTGGAGAAATAGTCGTACTCCATGTGTGGCCAATACTACCCTAAACTTCTTATTTTGGTTACCATTGCTTTAGGCACTATGTGCCCTCCGTAAAGTCCCTCATGAACTTGCTCCATGATGGTTTGGCCATCGGTGCTACTAACACATACTAGCAAAATGCCTTCATAGGATCTATGACATAACATATCCCCTACTAGTGTATACTACTGAGAGCGTTTTTGCACTGTGTCCTTCTGAGCATTCGTTAGATGTTGAGGTCGTTCACCATGTAGAAGGTACTCCTTTATGTCATCGTACCATTCTACAACGTGTGTCGTGCTAACGGATGCTATGGGAAGTTCATCGGCCACGTCAGTTATGGGCTTGTCGCTCATGATGGAACTAGGCAATGCATGAAACATGTCAGGTGAAATGTTTAGGGCTAGTGTTGCAATTGCATCTACGATGGTATTGTCATTTCTAGAAACATGTTGCACATCTATGTTTGTGAATTGTTTCAGCAAATGCTTTGTCAAGTCATAGTATGGTTGTAAATGTAAAGCTTTACATGCATATATGCCTGTGACCTGATTGATGACTAAATGTGAGTTGCCTCTAACTATGAGCCATGTGGTTTCTGAAGTTAGTGCTACCACGAGACCTCTGAGAAGACCTTTGTAGTCCACCACGTTGTTAGTACAAGGAAAGTTTAAATGATAAGAAAAGGGTTGGATCTCCCCAGAGGGATATGTGATGACAGTTGTAGCACTTCCTCCTTGGGACATCGATGCTCCATAAGAGTTTAAGATTACGTCATAGTTATCAGGTACTGTGTCTATTGTATTTACGTTCTCATTGAGAAACTCTAGGCTGATCGTTGCTTGGTCTTGTGTCGGTGATGCGGTCATTTAAATGACTATAGCTTGACCTTTAACTAATGATTGAGCTATGTAGTGCAAGTCAAACTCAGCAATCATCGCTTTCCATCTGGCTATCTTGCTTGATTCGTATATGTTGTTCATGATAGCTTTGAGCACGTTATCTTTATAGATGATATTCACTTGGTTACGGAAGAGATAATGTCACCACTTCTTTAAAGAAAAGATAAGGGCAAGGCATGATCTTTCCACGTCATTGTAACATTTTTCGTAGGCTACTAATGGATGGCTCAAGTAGTAAACAGGGGTTTTAGTTCCATCATTGCATTTCTAACAAAGCATAGACGCGATAGATGATTTGGATGTTGCAAGTTAGGTGTAAAATGATTTATTATTCTGTGGTGGATGAACTGTTGGTAGTTGAGCCAGTGCTGTTTTGATGTTGTCAAAGGCTTCTTGGCACTATGGAGTCCATTCAAAATGGACATTCTTATGCAATAAGTGCTACATAGGTGTCAACTTGTCTACCAGTTTTTCAATGAAACATTTGGTAAACTGTAATTTACCTTGTAGACTGCAAAGTTCAGTAAGGTTGCTAGGTGTTTTTAGATTTGTTATTGCCTTAACCTTATTCAGATCTTATCATATCCCTATCTCAGATACAACGAATCCAAGCATTTTACCTATTTTGACCCCGAAGACACATTTCTTCAGGTTGAGTCTAAGCTCGTATTTTAGACAATATTTCAGTACCAAGTCTAGATCTTGTACATGTTGCTTAGTTATTTTTGATTTGACCACAATCTCATCTACATAGTCATTGAGCGAGTTGAACATGTAATCACTGAAGATGAATGTCATCGCTCATTGATACGTGGCCCCAGTGTTCTTGAGACCGAATGGCATAATTGTATAAAAAAATGTACCCCATGGTGTCATAAAGGTTGTCCTGAGTTGATGTTCAGGGTTGATCCTAATATGGTTGTATCCTGAAAAGCCATCCATAAAGGATAATAATGCATGCCTAGTAGTTGAATCAACAAGTTAATCGATGCTAGGTAGTGGGAAGTCATCTTTTATGGTTGCAATGTTGAGGTCTCGGAAGTCAATGCATAGATGAATGCTTCTGTTCTTCTTTGGGACTATAACCATGTTGGATACCCAGTCAGTGTAATCAACAGCTCAGATGAAACCAGCTTGATAAAGCTTCGTGATCTCATTGCGAACTACCAATGCTACTTCAGGCTTGACCTTGCATGCGTTTTGTTTCACTGATCTTAATTTTGGATCAAATATGATGTTGTGTTGGACTATTTGAGGGTCGAGCCCAGGCATGTCAGTGTAAGACTAAGCGAATGCTTTCATGTTATCTTTTAGCACTCGAGCTATGTCAC
>MNCI01008746.1:8836-189897 GCA_015680685.1 Gnetum montanum
GCATTCTAGGAAAGTAATAAATAACATTAAATAAAATCCTATTCCATGCACTGCAAGGTTTATCCAATCAAGTTTGTCTTTATTGCCGTACACAACTTTGTGTTCAGGTACAATGTTGCTCGAATAAAGATCCGTTCACTCTAGGACTCCTACTATGGGCACATGGGAAATTAATCTATCTCTAGAGTGATCAAACTGCTAGAGCTTCGCTACTTCTAGACCAGGATGGAAAATAAAGGGAGTTTCGCCTCTTATTTATAGATTTGGCGACGAACCGCAATATCGCGTACGTGACATACATGCAAACTATGAGTGTATGTAATAAATTGGCGCAAGGTTTCTATTTGTAAAGGTAATAAATCACATTCACATAATAACATTTAGTAAGGTGTTTTCACTTTTTCAATATATTTCCAAAGTTTACCATTGAGTCTAGGTCTCTAAACAACACATCCATACAATACAGTAGGATAGATGATAGTCTAAAAAATTTGTTTTCTAACATTCCAAGCCCATAGCCCTAAATTTTTGCATTTTTTTTTGAAAACATACAAAGCCTTGAAACATTTTGTTTTTTTTTTTTTCCTTTTTTGATGCACTTCCTCTACATGTAATTGTTCATATAAATGAGAGCCAAATATTTACACTTTAGTGAAATACTATTTTCATGAATTTCTTCATCTCCATGAATGCTCCATGATCCTATGATCTTGGCCACCTCATTTTGAATATTGATAATTATCATGGAAACTTTGCTTATGTTATAGGACGTACAAAGCAGTCCCTTTGCCAAGGTTTGAGCACAACCTGAAACATTATGCTATATTGGCTTTAATGAGGATCAAACAACTATTCCCAAAAAATGTTAATAATAAGAAAAAAAATTTAAGAGTACATAATATGCTTAATCATGGATCAAAAAGTTCCAAAAACAATGTGGAAAGAAATAATTTTCTAGTTTTAGGAATGTTTACTCATGCCTTATTATAATAGATGCTTTGAAAAAAATTAATTGTTAACAGGGAAGATGGTCCCAATACTAACAACATTTATGGTGAAATACCAACTTTATAGGAGAAGAAGGTGTAGTAGTATATTTTAGCACACATATTATTTATCGCAATTGACCTTACGTTAAGTCTTTGTTAATTTTTTGTTGACTTTCATTGTGCTCATGAGACAATGTTATTGCTTCATTGCCTTAAGATCTTTTATAGGGAGATTGCACTATTCATAACTAAGAGTAACAACATTTGTAATCTATAATATTTCTTTGTATGATTTTTTCTTAACTTTTCCAAAAGAACTATGATTCATAACTTTTATGATGTTACAAATCTTATTCCATAAATTATTGTTCATAGCTTATTATAACACTTATGTTACATATCATTTCAATTTAACACTTGGTACTTCGTCAAGTCTCTTTCAACTTAACTTTACTTTGACTACTATGCTTAGTTAAGTTCCTTGTAAACTTTAACTAGACCAACTTCTTTATACTTTGCTATGCCACTCATGTCTTAGCTAATGCTTCTTTATAAGCGTTACTCTTCTTTTCCATTGTAACCTTTTGAATAACCTTCTCTTGTTCTTTAAAAAATTGAACCTGACACAACTTGTACTTTTGGTTCTTTTTTAAGAAATTGTATCCTATTCTACAAGGATCACATATATCTCTTGTAGCACTTACTTATCAATTCCTCATAGCTAATAAGTTTTTGATGCTCCTTTGTAATTTTACAAATCATTGCTTCTTCTATTCTACTTTTCATCATTCTTTTGAATGCTACTCTTCACTTCTAGTTGGTATTTGTTGGTTTTGATGTCTTATTGTTGCAACTTGTAAGTTAAAGTTCACTCACAATTGTTGTCTTCTTTGTAACATGGTTCACTAGCATTTATTGTAAAACTTACACCATATCTTGTTCTTTTTCTTCTTCATCTTCAAATGTCTTTTTTACACTTTCTGTCTTCTTTCTTTGGTTATGATTATTCTTTATTTAGTACAATGTAATTTTTTTATAATGATTGGGAACAACTAAATTCATGGCTTATATCTTTTTATATGTTGTTAATGAGAAACTAACGAATTGTATGTATGCTTTATGATTAATAGTCTCTTTGGTATTTGTTAAACTTGCTTATCAACAAAAAAAATTCATCTTTAGGTTGATAGTAACTTTTTTACTTGAGGAAAGATTTTTCTTACATGCTATCTGTTTGAATTGATCAATACTTTTTGTAGTAAAAGTAAAAGTATTTACAAAAGCTTTTTAATTGTCATTTAATCATTTTTATTATTGACATTATCTTGATTTTTGTCTATTTAGCTTCAAATTGTTTTATTCTATCCTCACCCTCAACACATTTTTTTCTTTTCCTCACCATCTTTTTTCTAAATCTAAAAGGGATAAACATTAAACAACTATCCTTCACGATGATAAAAATTTGGAACATTATAATATATAATTGATTGAATGTAAGCTTTTTTGTTTGTTTATGATATTAATTCCTCTTTATGGTTAAGAATATTGATTTCAATAAAAAAAAACTCCTACTATAACCATATGGTGGGAAAATAGACTTCATATGGTTAATAAGACCAAGAAGATGAATAATTTTATGCTTAGCTCTTTGAAAAATCAATGAAAGTTTAAATAGTTTGGCAAAACTTGGAACTTTAGAATATTCTTCAAATTAGATATCAACATTAAGAGTTCGATTATGAATGATCAACACTTCATGCTTAGGTATAAAATATCCTATATATAGGGAATGTTGTAGCTTTTTTAAAAAGGTAAGACAATAATTAAGACCTCTAGTCTAATTAAAACTTTATAACTTAGCGTTGCTCACTAAAATTGAACCCATAACTTGGGAGTTTCTAAATCAGGAATCTTACTACTACGCTAAAGTATTAAGGATAGATAAACAACATGATACTCTAAGTGAGCATACCTCTTGGAATTGAACTTGTAATTTGTAAACCACCAAGTTTATGCTCTAATTGAGCAATGGCTTATTAACAATTTGTCAAATTTAGATTTAGAGCTTCTCTAAAACATGTTTATTAAAAGCTAACATCAACCAATGTAATATAGTGGTAATTATTGATAAATTCATGAGTGCATGTTGTGTGATGTTAAGTAGGATTTTCCAATTGAGATAACTAAAAAAATTAATCTTTAATATCCCAAATATAAACCTTTAAGGAGTTGTGTATGGTGTCAAATCAACATACTCCTTGGAATTAAACTTTTAAAGCACAAACCTTATGCTTTAGCGAAACAAGTAATATCTACCAATATTTTAATCCTCCTAATCATCTATGAAGTAGTAGCTATTAAGTAACATTTTGCAAATTAAAGGTAGTGTTCTTGCAACAACTATTTTGGTTGTATGCATTTTCTTCTAAATTCTTTAAAAATGCTCTCAACTTAGCTAAAGAAGTTAAGTAGTTGCCCAATTATCAAGTAACTTGTAATAAAATGGCACAAGAATACAAAATTATTCCTTTTTCTTTCTTTATATTTTTCATATCTTGTTAATTATAACAACTAGAGAAATTTCTAATTTTATCTATCTCAAGTTGCACTCTTATGTGTATCATCATTTCCAACTAGGATTAAATTATATTTATTGAGGTAACATTTGCTTAAAACATATCTTTGAAATTATAAAATTGGCTCAAATGTGCCTTAACTCCCATGCGTGCCTGCCATGCTAGGTCATGCATCTTCATTGACCATAATAAGCCATGTGTACATTTCTTTCGGTCCCACCCTTGCCTACTAGTGGGCCTATGCCTAATGGCAAGCAAGGGTTGTACCCATGAACACTTGAAGAATCATCACTTAGAGCCACAATACTTAAAGGATCATCACTTGGAGCCATAGTACTCAGCCCGCTAAGTGGGAACCCCAGAAGGGTGGTAGATGAGAGAAAGCATAACCTTGTCGAGTGGTTGCACCCTGAAGCACCTAGGAACACTTGTTGAAATAAAAAAAAGTCATTTTAATCTTATCCAAGCAAATATAATAGCAATATGCACTTGTTAGGAACACGTGTTTAAATAAAAAAGTTGATTTTAATCTTATCCAAGGAAATAGAATGGCAATATGCACTTGTAATATCAAATAAAAAATTAAAGTTTCGAGTCTTTTTATTTAAAAATTTCTACCAAGCCAAGCCTTCACAATCAACTATGATATATGCATGATGCATACCACCATGCATCACATTTGGCAAACACGTCTGGAAAAATTTCCGAAGGCAAGGAAGAGACATTTCCTTAAAACCATGTTTGCAAGAAAGTAAAATTTGTCTAAGACTGACCGCTGTACCTGACTTTAAACCGGACACCTTTAAGCACAAGATTACCTGACGTAATCGTCTAAATGCTAATGCTCGCTACGATGAAATTTTTAAAAACATCGCCGTAAAATGTGTTTGAATCGTAGAGACTTCAAATCTCACGCGTTCCCCGCTTAAATTATGAACTCATTTTTAACGAAAAAACACAAAATCAGAGGCATTTACTTAAAACGCATTTTTTTTGACCGACATCCTTGAACTATATAATCAAACTTGCATTTTGCGTGTGGGTACTGCCTTCACATCAACATCAAAGATTCCTTCAGATCAGTAACGCCTCAAAATTTTAGCCGCCCAAAAATTGACAGTGGGAAGGAAGTCAGTGGTCTCGTGACAAAAATTAAATGAAAATAAGATTTCAGCACTGTATACTTACCGTACGAACGGTGATGTAAAGATTCTGTTTCTTGCATGTACAAATTAAAGAACACGGAAGCATAGCAGCATCAGGAATCAGGGGGATGCAGCAGGATGTCTGTCCCACAAATTAAAGAAATTGAAATTCCATGCAGCAGCACCAACACTATGAAGGTACCGCCCCATACAAGATTTGTCGATACTTTAGCTCAACTTTATGATCAGAACTGATGACAAATACATGCACATGTACAAGAAAATTTGCAGTTCTGAATTCCCTATTGCGGCACGGAATTGTAGATGCTAACTTACAGTAAAGGTCAAACTTTAAAATTAGTATAAAGTGTAGCCCACTAAGAAATCTGGATTTTTCTGACGATTTTCAGCTCTTTGGTCTTGAAGACGGCCACAAATCGAATATACAAACAAATGAATCTGGATTTTTCTGACAATTTTCAGCTCTTTGGTCTTGAAGACGGCCACAAATCGAATATACAAACAAATGCAGGCATTGTCAGATCCTACAAGTGTTCAGGGATTTCTAATTCTCTGCATCTTTGGAAGTCAACAAACTAGGGAAATCCAATCATTCCAGGCAGAACTATTGAGTTTGTTTATTAAATAAAATTTAGTGGGTATACGTGTCCCAAATTCTACGATGAACAGTTCCCCACGTTAACCAGACATTCAGACGGACAAATGTGCAGTGTTGATGATGGACCATTTTCAAGTTAAATTTGGGATACAGCCAATAAATTCCATGTGGGTTTTGATGGGTTTTAACCGGATGAAGTGGAGAGGAGAGTTCCTGTTGGAATGTCAGGTGTCTGCCACCAAAACATGAAAAGACGGGTTTGTCTATTTCCCTGCCGGCATCGACCATTGCTGGAATGAAATAACAAAAGCTGTATTCAAGCTGTGATATTAGCCTGACCACCCGTGTTTTATCATGAAGTTTCAGGGTCTCTGCTTCTTTTGAAAGTTGAGTTGTTTTCTTTCTAACTAAAATCAGAGTCCGGCCGGGTCTTTTCATTAAGTCGGGAACTAGATTCTAAATTTGCTTTTAAGGGCTGAGCGCCAAAACGGAAAGCATATCGTGTGCTGTGCATTGTTCTCATTATTCATTGCACTGTGGAGTCCACATGAAGGTAGCAGAAGAGGACGAGAGGAGCACAGTTATTCTTAAGGTTTTGATCAGATAACTTATCTGTACATACCATCATCATCATTGCTGGCAATGGCAACAGAAAGATACATTGCGTCTTGGAATCAAATATCAAAAGCATTATTGAATCATCCATCCTCAAGTTTCAGGAGCTTTTCTGGGTAATTTTGCACTTCTATTCTTTGTTTTTTGTGGGAGATTTTGCAGGGAATTTCAGGATGGGGAAAATGTATCCCACAACAAACAAAAAGGTACTGGGGAGGGTTCGTGAATGGATGGCATTGGGTGTGGCATCAATGTCAATCTATCTACCTGCTTGATTATGATTATCCACTGTAATTAGGCAGCAGTCATTGGTTTTTGTTGGATCAGTGGAGGAAGCTGGTGGGTTTCTGTTGAATCTATATATATAGCTGGGTGGGCTAGTGGGGATTTACTGCTTTAGCCTGCTTTTTGGCCTTGGTGCAACTGATTTTGGAAATGTGTTGGAATCGTAACAGCCTGACAAGTTTTCTGCCTCCTTTTGGTTGTTGGTACCAAGGTTTCTGGGTCAAGTTTGAGCTTGGTGTTGCTCTTGGTCTGATTTTCTGAACACTGCTGAGGAACAATGGAGGCTGCCAATTATAGATCTAGAAGCTTGGTTTTATTGGCTTCTTTGTCATTTGCAGGGGCTGTTGCAGCAGCAGCAGCAGCAGCATCTGTGTCAGAGAGCTCAAATTCCTCATCATACACCAATGGTCTCCTTTTGGTGGGAATCACTATCCTAGAGGAAGCAACAACCAAAGGAGCTGGTATGGCCAAAAAAAGCTGCTGCAATTGGTTGACATGCTTGCAAGTTATGGAATGTGTATTGTTACCAAGATGGAATTTCTCAGCTGGGTCCTCCTTTTTTCTTCTGTTGTTGTTGTGTTGTGCAGTTTGTCTGGATGGGAGCCCACCTGCTTATAATTTGCACCCTGGATTTGGATCAGGGAAAAATAACTGGCTTATTAACTTGGAGGCAAGCACTTTCCACCTATGTGTCTGGTTTTGGCACCTGTTTTCGTTTACTCCAGTTTTAATCACCCAATCGTGAGGTAGCCCCTTGTTTGTCCAATTGGGATTAACAAGATTTTGAATGTCTCAACTGTTTGTTGGAATCCTTTTGTCCTCTCAGATTTCAACATTTGTCAGTCTGGAATTCCGGTGAGCTGAAACTTCCTGTGGAGGAAACTATGCCCTTGTGTCCAAAATTTCAGTTGGCCTTTTTAATTTTATCGACTTCCTCTTTTTTTCCTTCACCTTAGCAAGGTTTACAATTGATTGAATTGCAGAGTTGTCCTGTGAGTAATAGATATCGTGTTCTTTTTCTCTCCTGGGTGTAAGAATAAATTCAGTTTTCAGATTTATGGCACAATAGGCTTGCTGGGTTTTTAAAAACATAAAGAGAGATTTGTGAAAAGTAATTTGAATAACCCTTCGTTCGGTGTCAATTGCAGGGAGGAGGATGGTGTCACAACATAACATCATGCTTAAGGCGATCTCGTACTCGCTTAGGATCATCTCTGTACATGGGGAGAAGCTTGGTGTTTTCAGGGATCTTAAGTGACAATCCCTTGCAAAATCCAGGTACGATTTAAAGCTACTGTCTTCCAAAAACTCTCTTTTTTCTTCTGTATAATTGCGTGTACAGTCATTAGATGACAACAATTTTTTGTCATGTTTACTGTTATTTGTTACAATTATGCTTATTTAGCTGCAATTACTTTTAATAGATTTCTACAATTGGAACCGTGTTGCTGTAAGATACTGTGATGGTTCATCGTTTACTGGGGACGCAGAGCATGTGAATGAGGTATGTAAAATTTGGCAGAAAGCTCTTGGCACTGCTTTAGCAATATATTCCTCTACATTGCTCAGTTTGCAGTCCTTTTATTTCTCAGAAGCATCAGTCTAAGAGTCAAGTTAAACATGTCTCGGATCAATCAGGTCACAAAACTCAGATTCAGAGGTCAAAGAATATGGGAAGCTGTAATGGCAGATCTGTTAGCAAAGGGAATGGATCAAGCTGAAATGGTACTTTTCTTTGTTTTTCAACTCTTCAGATGCTCTGTAATTATGTACCTTTGCACAATCAACTCAAGTTTCTTAGTATCGGTCATTCAGTTAGCTAACCAGATATGGTTGTGTTGATTGATCTTTGTCTAGGCCTTGCTCACAGGATGTTCAGCTGGCGGTTTAAGCACAATCCTTCACTGTGATCAGTTCAGAGATCTTCTTCCACTAGATGCAATAGTCAAGTGTATGCCGGATGCTGGATTTTTCCTGGATGTGTATGGCTTCTTAAAAATTTTCAGTGTTATGCATGTAATGTTTAATGGTATAGAAGAGAAGCTTGCTGGTCTATTCCATAAGTGCTAGCTTGCCTAACTATACTCTGGTTGTTGCTCATATTGCAGAGAAGACATATCTAGAGGAAGATACATAAGATCTTACTTCAAGGAAATAGTCACTCTACAGGTAAATATTAATCTGTCAGTTTGATTATGTAATTGTTCTTAGCAACTGGGAAGAACAACATTTAATATGGCCTCATCATCATCTTAGCTCTATCTCAGCTGCATGGGTTGGCTGTGTTTACATCTTATAAAAATCAAATTAACATTAGTACACAAATCTCGGATATCTTTCTTTATTCATGCATACTATATGTTTTTCTTTGCCGCTATCAATATTTCCTGTCACTTCTATAATTTTTTAAAAGAAATCTGCAAGGCATTTGGTAGCTCCCAATTGATCCTTGTCAATATTATTATAGACTTTTCTGATCTAATTCGGAGATTTCGTATCATTGATTCAGTTGATTTTGGACTGTTTAGGAATCCGAAAGATCATTACCATCAACCTGCCTCAGCAAGATGGACGATCCAAGTCTGGTAGTAATAGAAATCACCTTAGTATTTATTTTCCATGTCTAGTTCACGTGTTCATGAATTCTAACTATTATGAACAAAATATTGCAGTGCTTTTTTCCACAATATATTATTGAATCAATTCAAACCCCCATGTTTATTCTGAACGCAGCGTATGATTCATGGCAGGTAATGTATTTCTTTAAACCAAGTGTTAATTTCTATATTCTTAATCCGTTGGGATAAAAGAAGCTCTAGAAACAAGATTTAATCTGCATACCGGGTTACCTGTTTTCTTAAAATTGAATCTTGGATTTTTTTTAAAATTTTTTTATTTTGGAAGATCAAAAATATATTGGCACCAGTTGAGGCTGATCCAGATAATCACTGGCAACTCTGCAAGCTGAACATAAGCAATTGTAAGCCATGGCAGCTAAAAGTCATGCAAGGCAAATTTTCTGCAAGCCCCACATCGTTTATTGGCTAAATAGCAATTTTCTAAATTGATTTGCCTCAGACAACTTTAGTATCCTTACAAGCAAATTTGTCAACTGCCAGCTTTCAGATATTGGATGCTCCTTGCATTGAAACCGATGAGAAGATCAGACACGGCAGGATTATTCATAAATTCATGTTATGCCCACTGCCAAACAAATTTGCAAGACTTATGGCATGCACCAAATTCTCCTAGACTCAACAACAAGGTAGGTTTTATGATTATGTTGGTGAGAATGAAGGTCAACTTTAAATAATCGGTTTCTGGGAAGTATTCATATTTATCCTGAAACTGCATTCGCTGAAAGGAAACTTTGCCCAATAATTTTGAAGGGTCTCTTTGTGGACATGACCAGAAAGAGACATCATTTGTAGTTTCTGTCATTCCGTTAGCTTAGATTAGGTGTTTTGTTCGGACACGGCAATAGGTTTGGTAAACGTTTTAACTTGCCAATAATGATGGACCCATTTTGACAAATTTCACATCATGCGTTTGGCACAGACAATTGCAGAAGCTGTTGGGGATTGGTTTTTTAAGCGTCAAATGGTGAAGGATATTGACTGTCCTTATCCCTGTGACTCAACCTGTCACAACCGTGTTTTCTCCTAAGAACACCATCAGCATCGGCATCATCAAAAGGCATTCTTATCTAACTTTTTTATTATCACTGCAAATTGCAACATTGAGGCATCATCCAAGGCATTTACTTGGTGATTTATGAAGCTGAATTTATTATCACCCGAAATTGCAAGATTGAGGGGACCTATTTATTCCTGCTAGAAGTTGAAGCAACAAAGCCAAGTTGTTCATCTTCTTCATCCACATTTCTGATTAGATGTTATTGAATTCAATGTTACTAGTGTCAAAGTGATATTTATTGAAACTCACAGTCCTTGAAGGCTAAGACTGTGATAGTGCATCTTATTTTATTGTTATTAATATTGAAGTTAAGAACGGTCCAAAAGATTTGATGTGTTTTGCTCACATTGTATCCAACATCGAATAATAAAATCAGGATGCCCTTTTTCTATGACAAGAAATATTTATTGAAATCATAGTTCTTGGTGGCTGACTTCATAAATCATTATTCCTTGATGTAACAAAAACTTTCCAATAGGGGAGGCTTTATGTTCATCCTTGTATAAAAACTTTTCCAACAATGGTTATTACATAAAGGTTCTCTCCTCAATTTACCAAGTTGGCCTAGTGGATGAGTGAAAGCCTAACCTCATTATGAATGGGTGTAGCTTGGGCTCTATGTTCATCTCGACAAGAATAGATGATAAAAAACCTAACCTTCCCTCATCTTAAATAGCTATTCTCATCCCCAAGTAGATGAATAAAATCCTAGGCTAATCTCTTCTCTAATGGATGAAGGAAAACCTAGCCTAACCTCATTTTGAATGGTTGTTACCAAGCTTTATACTTATCTCACTTGGTCCTAGAATATGAGCAAAAACCTAGCCTAACTTCATCTTGAATGGCATTATACTTTAAACACCAAGTGGACCTGGCCTCATAAATAGCCTAACCTCATCTTGAATGGTTGTGCCCAAGTGCTGAAGCTCTATGCTTATCCTGCTTACTAGGCCCAGCTCTATTAATGAGCAAAAACCTAGCTTAACCTCATCTTGAATGGTTGCTCCTGTGCTCAATGCTTGTCCTGCCAAGTAAGCTCAACCTTAGAAGTGAGAAAAGCCTTAGTTTAACTGCATCTATGTTCACACGGAGGCTGGAACCCAAATCTTACTATTTGAGAAATGAGCATCTTACCATCATCCCAAATAATGAACCCCATGCATTTCAATAAATGAGGGTAAATGCACTGTAAAAGAATCACCGATAAAATATTAAATAGTCCACAAAAGCAAATGATGCCCTCTGCCAGCAAGTCCTTTTAGAAAGTCTGTAGCTGTTTGTACACCAAGTGACACGCAACATGTGAGAAATGTAAACAAATCATGTGGGTCTCCTGTATGCAGTAAATCCATTGATGATCTTTGGTGTATCGGTGGATGAGGCACCAAGTCAGGCAGCTTTACAGCCATATTCTTCAGCTTCCTTTAACTGGTAACTTTATTCCAAAAAGAGGGAGTTCCTGGTAGTTTTTTTACTGGGTCTCCGAAGTCCACAAGGCATTTTATTTTATAAATAACGAATGGTCTCAGCAAGAGAATTTCCATGTTACGTCAGCCTGCAGGCAATCTGACTTCGGTGTTTTGGCCCATGCTTATTTGACACTCTTTGCCATTCCTATTTATGTAAATGCACTTACCTGACCAGACAAGCAAGGTGTTCCAGAACGCATTTTCCCGTCTGTGGGTACTAAGAATATAAATGCAAGCATCCCGTCGTTAGTGTATCCAGAACATAAATATGCATTTCCTGTCGTGAATGTAATTCCATTGCAGGTTTCCAAAAAGTTAAAATATTTAGGATTTCTTTGAAATTAAAAGGAAAAAGGCATTACTTGGGAAAATATTCATGTTGAATTTTATTCGTGGTCAATTTAAGAGTATATCATCGGGTTTGGATCTCAAAGAATGATTAATAATATTTAAAAAATTTAGAGTATACCTAAAGAATAAATCTAAAGAAAAAACTTAATGGTTTAGGGATATCTTTTCATGTTTTTATTCTTACAACCAATCTTGAAAAACCGTCCATCTAAGGTAGGAAAAGGATCAGGCCTTACCCTTGTTCAGAAGCATCTTCACGAGTTTTTACTTTTTACTAAAAGGTTTCTTATAAAGAGAGAAAAAACTCTTTCTAAAGGAAAAAAGAATACATTAATTAAAAATAAAGGACAAATACTAACAAATGCTAAAAGCTTCTTATCCTTGAGCCTTCAAAAGAAAAAGCAATTAATACAAGAGAAAACAAATTAATTGTTCACCTTTCACTAGGAGCTTATTTGCTTGAAGTTGTAGTAGAAAAGTGACATTTTTAAGAATATGGTATTGGATACCTGAAGAGAGGAGCTTATTTGCTTGAAGTTGTTATAGAAAAGCATCTTTGAGAATATGGCATTTGATACCTGAAGAGAGGTCATAGCAAGTTATGCCCTTGCTGTTGGAAAATAAATGCACATTGAAGCTTTCAAATAGAGTAGAGAACAAGTAGTCGAAAACATTTTCGAATGCAAAGAAATGAAGTAAACAAAGCAAATTGATAACCAAAAATGACTTTATTGATGCTTGTTGAAAGTTACAAATTCTAGATGTCCAGTTCTAAGCATGCTAAGCAACAAGATACTAAAAAAAATATGTGAAAATGAGTCATCACTTCTACAAAGGGGACATTGAGGAGAAACATTTCTCATATGTCTAAGAGGTGCATTTTTCTTTCACTTCCTAATGGCTTAGCTTTTCATGCTACAAGTTTAGAAATTCCACTAATGCTAATTAGAAGACCTTGATGAATAAGACATCATAAAAAAACACAAATTTTAGGAAATGTAGGAGCTCTCCAAATATCTTTCATTTTCCTCATCTAATAGAATGATAATTGTATTTTCTAGGCCTTATTAAATTTGTTATGAATAAAATCATTCTTTGTAATAATCTCATAAGTAACTTTAAAATTAAAAGGAAAAGCATATCTACCATCATTTCAAAAAATATCTAGAAAAGCATGATGCAAATTTTTGTCAACTTTAAATAAATTTTCAACATTAGAAATTAATTTTTCAAAATTCTTTTTTCTCTTTGTATTCAAACTATAGAGGCTTACTATATGAGTTCTCTTTTATTATTGATATCTTCTAAAAGCTACATTCTTTTCTATTTGCATTTCCTTCTATCATCTTTAATTATTTTTTTTGTCTTTTGATCTTCCTTTCAGCAAATGTGATGTGAAAACCTTTTTTTGTTAAGGTTCATCATCTAATATTTTTTGAACATCACCAAACCATCTCAATTCTAAGATACCAATCCTATGGTAGCAAGTTTGATTACTATCATGTTTTGAACATCACCAAACCATCTCAATTCTAAAATACCAATCCTATGGTAGCAAGTTTGATTACTATCATGTGAACTTTTACTTTTAGTTTTATTGGGATTTGTTCATTGCATAAAAATGTAACACCTTTCAATTTTACCCTTTGTAGTTTTTCCATATCCAAACCAGTGGCCTTCTACTTACCTTAATTTTCTATCATTTATTTTAATATTATGTTTGTCTATGAACCTTTCCCTTTCCCTTTGTTTAGTTACATGGAGACTTGAACTTGTGATTCATATTTTGAAGTATTTACAATTTATTTTATTTTTATTATTAATGATGATGCAACTTCTACTGCATTTTGATTAGAATAGATGTTGTATGAATATGGGTCCATGGTAATTAATTAATTTCAAAACATATGGTATTTCATATATTATGTATTTGGTGCACATAATATTTTGTGTATATGGTATTTTATGCTTTGTGGTTTTGCATGTAGTTAATCTTAGACTTATTTATTGTGAAACTCCTAGAACTTGGTTTTGATTGGTTAGATTAAGATTAACATAGATCATGATCTCAATGCGTGATATATTATAATCTAATCTTTTGGTATTAAATTAAAAATTGTAAATTAAGGATTTAGCCATGGATCAACCTAGATTCCAACTAAGGCCCCTCTTTTTTTTTTTTTATTTAAACTTAGTTGTCAATTTTCACTTTTGGATTTATGAATTCAAAAGCCCCATCTCTTTTTCTCATATATCAATCATTTGTTTGTTAACGGTCCATTTGTTTGAGTACCTTTGCATCTAGAAAGAGAATTGTGACATTTTGTAGAAAGGTAAATATAGAGAAAACATTTCTTTTATCATGAAGAAATTATGCTTTTGCATGACTTTATGTTTCTTTAACCTTTAAATTTTCCTATGCATTCACATTATTTCTGTGACAGCACTTACCCCTTTTCATAAGAATTTCATGATCTAATTTTAGCATATTTCCATTTTAGGTAGAAGTACTAGGTGTGTGTACAAAATTGTACAATGTCTTAGTGACACAATAGAAATACATGTGCAACATAGTTGGATTTTTGCTATTTCTACAGGTTACACATGTATTGCAACCTACAACTTGCATTTGGTATAGGTTGCTACAACTATCACAATATTATTGTAGGTCACAATAGAAGTTACACCATAGATGATGCAAGTCACAATATTGAATCAATGAAAGTTATGTCATACACAAGTGGAATGGTGGCTAATAGTATAACATTTTTATCATAATAGTAGTTGTGTTGGTAATTTAGCTTTTGTCAGTTTAAGAATTTTTTACCTCTTTTATCCTATTGTGTATGGGGATGTGTACAACTACTATGACTATAGATTCAAAACTAATTTTGAAGATGGTACTTGTAGCTAAGAATGTCTCAAAAGATGTTTTGATGACCTATAATGTGTGCCTTGACTTTAAAATATAGCATATGATATGTGCCTTCGATTTAGGACTAAGTTTGTGATTTGGGTTTTGGATTTAGGATGAGGTCCATGATGTGTTCCATGGATTTAAGATAAAGTCCACCATATGTTCCTTGGATATATTGCTTGGATTTAGGATCAAGTTTGTGATGTGTTCTTTGGCTTTAGAACAACATCTATGATGTGTGTGACCTGGTTTTTGAATTGAGTTAAAAGATCTTCTTACTAAGGATGCAAGATATCATGGTGAACAATAAATGTTGACAATTTACGATGTATGAATATTAAGATTGCTATAATATTGATGCTAGATTGGTTTTACTAATGTTAGTCCTAAAGCATAGGTGGTATCCTTTTTTAAAAAAAGTTTTATATAGTACTAGTTCTATAGTAGTTCTAATATTTAGGCTAGATACATGTGTGATATCATTAGTTATTCTTTGATTATTATGATTTATTATGATGATCCTATTCAATCCTTAGCTTATCACATACGAGTTTGAGAGATTTGGTTTTCTCTATTAGAAAGAGTATCAATGCTTTTTAGCATATGTTCTATACAAATTTTGCAGGTCTTAGTGGTGTTCAAGATAGAAGCATCTGTTATAGTCTTACTTGAGGAGAAATTGAGATGAGCATGAATATTTAGCTAGACTTGTTATTTTATCATGTTATTGTTATAGTTGCATAATGGAATAAGGTCCTTAATTTTAGGAATCTATAGTCCTAACTTCAAATTCTTCATTGAAAATTAACCATCAAGTAACCATGAGTGAGGAGGTCACTCTTGGTGAAAAGTCACTTGAACCATGAGTCATGGGGAGCTTGTGGTACTTTACCATGGATCATGGTGTAGTCGTGATCACTTGCAATAGAGAAAAATGAAATGCTATGAACACCATGATTGCACTATAGGTTGTGTTTGGTTATGGTGGCCATTGTAAAGGTCTTGTACTTTGCTTGTACTTCAAAATATGAAACCATAAGTGTACCACAAGTCATGGTCACTTGGAAGACTTGGCCATGAGTCATGGTGGAAAGAACACAACTCATGATGAGATCATGGTCTATAGAATCACATTTCATGGTGAGGTTATGGTCTAAGACTGAAACTAGAATAACAACTACAATGAATTTGGGATCAAGAAATACAATAAATTTGGCCTTTCAAAAGGCAAGGAAGGTAGAGAAGATTATGTTTAGCCTCTTAGAAATAAGATTGAGGTATCAAACATGATAATTACATTAGATTTGAGGAGGAACTTGGAATAGTGCCATGCATATGAAAAATAGAGGAGCACATTACAAATCTCGATAAAAGTCTTTAAATTTGCTTCTAACTTTTAAGTCTTATGATAAAAACATACATCCTTAATGCTTCAATCCTTCAATGCTTGCCAATTACTCAATTCACCAAGATTTTAAGGAAGATTAAGCCAAATGCCAAAGGATCAATAAGGAACCCCAAAAGAGGGCTTTCCAACTAATAAATTTTGTGACAAATTTGAGAATAAAATAGAGATTGGAGTTCAATTGTGAGTTTAACATCTCAATTACAATAAAAAAAACAAGGAAATTCATCCATCTTTACATCTATAAGCATTAAACCCTTAAAAACATACAACAAACATCATATATTTGGAACATGAAATTAAACATGCAAATAAACTTAAATATCATAGAAATGTTAGGGACTTAAATTGTAAAAGCCATAATTGCAGGAAAGTTGCAATTCTTGAGAGAATTTGTTAGAATTACCTCAAGAGAAATGGTTCTAAGAAACTTGATGAGAGAGTCATAAGAGATTCAACTTTTGAGAGAATTCATAATTGAAAGTATGAGAGAAAGGACAAAAAGGGTTGAAAACTAAATAAACTTCAACACAAGCATATAGTTAAAGAGCATACTCAAATTGAGGGAAAGAAAGCTTTTATTCACTATAAAATCCACATCTATAGTGGCTTTGAATGGGTGGATGCTCCTATATTTATAATTAAGGGAACAACTTTGCTTAAAATGACATGCTTACACATGGAGGCCCACTAATTCCCTTTCTTTTATGAACATTTTCTCTTTCCTACATTCTTGTTTCAAAATAAACATAATTAAAAAAAACTTCTAACTACTAAAATCCATGGATTTAACTTCCAATAACTTTTAATGACTTCTACTATGACTTCACCTAACTCCAACATTATGCACCTAGGATTCACGAATCCTAGGAAGTTTGTATATATGATGCATACTAAAATCAGGAGCATAAACAAAAGTGCATTAGATTCTTTGTGATGAACATCAATAAGTCACATTGATGGGCCCCCATTGACGTAGCCTTGTTGATGGACCCTCGTTGACAAGGCCCTGCTTATGTGGTGTTGCCCCATCAATGGGGTCACGTTGACGAAGCATTTGCTATGTTGATGAGGCCTCGTTGATGGAGCCCTAGAGAAAAAACTATAAATATGAGCTCCTAGCCTTGTTTATGAGCATTAGATTCATATGAATATTTAAACTCTTGTAATTTTTACATTTGAAAGTTAGAATATTTCTCCTAAGTGCTCACAGTAGGAGTCATTAAGTGTACGAATCTTTATTCAATCATTGTTATACCTAAGCACAACAATGTGTTCGGTAATAAAGACAAGCTTCTTGATAAACCTTGCAACATTCTAGATAGTTTAGATATTTATTTATGCATTTAATGCTTTCAGTTAATTAGTTAATGTTTTCCAGTAATGAAGCTAATTTAGTAAGATAAGTGATGAGCTGCTAGGTAGCCCTACGCCCAACCATACGAATACGAGCGTTCACGCACGATCCGGTCGAACTCTATGGACAGGCTAGTTGTGGTATTTAGATAATTACACATTGATCGCAGTTCGTTGTCTTCCCACCTGGACTAGTATTTGCTTTGTCACGTATGGTTTAGTCTAGAGTGAGGCATGTGATGTGATCCTAAACTAATGCTACTCCTAGAGACAATGGAAAATTATCTTGATTAAACTAATGAGTAATAGGAAATGAAGTCTAAGCTAACCTAAGTGCGATGAGCATCCGTTCCTTAATCATCTGTACACATCTTGGACCTCGTGCACGACTACTACTGGGATTACCAAGTGTAGATCCTAGGTACGCTGCTGGGTTACCAAGTAGTCACACTTAAATGCTCGTGATTAAGTCGTACTCATTCTGCATTTAACAACAAGAATAGTAAATGATGATAAATAAATATTAACTAAGAAAGCAATAAATATTAACTAAGAAAGCAATAAATAACAAAAACAATTAACAATTAAATTAAACAATTAAACTAAGTGAATGTTGCAATGATGAAGTAATCTCTATCTTTATTGCCGATCATGTGCGTGTCCAAGTACGTCACACTCGAATAAAGGTTCCGTACAATTACAAACATCACACTGTGGACATGCACTGGGAAAATAATTTAACTCCTATGGAAACAAAATGCAAGGGCTTCGCTACAACTACTTGAAGCTCTTAAATGAGGCAGAAGGCCCTCTTATTTATAGGCTGGGATAGGCGACTGCGTATACGAGGCCATGTTGATGCAGGAAGGCTACGTCGATGGGGCTGCGTATACGCAGCTGCATTGACGTGGTAATCAATTTACACTTCATCATACCCCCATGACTGAATAACAACTCGTCCTTGAGTCAAAGAAAGTGAGGAACAAGCTCAATTGAATACACAGTGGATAGGTATGGGATTATTGACTGACTAGAAATTTATTCATGCCGCAGTGGAGAATGAAACAAAATTTGGACATAGACACAAAAATGACAAAATTTGTGGGACTCATGAGGTTCCTAGTAGTGGTGGCTCTTCCATGGGTGCCTTTCCTTTGTCTTGTGCATCAGGCTTCTAAGATTGATACCTATTGAAGAAGCACCTGATGTTTCTCCTCTTCTATTTGAGGATTAAGAGCTGTCCATGCTAATGTTCCAATGTTTGATGGAGTCAGCACTTTTCATGGACACGGAAGCTGCAGGAACACTTGATTAGCCTTGACATGCCATGCTGCAAATAGTCATCATTCCTCTTCATAGGCTCGGGCCCTGACCTCTCCACCTTTTTCTTGGATAGATTATGCAGTGACAGGAGGTCCCTGATGGATGCTGAATGATTGTGCCTCCTGCTCTACATGTTCGGCACGAGGTTCATGGCTGTTGCCTCCCCCAGGTCGTTCAGTTGCACCTTGATAAGGTCCTCCTTGTTGTCTTCTTTTAGGGGCCATCTATAATCACACAAAGATCAATTATTAGTAAGGTTATTTGAAAAGAGTTCAATGATTTCATACCTTACTCATGGCCTTTAATAAATGTTGAATTCCTTACTTAGTGTGATTTTAGAGTTAGAGATTTATCTAGGAAGTTGCCCTAAAAGTTTAATGTCGGACCTAGTTTTGAGGAACGTTTGATAAAATGATGACAAAGAAAAGAATAGATTTGGCAATCAAATACTCAGAGGGTATAAGATGATGTGGTGGTGTGCAACAAGTACAAATTACAAAAGTCACGCAAGTGGGTCCTCCCCAAAGCAGGTTCCAACCTATATGCCCTTGCATAACCACACCTTAAGATGTCCGTAGGCATTAGAAGGGTTAAATGTAATCTATACCAATGCAAAAAAACACACACATGTTAATACCACCATGATGAGGTATGAATTCAATGCTATACAAGACATGAGTCACAAACACATGAACAGCGAGATGGAATGAATCGGAGAAGGGATTGCAGAGATTGGAACGTGAGGTAACTGCCTCATGGCACAATGAATCCTACGTGAAAAGCATGATTAAGGTGTCACTACCCCGTCATTCCAAGATCAGGACCAAGTCCATTCCTCTAAACAGTGACATCACATTATTTCATCCCATGATGAGCAACTATGAGAGTACCATAACAACAAGGCGTACGATCACTTGGCGTTTTGTTCAAGGGAGGAGTTATTTTTGTTTTGTGGCACTTTCTTTTTCTTTTGCTTTTTCTCTTTCTTTCTTTTTTTTTCACTTTACTGAATCCATAGAAATCGCCAACCTTCAGGCATGGGTGCATGTCTTTCCAGTGGGACCCCCTAGAACAGTATTTGATTTTTGAGTGCCCTTTTGATTACTCTTACTCCCATTTTTCATTAGATCTACAAGGATCTTAGTACAACCACATTGCATGATAACTCCCACAAACATCACCAAAGAGAATCCGCAAGTCCCCTTGATGTCACACCCTAATCATTCCCTCTTGGTCCATCATTTTTCACTCTGGGCACAATGAACACAAAATTAATTTTAAGTTTCAAGAATGTCAAGAATATCATTGTACCCTCAAACAGAACCTCTTATTTGTAGAATGGATGAGTGGGTGTAATGGGCTCACTGTCCAAATAATTGATCACCAGAGACTTGATAGCATAACAAAACACCTTGACCAACGAGTCACATGAGTGTTTTATTCGTAGATGAGATTACTCATAAAAAGATAAAAAGACAAAAAGATAAAACAATAAATTAAAAGGTGAAAAACTGGAAAAGAAAAAGTTGAAAAATTAAAGAAAAATGAAAAATATTTATTAATCCTGCTTGTTAGTAAAATGGGGGATATCCCCCATAGCTAATCGGTTGAGGATGGCAAGGATTAATAAATGGAAGATGAGGATCCTTGCATGTTGGAAGTATTGGGGTCAGGTCATACTTACCCCATCGGAGTTCACACACTTGATTATAATGAGCATAGTGGGGCAATTTATATGATGTAGTTCCTAGATAACGAGTTGACCCACTATGATATTTGGGATCGTTAGATGGTATGCAAGGATCAGGATGTCACTCTCCATTCCTATGTTCATTGGGCCATATTGTTGTTGGAGTGTGAGTTGGTGGCCCTGATGAAGTAACATGAGATGTTGGGTTCGAAGAGGAAGATGCACCAGTGTTGGATTTGTGCTGAGTTGGCGTCTGCAGTGGTTTCTGAACTATGATGTTCCTTTCGACGGTTGCGTCTAAAGAAGGGATGCCTTCAATGTTGTGAAGGACCTCCACTGCTATTAACAGTAGCAACACAAGTAACATTTTTGGGTTGGTGCTGTGGTGAAAAATCTTCTGGCATAGCTGGCGATGATGTAGAAGGGGGTGAAGTACGAGAATATTGAGGTTGAGAAGAAGTGTAAGGCACATGAGGTGGTGATCTTGTTGGAGAGGACATGGGTGGATAGTATTTGGGAGAATGATAACGATGAGGTGAGGTAGAGGATGCTGATCTTGTTGGAGAAATAGGGTGTTGAACATAATAAGCATTTGGTGTTGTGACATACGAAGGGTATGGTCCAGTTGGTGGTGGCCTCCCCCACGATTGAGGTTTTTGCCACTGTGGTTGGACACAATATTTTTGTATGAACTCTGGATATAACATTCCTCCCCAATGCTCATGTAAATGTGACAAGATTGGACATTGACCCTTGGGGTGATCATACAAGCAAATATTACATTGATACATATGATTGAAAGTTGAGTTCTTATCCCAATTCTCTTCTACCCTTTGTTTCGATTGTCGCGTGGTGTCCTATCCTGTTTCTCAATTTGGCATAGTTTTTCCTCTAATAATGTTGGCATATTCTCCACATCTTTCATGTACCTAGTCTGTCATCTTATTGATCTTTGCCTCAATTTCATCTAGTGATTGTAGGATTGGCAAAGATTATTCCACCTCCTTGAAGTGAGTTGATCTCTCCTCTTCATGATCATGGACCCTTGTTGAGTTGAGATTTTGGTCCTATTGAGAACCTTCAACATTCTCCCATTTAGTTATTTCTCCTTCTTCTTTTGCGATCTGCTTAATAAGCTCTTGGAGTTGATGGGTTCGTAGCTCATATAGTTGACCTTAGGCATACATCCCTAGGGTCTCCCTTATTTCATTACGGAGCCCATCTATGATATGGTACATTAGCCTCTCCTTGGAGAACCCATGGCCTGGGCAGTTGTTTAACAGTGCATAATATCTTTCTAAGGTCATGTACAAGGGTTCATGTTGCACTTGTTTCCATTCTTGGATTTGTCTCCTCAAGGTTGACACTCTCGCATAGGTTTGATATCTTTCGTTGAAATGTTCTACCATTGTTGGCCAACGTTGAATTGAGTTTAGTTTTAACGACCTATACCATACTTTTTCTTGGACAATGAATGTCAAAGGAAAGAGCTTAAGTTTTTTCCACCCATTATCAATATTGTTCCATGTACAGGCATCGTAGAAGGCTTGTAAATGTTGTTGTAGATCTCAATCATAGCGTCCTGAAAACTTGGGAAAGTTGTTTAAATCAAGCATGGGTAGACAACTTTCCTTATGATGCCTGCGGGCTATTCGAACAACCTCCTGTATTTCCGTTAAGCTTGTAGTGGCCAGTAGGGGTTCATCGTGATCGGGTAAGTTATGCTTTCATGTGTTGGGATGATGTTGTCTTCGTTTATGTTTATAAGAAGCCCCCACCTCGGGTTGCGTAGTCCAATCTTCATTGTTATAATATTCATTGGTTCTCCAATGAATTGCCTCACTAGATGTGGAATTATTATAGTCTTGTAGGAGAGACATGGTTGTAAATTTGTGTGTGATTTAATTACAATTATTATTATTATTTTTCTAAAATATATATCATCAAGGCTTTGTTACAACGATCTTGTATGATGTAACTAATCTAGATAACTAGCACCATCCCTGGCAACAGCGCCAATGATGAGTGGCTAGGTACCCCTACGCCCAACCATACAAATACGAGCGTTCACGCACGATCTAGTCAAACTCTGTGGACAGGCTAGTTGTGGTATCTAGATAATTACACATTGATCACAGTTCGCTGTCTTCCCACCTGGACTAGTATTCGCTTTGTCACATATGATTTAGTCCAGAGTGAGGCGTATGATGTGATCCTAAACTAATGCTACTCCTAGAGACAATGGAAAATAATCTTAAGTAAACTAATGAGTAATAGGAAATGAAGTCTAAGCTAACCTAAGTGCGATGAGTATCCGTTCCTTAATCATCCGTACACATCTTGGACCTTGTGCACGACTACTACTGGGATTACCAAGCATAGATCCTAGGTACGCTGCTGGGTTACCAAGTAGTCATACTTAAATGCTCGTGATTAAGTCGTACTCATTCTGCATTTAACAACAGGAATAGTAAATGATGATAAATAAATATTAATTAAGAAAGCAATAAATATTAACTAAGAAAGCAATAAATAACAAAAATAATTAACAATTAAATTAAACAATTAAACTAAGTGAATGCTACAATGATGAAGTAATCTCGATCTTTATTGCCGATCATGTATGTGTCCAAGTATGTCACACTCGAATAAAGGCTTCGTACAATTACAAACATCACACTGTGGGTATGGATTAGGAAAATAATCTAAATCCTACGGAAACAAAATGCAAGGACTTCGCTACAACTACTCGAAGCTCTTAAATGAGGCAGAAGGCCCTCTTATTTAGAGGCCTGGATAGGTGGGTGTGTATACGAGGCCATGTCGACGGGCCCGTGTCGACGGGCCCGCGTACACGCGGCCGCGTCGACATGGCAACCGATTTACACTTCATCAATAAGCTAGATAGATTTAATACATAAGTACAATTGCTTCGAGTGTAACACATTGATGAGCAACGAGGTACCCCTACGCTTAACCATACGAATACGAACGTGTACACGCAATCCAGTTGAACTCCACGGACGGACTAGTTGTGGCATCTAGACAATTATACGTTGATTGTAGTTCGCTGTCTTCCCACTTGGACTAGTATTTGCTTTGTCATGTATGGTTTAGTCCAAAGTGAGGTGGATGATGTGGTTTCTACTACTATGCTAATCCTAAGGACAATGAGAAATAACTTGATTAAGCTAATAAGCAATAGGAAATAAAATCTAAGCTAGCCTAAGTGTGATGAGCATCCATCCTTAATCATCCATATGCATCTTGGAATTTGTGTACTACTTCTAGAATTATCAAGGACACATCACTCGAGACACCACTTGATATGCTATTGGGTTACCACGTAGTTACACTTAAATGTTCGTGATTAAGATGTACTCATTCTGTGTTAACAACAGAAATAATAAATGATAATAAAAGAGATATTAACTAAGAAAAAATAATAAATAATTAACAATTATACAATTAAAAACTAAGTGAATGCTACAATGATGGAGTAATTTTGATCTTTATTGCCGATTGTGTGCGTGTCCAAGTACGGCACACTCAAACAAAGGTTATGTAAAGTTACAAGCATCACATTGCGGGCATGCACTTGGGAAAAGAACTAAAAACTAACAAAAAGACTCTAGACTCCTAGTGAATAAACTATATCCTCCATCTTGTGCGCCTGAATGTTATATTTATAGGCTAACATAGGAATCATGATATCGTGTATACGATATCGTATTTAGGCTACAACATCGTGTACCCGATATTGGGGCATGGCAAACCATGATTAATCACACATATTTACTTGGTAATCCCAGTAGCGTTATTGCTTGGTGTGCCCAGTAGCATAGCACTTGGTAACCCAGCAATGGATATGTGGGTTTAGGACATGTATAGAAAGTGGGATTAGATGCTTATGTTAGGATTAGTTAAAGATTAGTTAGTTAGTTAAATTAAATTACTCTATCTCTCCACAAGCACCAAAATAATAAACCACAAAATGATAAAATTATATGCCTCGATTACTCTTAACCATACCATTATGCTTCACAAGTGTAATTAGGAAGATAATGAATGACCTTAGGGCAAGGTTCACTTCCTAAAAGACTAGTGTACCAGAAACTATAAAGTCCACAGAATTTGACCAGATCGCGCATGAACACTTTGTGATTCATATGGTTGGGTGTAGGCATACCTCATTGCTCATCACTTTATAAGTACTTTTAATCTAATTTAAATTTAAAATATTATTTAATAAATTAAAAATGTAAAACAAATAAAGAAATATTATTTATACTTTAATATGACCATGTTCTAGAAATAAAGATTGAGATTAATTCATTCTCAATTGTAATTGTCTAATTTAGCATAGATTTACATTGCCAAGCATTTTATTTTTTTGCTATTTATTATCATTAATTAACATAATGTTTGTATTTTCAAGCACATTAGTTATAGAAGAATAAAAGTATCAAAACCTCCAATGTTATCCACAAATTAATTTAGTAATTCCAACAATTAGCTAAATTGCTTTATCCACCAATTAGTTGGCCTTGTATCCTAACAGTTAACTTGTGAATACAAGAATGTATTGGAAAGTTGACAAAGTAGACACTCATTTCCCTTAGGCTAGTTTAAGATTACTTTTATTTTTGGTCGAGAGGTCAACTACCTATCATAATCCTATGACACTAAATTATATTTTGTCCACAAAACATTAAAGATTTCATTCTTATAATGCTAAATCAAATTTCATCCATTATCCTATACAAGGTTGATAATAGAATCATTATCATCATCATAGCCTTGTCCCAAAAAAATGGGGTCACCTACATGAATTCTTTTTTGCTATTAGCCTCTATAAAGAGCTGGATTTTTGTTTATTTGCATTTTCTTCAAATCATTTGCAATTTTTTCCCATGTTTTCTTTGGTTTTCCTTTTAGTGGCTTTCCTGGAACAATGACGTAGAAACCTTTGTTTATAGGCTCATTGTCTGATCTTCTTTGCACATGTTCAAACTATCAAAGTCATCATTGTTGAAGCTTATCTAAACTAGAAGCCATTCCAAGTCTTCTTCTAATGTTTATATAATTTAGTTTATCTCTTGTAGTAACATTCAACATTCATTAACGCATTCACATTTCTTCCACACTGATTTGTTGTTCATGCCTCTTTTGTACAACCCAACATTCAGTACCATATAAGATACCAGGCTTGATTTCTGTTCTATAAATTTTTCTTTCAGTTTTATCAATATCTTTTTATCTTATAGAACACCACTAGCATGTCTCCTTTTTGACCATCTTGCTTGAATTCTATTTCTTATATCTTTATCAATTTCACTATTTGATTGGAAGATGATCCTAGGTAGCAAAACTATTTGTAGTGAGGGAATTTTTTACCTTAAATTATCACTTCTATTTCACCAATATTTATGTTGTTATTAAAATTCCATATATTCTATTTTACTTCTGCTAATTTTTAAGTCTTTATATTCTAGAGCATGTCTCCACTTCTCAATTTAAAAAGTAATATTTTCTCAAGTTGTATGCACTAACACAATATTATCTACAAATAGCATATACTAAATTATTTGATCTTGTATTTCCTTTGTTAATTCATCCATAATAATGGCAAATAAGTATGGGCTAAGTGTACACCCTTGATGTAGACCTATTATAACTAGAAAAATAAATGTTGTTCCACAAGCTATTCTAATTTTAGTGGTAGCTCCTTCATACATGTCTTGAATCACTTTAACATAGTTATCAAGGATGTTTTTCCCCTTGCAAGATCCACCAAATAATATCTCTAGGCACTTTGTCATATGATTTTTCCAAGTCAATGAAGATTGTGTGTAGATTTTTTCTATGTTTTCAATGAATATAATCTAATGCTAAACAATATCTTTAAAATCTTTCATCCTATGTTATACATAAACTTTTTACACTTCTTTAATTTAATTTTTTGCAAAATATTCTCTTTGCCAAATTATATAACTAAACTAGTTTTAATAACTTTCTATTTTTAGCAATTTCTATAATTAGTAAATATAGGGGGATATTGAATCCCAATATATATATATAATGAGAAAAAAATGTGGAGTACATCACAAAGCTGAACAATGACTAGACAAATTAGAAAAGAAAAAACTTTCCAATTCTAGGATTGTCTACTCAGGTGAACAAACTTACAATTGATACATTTAAAAAGTATGTGAAGAATATTAATTATTAGAAGGAAGGAAGGTCCTAATCCTAGCAAAATTTACATCAATTTTCAACATCCATGCTTGAACTTAAAATAGCAAAAGGATTCAAGATATATAGCTATAGTTGAATACCAATATTAGTAAATATAAGCTATAGCAACATCATTGTTATATACCTTGATCATACTTAATCATATGATTTAAGCCCACTATAAATATAACTAAGAAAATAACAATATGTGATCATTACAACTCATTACAACTCCACTAGACTTTCCACCTATTCCATCTATGAATTACAACAAGTTCTACCATGATTCTTGTAGATTTGTATGACTGGACATGGAGAATACTCATCACATGATATTTTTTTTATAACCCAACATTTAGCACTATGTACAATATTAATCTTGATTACTATCTTATAAAATTTTTCCTTAGTTTTATTAGGATCTTTTTATCATATAAAATATCACTAGTCTATCTCTATTTCAATTTTCATTTCTTTTATGACTATCAGTTTTAACATTTGATTGAGACCATCATCTAGAATAATGATAAGGCGTTATTTCCTATGTCATAATGCTTGGGTTTTGTTCTTGCAAAATTGTTCTTTCTTAATCTTACAAAAACACATCCATGAATTAAGTGTTAAAATACTTAACTTGTGACCATAAGTAGTCTTTGTTTTGATATAACCTTCAAATAAGTCAATGATTATGATACAATAGGGCACAAACCTCTAATTGAATATAGACTTAGTCTATCACACATAAGCTAGGAATGGCAGGGGAGTGATGGAAAATGAACTATAAGAAATGAAATAAAATCTAAGTATAGAAATATGACTGAAAAAGAAAAAATATAAAAATATTGAGGGCTATGATATAAAAGAAAGGATTTCAATTCCCTTTACAATTGATGAGACGCGATATACACAAGCCGCGATATCACGTACGCGATATCGCGGTCGCTGCGATATCGCATCCCATGCAATATCGCATACTCAATATCGCGTCATCCCCTGCGATGTCACGTAAGCGATATCACGGTCCACCGTCAAATCTATAAATAAGAGGCAGCACTCCCCTTATTTCCCATCCTGGTCTAGAAGTAGCGAAGCTCTAGTAGTTTGATCACTCCAGAGATAGATTAATTTCCCATGTGCCCGTAGTAGGAGTCCTAGAGTGAACGGATCTTTATTCGAGCAACATTGTACCTGAACACAAGTTGTGTACAGCAATAAAGATGTACTTGATTGGATAAACCTTGCAGTGCATGAAATAAGATTTTATTTTAATTGCTATTTATTGCTTTCCTAGAATGTGGTACGAGTACGACTTGATGACGAGCATCTAAGGATGTGTACGGTTAGTCAAGGAATCGGCTGCTCGTCGCATGCAGTATGAGTACGACTTGATTACGAGCATCTAGTGTGACTACTTGGTAACCCAATGGCATATTCCAGGATCTACGCTTGGTAATCCTAGTGGTATTCGAACACCCTGATGTGTACGGTTAGTCAAGGAATCGGCTGCTCATCACACTTAGGCTAGATAGGTTCTCTCAATCCTTTCCTCCTAGTTAAGTGCCTCAGTACGACCACTTCAAGCACGTGCGTTACATGTGGTGATCCCAGTAACGATTAGCATTTGGTAGCCATAGTTGCATCGGTTTAGGGTGTGTATGGTAAGTGGGAACAGATGCTGACGCTAGTTAATTTAGACTTAGTCCTTAGTTAGAGTTAGTTAGCTTTCTCAACCCTTCACTCAATAGCATAGGAGAAAAACTAGAAAATACCATAAAAATCATATACCTCGGACTTACTTAACCATACACTATGACAACTACAAGTAAGTTTGGGAAGACAACAAATGATTAACCCCAAGTGTTCCATGGGGCGTGTAGGCATTTAGTCTGCAGAGTTTGACGAGATCACACATGCTACACTCGTTTTGTATGGTTGAGTGTAGGGGTATCTCACCACTCATCATTGGCACTGTTGCCGGGGACTAAGTGTTTGTGCACCATATAGAACATAAGGATATCACTCACATTGTTGTGAGCCTTAACGAACTTTCAAGTTAATCAAAAGAGAAAATTTATATAATAGTGAATTAGCACACCAATAATAATGCCTTCTTCTCATAAGAGCAACTCACCACCTAAGGACCATACACGAGACAGTCGGCAACATAAAAAAACATAACCCAAATCAACCAAGTCCTAAACAATACAAGATAGTTTATACTCATCCCGATGAGTATATTCCAGATTTTACTTTTATTCTCCATCAAGACAAACATCTACAGTGGAGAGATTTGCAAGGTAACATTGTGTTACCCCCAAATCGATTAGTCTCTCGCATGCTTTTTCGTGCCTTGGCACAGATTGGCATACAAGAATTATATACTGAATACTTTGCGGAAGACTTTGATACAAGGGATTATTATCCCACAGATGACCAACGTATGAGAGACTTAAGGTAGGAGAGTCAACATGCACTATTGAAGGACAAGGTCCCGCACGTCCTTAGCGAAATAGGAGATGAGAAACCCCTTATCATGGGTTCTTTAATAAACGATGTTCCCCCTCCTAACGATGGTGAGGAGGTTGGGTATCAAAACCTATGATCAACGATACATATCCCTGGTTCTGATGCCCGTGAGCACCAACTATTCACAGAGGAAACAACCACTTATGCTAAGGATGGGCACTTAGATCGTCACCACGATCGAGGCCGTAGCAGTAGAAGAGAAGGTAAGAAACATCATCATGGTGATGGTTCCCCTTCTTCTTCTCCTCCTTGATCCCATCACTCACCCTCTCCTTCCACATCTGGGCGCAGCCACCATGAACATAAAGGTGAGGATAAAAGTAAGAAGTACGAAAGACCTCGACGGGAAAGTCGAGAGAGAGGATAAGGGTAAGGACGTAGGGAGAGTAGGGAACAACGTAGACATCACAAGCATCATGAAAGAGACGATCATGACGAGCCCCTGGTCACAACCCGAAGTATGCTTGACATAACATAGGCAGTTAGGATTCCCAAAAGGCATTTAAAAGATAGTCAGATCAAATGATTAGACATCAACAACATCCCACAATTTGAAGGGGGATATAATGCTGATTCGCAAAATCATTTACAGTCATTCCATGATGCTTGTGCCTTGCAGAATATAGAAAATGAGTGGCAAAAACTTAAGTTGTTCCCAAGGACACTCACTAAAGAAGCAGAGAGCTGGTACCGGTCCTTAGAACCGAAAACCATCAGGAGGTGGAGTACGATGCTAGAACTATTCAACGAAAAGTATCAAACGTACTCCAGAGTGTCCAATTTGCATAAGCAAATCCAAGGCTGGAAACAAGGTACATATGAACCCTTGGATGCTACCATGGCCCGCTACTACACATTGTTACATCATTGCCCGAGCCATGGGTACGCTCAGCGGGATCAACTTCACCACATCGTGGATGGGCTAAGGCATGAAACTAGAAGAACCCTTGGAACTTATGCCCAAGGGAGACTCTCACAACTTAGAGCCCATGAAGTACATAGCTTGTTGGAACAAGTAGCAAAAGAAGAAGGTGAGCTACACAAAAGGGAAAGTGTGGAAGAATACAACTGTGATCCCTCCCTTTGAAAGAAGGGAGTGAAATTTTGTGATGAAGAGGATGAGTCACCACTCGAAGAGTTGGTGAACAGAAAGACCTTGTCGCTTCAAAAACTCATAACCGAAATAGCGGCTAAGGTAGATGACGTATGGAGTTCCTTAGACTCTAAAATTTAAATTGTCTTAAAAATTGTAGAAGAGTCTGAGGTTGAACAAAGTAGTAACAAAGGTAAGAAAAAGTGGAGAGATTTAAGCCCTGCACATAACAAGGGTAAGGAGAAAATCACTAACTCTGATGTGGTTGTGGATTCTGACATAGACGATGACTGTGGATGTGACATCTACCACTATGACCATCCTAAGGGATGTTACCCCATCATCTCACATTTATAGGAGTCTAGGGTGTATGCGCTTAATCCAAGACCCAAGGCAGTTCCACCAACCCTTAACGTATTATCCAAGTGGAACTCCACCACAGCCCATCGAACAACATCAGTAGTGGAAATACCCACAGTCATGGGGGATGTCATCGCCAAAACATCAGTACCCTTATCGGCAACCTGACCCTTATGGATATTATGTGCAGCAGTCGATTTCTCCAAGTGACTCTATGAGTCACACAACCCCCAACTGTCACTACCAAGTTCAGGAGTACTTTAGAAGGACTCCTTCTCCTCCGGGAGACACTCCATACCTACACCATCCTCCTAATCCATCCGCACCTCTTCCACTAGAAGTAGTTCCCATAACACCTCCTGCTCCAACAATGCAAGGGAAACTTCCTCCTCAACTGCAGCAACATCATGCTGCGAGAGCTGTAAATATCCAACTTGCTGCTAGTTCTGAAAACTGTAAAAAGAGAAGACCCTACTTCAGAACCAAAAGCCCAGAAAAACTCTCGCAACAACAAGCGGTTGAGCCCATGTACACTCCTCCACCATCTAACACTTTGGAGCACCCTTCCATCCAAAATCAGAGCTTAACGCATACGGTTATGTTAACGCATACCGTAACCAACTGGATTAAGGTAGGCCACCTTTCTAGGAACTAACTGACCCTGGGCGTCCCTTAATCTATTTACAGATTACTGGGAACAAACCACATAAGGCTCTTCTTGACTCAGGTTCCGGAGTCAACTTAATATCACGAGAGATGTAGCACGCCTGGAACCTGCCCCAACGTAGGAAGAGCAACATTCAACTAGAGCTGGCAGACCAGTCCATTACCATTCCCTTGGGATTGGTGGAGGACATCATTACCACTATGTGTGGTTGGTCTTACCCAGCTAATTTTCTGGTGATTGAAGTGAACAACAACGAAGGGGACTTCCCAATTATAATGGGAAGGGCATGGCTAAATACAGTAGACGCATGCCTTAGGATCCGCGATCTTTCCTTGGAAATCTCTAAGATACATATTTTTGGAAAGATCGAGAAGAGGAAGTTCCATGCATCACATACAGTGATTCATCAGGTGATGACATGGAGGAAATGCCTCCATGTAATAGGTGTGCTCTTGAGACTTTGCAACAAAGATGCATGTATGTAGCAACCACACAAGAAGTAGTAGACACCCTGTGGTTGATAGCTACTCGAAGGAGCAATCAAACATGCATGGAACGAACTAAGGCAACAACCCATGCCCATAACGAAAGCATATATACATTGGAATATGAGCGTCACCAACTTCCACCCCTTAATCTAAGATCATCAATTGGGAGAAGTTGGACACTTCTTAGAACTTCAAACAGGTGCTCATTATTTCGGATCTCTCCCTTTCCACTCAGTCATGGGGGAGATGGCCACCTATGCTAATCATATGGGGCCCTCAGTTCTTTTTTGATTTTTGTTTTACACATTTTTGTTTTACAACGTTTTTGTTTTACACATTTTTGTTTTACAACTTTCTTTAACTTTTCTAGTTTTTGTTTTACAACATTGTTATAATTTTTCCATTTTTTGTGTGCATGTGTGTGTTCCACCATATAAGTTTGTCATCCAATAAGTGTTCGGAATGATGGTATGAACTATTTTCATAATGATTGCTAATGTTTGGTTTTTTACCTTTAAGTCACAATGTTGATACTAAGGTATGTTTCTTTTGATATAGCAGGCAATGAGACCACTTCATCCATCCATCCACCATTTTCTATGGTCTCTCTTGGCTTGGACATGTACAGTCCCCTTCTAATAAGAACTTAAACGAATCGGTGACTGGGCATTTCTCAAACTAAGGAAGGACTCAAGGATTGAAAAGGGTGTGACTTCAAGGGAACTTGATGCTTTTGTGTTAGTCATTCTCTTAGGTGCTTGGATGTTTTCTTCTTGAGTTTTCTTGTTGTTCCGATGTTACCTAATTATCGAAAGCTGAGTCAATAAAAATCATCAAGTCTTTGCATGGTGTGGTTCTCACGCATAAAAACACAACAACAACAACAACAAAGTGAGAATTCAAAGCACACCCCTTAGACGAATAAAACTTGGGCTACAAGCACTGGTTATGGAACCAAAAGTGTTCCCTCTAACTAAGGCCCTTCTCGCTTCCCATTCTCTCCTTTGTCTCGTCGGTATGGTGGTGACTCTTGGGGAAGGCATTATGGTTATCCAAGCAGATGGTTTAGCCGAATGCATTGATGCAAAGTCACTGGATGTGGTTGGTTTAAGGCTAGAGTCGGAATAAGACTTGCCAAGTTACATTAATCATGCAACACATAAGGGGTTGTACACCACCTTGTTCTTGGGATTTCATTCCAATTTCCTCTCTCCATCCTTCTCTCCATTGTTCACCTCATTGCCGGTTGTATCATTAGTGTATATATTTTGGTTGATGCATTGTTTTCTTTTTGGTAAATTTTTACGGTTAAGACTTTAACTCTTGTTCCAAATGACATTCCCAAAGCCTACGGACTCTTTGAATGTAGGTTTGTCAGGGCATTAAGGGCATAAGCCTGCTTTGGGGAGGACCCACTGACATTCCTATTTGGAGCATTAGTTAAATTCTTTCCCCTAACATTTTGCAATTAATTTTATTTTGTTCATTTCCATCTTGACATCCATTTCCTCAATACCATAGTTGTCCCTTTTTATCTATCTTTCTTACTTCTTTTCTTTCTCCATTCTAATGCTATCGAAGGTTTGTGATTAGTCATGGGGTACAGGGCCTGATTTTTTTGATTTTTCTCCTAGCCCCGAAATTTTTGATTTTTGATTTTCTTCTTAACCCCTACACCTTCGGTAGTCATCATCAATATATTCCTAGATCCGTATTAGCCATACCACAACCTAGCCAATGAACTTACACCAAAGCAAGGTATCAATTACATGATGATTCATTTACCCTTGCTAATATAAGATTGTGTTGTGTGTGCAGATGGAAATCATACAACAATGGATTGGATCTGGAGCAAACACTTAGAATGGAGCAGCGCTGAAGCAGCTATGCAAGGAGCAAGATCGATGGCGCACTTATAGATGGACAATGAAAGGCGCAATCTTGGTGTTGGCAGCAGTAACACTTCTTTCTCTCTCTCTTTCTCAGCTGCCAACAAAGGCCTGATGTCATTGTAATAAGGTGTTCACCCTTGTTGTCATGAACACCAGTTTTGTCAAGTCTTGTAATGATGATCTGTTCACATGTCATCCCATTAGTTCCATTCCCCTCAATAATTCCATACCTTCCCAATATTATTGTAAGGAACTCGAGGACGAGTTTTCATTTAGTTATGGGGGTATGATGAGACGCGACATGTACAAGCCGTGATATCGCGTCGTCCCCTGCAATGTCATGTACGCGATATCGTGGTCCACCGCCAAATCTATAAATAAGAGGCAGCACTCCCCTTATTTCCCATCCTGGTCTAGAAGTAGCGAAGATCTGGTAGTTTGATCACTCCAGAGATAGATTAATTTCCCATGTGCCCATAGTAGGAGTCCTAGAGTGAACGGATCTTTATTCGAGCAACATTGTACCTGAACACAAGTTGTGTATGGCAATAAAGATGAACTTGATTGGATAAACCTTGTAGTTCATGGAATAGGATTTTATTTTAATTACTATTTATTGCTTTCCTAGAATGCGGTACGAGTACGACTTGATTACGAGCATCTAAGGATGTGTACGGTTAGTCAAGGAATCAGCTGCTCGTCGCATGTGGTATGAGTACGACTTGATTACGAGCATCTAGTGTGACTACTTGGTAACCCAGTGGCATATTCCAAGATCTATGCCTGGTAATCCCAATGGTAGTCGAACACCCCGATGTGTACGGTTAGTCGAGGAATCGGCTGCTTATCGCACTTAGGCTAGATAGGTTCTCTCAACCCTTTCCTCCTAGTTAAGTGCCTCAGTACGACCACTTCAAGCACGTGCGTTACATGTGGTGATCCCAGTAACGATTAGCATTTGGTAGCCATAGTTGCATCGGTTTAGGGTGTGTATGGTAAGTGGGAACAGATGCTGACGCTAGTTAATTTAGACTTAGTCCTTAGTTAGAGTTAGTTAGCTTTTTCAACCCTTCACTCAATAGCATAGGAGAAAAACTACAAAAGACCATAAAAATCATATACCTCAGACTTACTTAACCATACACCGTGACAACTACAAGTAAGTCTGGGAAGACAATGAATGATTAACCCCAAGTGTTCCATGGGGCGTTTAGGCATTTAGTGTGCGGAGTTTGACCGGATTGCGCGTGCTACACTCATTTCGTATGGTTGAGTGTAGGGGTACCTCGCCACTCATCAACAATCAAAGAAATTCTTTATTGTTGAAAAGGAAGTGTTTGCTTCCTATGGAGGGTTGAGCTAAAAGTGCTAGTGAAAAAATGTAAGTGAAATAAAACTGATAATAAAAACCCAATTTGTGAACAAAATGTAGGTTTGGAGGATGAAATTGAACCTCTAGATTATGACTTTATGAATGGGAAACCTATAGATGTTGTCCAGTATTGAATTAAGGAAAAAACCACATTGATTTAGATGTCTCTTAAGATTGAAATTGGAGCTGAAAAAATTCTAACTGTAGAAATTAATGCTAATGTTGAAAATATTATAACTCTAAAAGTTGATGTTGATACTAAAAATATTCTAATTCTAGAAGCCAACATTGATGTTGAAAATATTATAAGTCTAGATGATGATGAGAGAACTACCTAATTAACACTAACATTGCATTAGCCTTCGTTCTTGGGTTGTTAGAGACTTAGATGTTAAACTGAGCTTGTTGAGGTAGTGAAGCATGTGAAAGATATTGGAATGCATGATGTTCGTTCTCCTGATCTCTCAAGATCTTAAAAAGTGCTCTAAATATTAAGAAAGCAAGAACTTAAATATGGGCTTTGATGGTGTATTTATAGTGTTAGGATTGTCCAATTTACCCTAGGGTTAAGTTAAGTTCATTTAGAGTTTAACTTTGGCAAGTTTGACCTACAAGATTTGTTGTGGTGGGTAAGAAAGAGAGAGATGATGCTAACACTAATGTTGGCATCGCCAAGTGATATTGATGCTTATGTTGCATATGCATGTTTGTGTCACCTATCCATGCTTAGAAAAATTTTCAATTTAAAAGGGAAACCTGTGATACATGCTAAAAAATTAACTAAGGTAAGTGATTCTAATGCAGATGCTAGCATCACTAAGAGATGCTAACATTGATGTTAGCTTCAACATCATTGAACAATCGCTTAGTCAAAACACCGCATTTTGGATCTTTATATGCTATCAAAACTATCCAAACCAATGTTCATCCTTTTGGGGATAATTATATGTCAACATTAATAGCCTATATAAGCTTGAAATGTTGTTGGAGTTGGTGTTTTTGAGGATGTTTCTACAAGTGACATTGGCAATGATGCTAACATTGATGCTAGTGCATCATCTAGAGCTAGACAAATTTTTCCTTCTTAGGATCCTAGGATGAACTTTTCAAAATGCCAAAAATTAATGTCTACCATACTCAAACTATAATAGATGATTCATTTTAGATCCTATGAAGTCGAGACTAAGGCCAAGGAGCAAGCTTGAAGATGTTGACATGGAGATGATAGTCCAAGGTAATGTTGATGCTACATCAGCTTCACCTCTGATATTGAGAAAAATTTTTGTTTCTTGAACTTTCTTGGGTCACCAAAAGTAAATCTCATATGTTAGGTTATAAGTTGAGATGATTCTTAAAGGCTTTAGAAGCTATAAATGTGCCTTATGACACTATTTTTAGGCCTTTTTGATGCTTAAACTTGGATGTTATGCACCAAGATGAGGTGTTATGCCAAATACGTGGGGCATGGCTAAATTCCACACTCTAATGATTATTAATGTTGATAAATTAATAAATTCTCTTTCTATCCCATTGAAACTTAGTAAGCCTTCACATGGTATGAAAATGAAAAAACATGTATTGCTAGTTGTTAGTAAACATTCTCATCGTAGTGTGTTGTACAAAGAAATATTAGTAAAATGCGAAAAGTAGAGATTAGGAAGAATAGATGAAATTGCATGAGAGAGATAGATTAATGATAGTAGAAATGGAGAAAATCAAAAACAATGTAATAAAACATAAGTACATTAAGAGGTAAAGGATTCAAACGAACTTGATGATGCTTGACTTTTTTTCTTCATCATGAATAGCATTGCTTGATGTAGGCTTGATTAATAGGACTTAGATGTTAATTCTTCTCTGAGTTCACCAAATAGTATGCTTCACTACTAAGATTCTTGATAATGATGAAGGGACCATCTTCAAGATGAAGTAGGACATGGTTATTGCCTGATGATAGATGATGTTTCTATAGAGAACAATGTAAGCCCAGCAAGAATGCCTCTACCTAGGCATAGGTGAAGTGTTTAGAATGATGGTGGTTAGGCTAATAATGGCTTGAGAATAAGCAAGATGATGGTAGTTAAGCTTATGATTGATTAAGAGACTAATTATTCATAAGGATTGAGAAAAACAAGGAAGAGAAATGGGGACAATAGTAACTAAAGAGGTAGTACTTATGGGAAAGGGAATAAAAAAGAAGTAATGATGGAATATTGGCTATATTTTTTTGCCTTGATGTCTGTTGGAAACCGTTTGGGATGTGACTGCAACTATGGGGTGTCTCACGGTCATGTGACCTTCAAGGTCACAAGATCGAAGGTGTTCTTCAAATAGGGTTTAGGTGCTTGCTAATCTTTGGCAACACCAAGGCTCAGATACCTTCAAATAAACTTAGTAGTTATAAAACAACCTAGCTGTGAGTATGTGTTTGCTATTGCAAATGTTGAAATGGTTGGGTTGTGTATACAACTGTAATTGGCTATCATAGCTTTGTCAAATATTGTGAGTTGTTGAAGATTCCTATTTTGCCCAATCACTTAGTCTATATAGTCCCTATAGTACGTTACTTATAATAAATAAAATTTTGCAAAAACGTTTAAACACAATTCTATCAATCTACTCCTAATTTTCCCCAGAGAGAAAATTTCACAAGAAAACTAGAAATAGAGTAAGATTCAATGGACTTAGAAAAAAAAAGAAAAGAAAATAAATTTATGTGAAATCTCAATTATTTAAGCAAGATAAATTGACATGAGAAAACACTTCGCAATAAGGCTATTCCTAATTCAATAACTATGAATTATTCAAACCTTTTGAGCTCAATAAGTAATTTCATAAAAGACAATCTTATTATACTACAAAAAATGTTGCATAAATGACAAAGTACAAGTCCCTATTTTAGCTAGTTAATAGTTGTCACAGATTGCATTCAACAGAGCTTTCAAAAATTTGACATTTTCTTGATTGAAATACTAAGGCAACATACTTTAAAACAATGAAGCTACTTCAATCATCTCAAAATACCAAAGATTTTTCTAGATTCTCTATGCTTAAAATAGGAAATTTTGTTAAGACATTACTATTAAATTTCTCTTGAGGCTTTTCAACAACATAAGCTTTTCTATGGCTAATCTAATAGAAGTCTAATATTGCGCAAAAACATAGCTATAAAAGCAACCTAGGAAAAATCCTAAAATTAAATGCCAAACACAATACTATCTAAACCATTAGCTAAGCAACTAAAACAAAACGGGAAGAAATGAACTCACAAGATTAAAACAAAGTAGTCGAATTGATGTCTTTAGCAAGCCATCTTACAAATAATCTTCAATTGTCTTTTCCCAATCTTCTCCCTTTGTTTCTTTTTTCAATTCTAGCCTTGAAGCCTTTTTATAGTGGCCTTGGGTAGTTACAATAATTATGAAAAGTTAAGAGTATTATAAATATCTAGGGATATTAACTTATAATTACCTTAGAAGTTATAACTTCCATAAGAATTTATTATAAATTTAAGCTATGGTGACCAAGTCTTTCCTTGGTGATAAATATCATGTAGATCACCATAGGAAGTTGCAAAAAAATTGAGAAATATATGCCAAAGTTGGCAAGTGTTTCATAAGAGACTACAAATATCTTGAGAATTAAACATAATTTCCTATGGAAAGTAAACTTTAATTTATCAAATATTCATAAATCTTTTTCTCCTAATCCATAAACCTTTTCCATCTTTTAAAATAATGCAATATATATCTTTCTTGAAATTAATGTTGTTAAGGCTTCATAGATTTGTTGTTGCTTTGTCAACACATTACACAAAACATGTAAACAAAACAATTGTATGTTTATCTTGTCGCTTAATATTGCATCATCCTCTTCCTACGTTCAGGGAAAACCTACCATCTACGATGCCTTGCTACAACCTTAATGTCATCTCCTCTAAGCTAGAATAGATGCTTTCTTGCCCTTCTCCAATGGAGCTTGCAATTGTGTCCTTGTTGCCTTTGTTGCTACACTGCCATCATAACTACCATTAGTGATGGCTCTGCTTGAGCCATAGGCATTGTTTAGGGTCATGACTTGACCTAGCCAAGAGAGGCCATGTGTTTCCTCATTGTTGTAGTCTGGTTTGACAAATTCTTTAGTTCCATCTCTGTTGCAGGGTTTCTTCATTGATAAATTTGTGTGCCTTGCATTTGAGTTTGGGCTTAAAATTTTACCAACTTTCATATATTCATTGTTCATTTCTTCTACTTCTGATGGGTGCCATTGAATAAGAAATATTTCTTAGGGTTTCAGGATGCATTCTTGGTGTTGATGATATGAGTTTTTGTTGTTTGTTTTCAAATCTAGGATGATTCCCCATTAGTTTTTAAAATATTTATGAATTTATGAAGCTTTGTTAAGCTCTACACTCCTGTGTCATTAAACTTCCATGGCTCCCACGGTGGACAGCAAATAGTTAGAATTTTTGTGCAAATAATGGTATTTTATCAAATCCAACATTCAATGTTTTGAAACTCTCTGAAATATCTCTTGTTGCTCTGTAGCTAGCAGGTTCTAGAATATCATTAAACAATGTTGAATAATTATGGTTTCCTTTGTTATGTTCCACTTGCATGTTTCACTTCAATGAACAACTATAATACTATTGTTTTTCTCCTTTCAAAAATTTTAATTGATGACAATTGAAACCAAGCTCCATGGTTGTAAAAAGCTTGTTCATAAATATGCTTCCATTATATAGAGAAAGTAATTGAACTCTTGTCTCTTTTTCAGTTGCCCGCTATCTTGAATTCACTAATAACATTTGGATCTCATAAAACACAAACATTAATTTAAAAATTCTGCTCTATAGGATGGCTTCAATGTATCAGCATTTCATACCCCCATTTTTAAACATAAACTTTATTGGAAACTTTTCTTTTTACATGTAAAAATGGAAATCTTTTTTGAGGAAAACTTTCATCAAACTTAAGGTTTGATGAAATAAAAAACCTCACTCCCTAAAGAAAACTTAAGAAACTATACAAACACAATTTTATACAACTATTCTATATGTGGGAAGAGAATAGTTAAAATAACTTTTTTAGAGATTCTCATGTCATGAACCCTTTCATATGTAATCTTAGTTGTGATGAATACCCTTTTTTTGTCTTCTTGCCTAGTTGAAGTCTCAACTTGATGCTCTCCTTTGTTTTCAACAACCGCCTTTGTCTCCTTTTGATCCCACTATTTAGCTATTGAAATTTGAGATTCTTCCCAATTAGTTGCTTCAATGTTTTGAGATACAAAAGTCTCTCCCCAAGAATCATCTCTATTATACTCTCCTTAATTTTCAGCTTGGGTGGTGCATTCATGAAAGTTACCCCAAACATTAGAATGTATATAAAGTCCATTAGTGAAAAATATAAACATCTTGTAACATATGGGATAAAAGGCCTTCTTATTGTCCTATCTTCAAGAACCATTTTTCTACCTCACACTTAAACACTTTCCTTACTTTTTCACTTAAAACTTGAATTGAAAAATGATGCATTTCCAAGCAATTCACATCTCCTTATAGTGAAAGATAAGTTTGAAATTCCCACCAATTCTAATAACCAACTTTGCCACTTTGCCAAAATTTATTATATCTCCATCATCAAACAGTTGACTAATTTAAATTCCACTATTTGGTTTTTGAAATTAATTCACCACTATGTAGTTATCTAATCATCACTCCCACTTACACATCACAAGTAATAATTACTTGGGATATTATAAATTTAATAATTAAGCTAAAACTTTAAATTTAAATATTTTTAAACTAGTACTCTAATGTATACATGTTTTTATGATATTAGATAGACTCATCTAAGCATACATATAAGATATATATGTTATGATTAAATGTTATATAAGTCTCTCTATATGTATACTATTTATTATATATATTACTATTAAAAGTTTATTACTTACTACTATGTATACTGAATATTATTATAGTTACCTCCATATATATATTACTATACTATATACATATATTAATTTGTATGTATAGATTTAAGTTGTGGGCAATTGTCCAAAATAATGTTTTATATACAAAACATTATATGAAAACTACAACTATATCCCATCTAGCGTTCATAATTTGTAAGTGTCCTCTGATAATTATTTCTTAATCTCAAATAGACCAGTCCATATTGTTGAAAGCTTATTTAGCTTCTTCATATTCCATAATAATACAAGATCACTAACTTTAAAAGTTCTTTCAAAGTCTTTTTGTCAAACCACCTTTTGACTTGAGAAGCATTCCTTAATAAATTATCTTTAGCTTTATCCATTTCAGCTTTTCTTTTGATGAGCAAGGTCATGAAACTTCTATCTTTATTGATTTTTTCACTCTAATTTTGCACAAAATCTAAGCTGAACTTATAATCTTGTTCATAATTCTAGTGGGTAAACCATAAACCAAGTTATAAGCTGATGTTCCAATAGCCTTCTTGAATCTAATATGATTACTCCATAATGTAGATTGTAAATAATTAATCCAATTTCCTAGATTTCCGTCCATTGAGTTTTTGATGTAGGAAATAAGCTTTTTATTTGTTAATTCAACTAAGTCATTTCCTTGAAGATAATAATTTGAACAAGAAAATAGAAAGATGTATTTTTCTAATGCCCATGTTATAAATTTTTTAGATTGAAAAGCGAATCCATTGTCAGATACCAACATTTCAAGTAGATCAAAACAACTTAGAATTTGATCTTCCAAGAACTTAATCATGTTTGATGTTGAACTTTTTCGTAGATCTTTTGCTTCAAACCATTTGGTAAAGTAATTAGTAGCTGTGAAAATAAATTTACGTTTGGCTTTTGAAGGAGTAATTGTACCAATAAAATATAAATCCCATTACTAAAATGATCTATCTGTAATTACCAATTTTAAGGGAGCTCTAGCCTTTTTGATTTTCAATCCATGAATTCGACATTTGTAACATCTTTGAATTTTCAAACTAATATCTTGATACATACTAGGCCAATAAAAGCCATAACGAAGTATATATTGCATAGTGCACTTAGGAGATTCATAGAATAAATTAGAATGATCATGAAGTTGTTCTAAGATAGGACTAATTTGATCATTGTGAACACATTTCAACAAAACCCCTATAAATTCCTTTCTATATAAGATTTTATCTTTAATCACAAATTTATTTACCTTTTTGAAGAAAGCTCTCTTTTGACTTGCAATTATGTTATTTGGAACCTTTTTTGTATTAAGGAATTCTAGAATCTCATCATACAAGTTTCCTTCATGAGTCTTAAGCACACATGTTTCATCTTCTCTAGCCATTAACTTGGCTAATCCCATTCCTTGAATAGTTTTGCATATTTCCAGTGAAAACCTAAAACCTTGAAGCTTTATGAGCTACTTTCCTCTTTTCAATCCAATTTCATTTTGAGTTAAGACTTGTTTAACCATAAGCTCAATAGGAATAATATGAACTAATGAGCTTTCCAAATAAAATTTGAAATGTTGAAGTGCTTTAGTGACTGTGAATGCTTTTTTCTTTATATCTAAAGAATTTAACTTTGCACCTTTCAATTGATATCCAAAAATTCAATTGGTTTGTCTTGACCTTTATCTTTTTGAGTTAAAACAACAGCAACTAAATCATTTGAAGCAAAAGCATATAGCCAAAAGTCTTCCTTAAATTTTGGTTTTATCAAGTAAGGAGCTTCTTGAATAGCTTTCTTAATTTCTGATAAAGCTTTCTCTAATTCTAGTGTTTTTCTACTTGGACATCTTTCTTGCATCAAAGGTTTAGTAATTTTAGTGAATCCAAAGATAAATTTCCAAAGAAAGATCTAAGAGACTTTTTACTTGTATGATGCTCAATATTATGTACTACTTGAAGTCAGGAGTTATCTATAGTAATTCCTTCTTGACATATTACATGGCCTAGTAAACTTTCAGACTTAACCCCAATGATACATTTCTTAGGATTTAATAAAATATCATACTCATGATATTTGTTAAAACCTTGTTAAAGATGACCAATATGATCTTTCTTCCTTTTTGAAAAGACAGTGATATCATCTAAATAAACCACAACGAATTCACCTATTAAACCTTAAAAGGCTAAATCCATTACTCTTTGAAAAGTAGCTCCAACATTTGATAATTGAAATGGCATTCTTTAGTAGGCAAAAGTTCCCCACTTGGTGATAAATGTTGTTTTATATCTGTCACCTTTATCTACCATGATTTGATCATAGCCTAAAAAACCATCTAGGAAAGAATATACCCAACAACTTAATACTTTAATTAACATTTCATTGATTCTAGGAAGTGGATATTTATCTTTTTCTGAGGCTTCATTCAAATTTCTAAAATTCACACAAAGCCTAATATTGCCATTCTTCTTTCTGACTAGAATGAGGTTACCAAGCCATGTCGAATATTGGATCAGATATATGATTTGAGCTTGCAATAACTTTTTGTTCTTGGCTTGAATGTTGGATTTAATTTCCTTTATTTTTGCTTAGCTATCTTACAATCATTTATCAAAGGAATTTTATGTGTCATCACATCTAGTCTAAGAGTTTTAAGATCATCATAAGACCAAGCAAAATTTTTCAAATTATTTTTTAGGAGTAATAGTAATTTTTTCTTGAAAATTGAATCCTTTTCCTTTGTGACATTTAATATCTTTGGTATCGTAGTAGATCCAAGGTTTATCACTTCAAAAGCTTGATCATCTAGATTCTGTACATCTTTTCTAGTAAGCAAATTTTTGCTCAACCCATGTTCATAATCAATTACCTTTTGGGAATAGAATTTGTCTTAAACCTTAACATTGTTTTTGGTATGATTTAACTTTTGAATTCTTGTTTCTTTTTCATAAACCTAAGTACTTGATCATCATTTTCAAATACTTGTAAATGCCTTACGTTATCTAGCACTAATAGTTGATGTTCATTCTCGATCATTACACCCTTGTAACTTCTACCTAATTCACATCTAATGTTGAAGCTACTTTTGCTAAATCCTTCGTTTTATAATTATCTCCTCTACCTATATGTTCTATTTTGTAGTGATGAAATTGATCCAACATTTTGTAAGTGATTTTTTTATAAGGTCACAAGAGTGAGCTTTTTACCATGCAATTACCTTTAATTTGTTCACAAACTAATCTTGAGTCTCCCTTTATGATGATTTCCTTGATTAATTTTTCCAATGTCATTTTAATTCCAATACACCAAGCCTCATATTCAACTTGGTTGTTAGTACAAGGGAAAGATAGATGAATTTCCTTGAATATTTTTTGGAAATCATCTTTTACTAGAACTATTCCAACTCCTACATCTTTAGAGTTACAAGAACCATCAAAGTATAGCTCCCATTTTCTCTCATTTTGATATTCTTTTTTTTTTTTCAAGTTATCAACTTCTTGAAGTGTGCAGATTCTAGTTTCAAAAGCTCTTGTTTCAATAACATTATTCTTTCCATTTGAAGTAATATTTTCACTCATCAAAGGTTTAGTATAAACATGTATTTGATTTGGCTCTCCTTTCCAAGGTAACCACATATGTGAGTAATCTGTTCATATCTAATGTGAGAAATTCTTACTCCAACTTCTATTTAAAAAAAGACTATGTGAATCTAGTATGTCTACCACTTGAATAGTTTCTTTACTTTTGATATGATTTTCAAAAGTGATTTCCAATAAAACATTGGGTAATCTTTACTTTGCTCTTATCCACTTGAACAATTTTTTTATTTGATTTTTCTGAAATCACCAAGTTTTTTGCATATAGACAATGGCATAATAGTAGATGTAGCTCCAGAATCAACTAAGCAATTATGGATATACTTTTCTTTCAACTTCTTTATCAAAAGAAAAGGAGGAGCCTCTTTATTAAGAGTACACTCATAACTAGTCTTTGTTTTTTTATTGATGTTGGACACATAACTTAATTCTGATTCTCCAACTCTCTTTTTACCTTTAATGAACTCTAAGGCCTTTCTATGTTGATCTCCTTTTGTAACAATTAATATATGATGATATTGGCCTTAACATGTTTAAGATCCTCAACTTGATCATATTTTCCATCTCCATAAAAACCTAGTTTCTTCATCCATTTATTAAGAGCTTGATTTTGAGTACTCTATTCTACTTAATCTTCTTTATTTTTGTTTTTCTCTCTTCTACTTGGTTCAAAAATCTTTTTCTTAGTAGATGGATTAGAAACAACGTTTGGAGGTCTAGAAGTAGTTAATCTTTCTTTTGATCGAAGATTATATTCATTTTCCTCATTGTTATTACACTCTTCATCTAATGATGTATCCTCTTCAAAACTTGATAGAGAAGAGGTATCACTAGATTCATTAGAAGATTTACTTGCATAATGAACACTAGATAACTCATTATCTAATTCAATATCAAGGAAGTTAGATGTAACAAGAGCACTTCCACCCTCATCTTCTGCTAACTTAGTATCTTGATGCTTATATTTCCTATTTTTCTTTTCCTTGTTGATCTTAACTTTTGCCAAAGTTTTTTCTAGTTTCACTACTTTGTTGGACAGGTTTCTCATTAGCTATCCTTTTTCAAATTCTTTGCTTTTTAACTCTTTCTTTATCTTAAGACAATATGGACTTGGTAATGCTTTAAGTTGAGCAAAATCTCGTACAAAAATCATCATTTTCTCTTCTCTTTTTTGAGTTGTGATAATCTTCTCATAATTGAAGTTTAGTTGTTTTTTTAATTGAATAGCTTCACTAAAGTAGTCATTCAGTGTTAGCAAGTTTGGAGTTCTCCTTAACTAAATTGAAATATTAGGATTCATAGCCTTAAGATAAATATCTCTAAGCACTTCGCCTTATGGTCTATATTATCTTTGAAAGTGTCCACAAATTTTTTGAAACTTAATGTTGAAATCTCTAATTGATTGTTTAACTCCTTGCTTAGCTTACTAGTCTCTGGCAACACCAAGGCCTAGATACCTCCAAATAGACTCAATTATTATAAAACAAACTAGTTCTGAGTATATATTTTCTATTGCAAATGTTGAAATGGTTGGGTTATGTATAAAACTATAATCAGCTATCATAAAAGAAATTCAGCTATCTTTGTCAAATACCATGAGTTGTTGAAGGTTCTTATCTTGTTCAATCACTTAGTCTATATAGTCCCTATAGTACATTACTTGTAAGAAATAAAATTTTGCAAAAATATTTGAGCACAATTCTATCAATCTACTCCTAATTTTCCCCAGAGAGAAAATTTCACAAGAAATATAGAAATAGAGCATGATTCAATAGACTTTAAAAAAGAAAGAAAAGAAAGCAGACTTGTGTGAAATCTCAAATATTTAAGCAAGATAAATTAACACAAGAAAACACTTCACAATAAAGCTATTCCTAATTCAAAAACTATGAATTATTCAAACTTTCTGACCTCAACAAGCAATTTCATAAAAGATAATCTTATTATAGTATCAAAAATGCTACATAAACGACAAAGTATAAGTCCCTATTTTGGCTAGTTAATAATTGTCATAGATTGCATTCAACAAAGCTTTCAAAAATTTGACAATTTCTATATTGAAATACTAAGGAAATATACTTTAAAACAATGAAGCTACTTCAGTTGTCTCAAAATACAAAATATTTTTCTAAATACTCTATGCTTAAAACAAGCAATTTCGTTAATACATTACTAATAAATTGCTCTTGAAGCTTTTCAACAACATAAGCTCTTCAATGGCTAATCTAATAGAAGTTTAATATTGTGCAAAAATAGAGCTATAAAAGCAACCTAGGAAAAATCTCAAAATTAAATGCCAAGCACGATACTATCTAAACCATTAGCTAAGTAACTAAAACAAAATGGGAAGAAATGAACTCATAGGATTAAAACAAAGTAGCTAAATTGATGTCTTTAGCAAGCCATCTTACAAATAATCTTCAGTTGTTTTTTCCCAATCTTTTTCCTAAAAGAACTATTAAAAATCATTTGGGATGCAATCACCAACATGGGGTACCTCATGGTCTCATGACCTTGAAGGTCATGGGATCAAAGGTGTTCTTCAAATAAAGTTTAGGTGCTTATTGGTTTCTTGCAACACTAGGGCCCAAATACCTCCAAATAGACTCAGTAGTTATAAAACGAACTAGTCATAAGTATGTGTTTGCTATTACAAATGTTGAAATGGTTGGGTTATGTATAAAATTTTAATTGGCTATCATAAAAGAAATTCAGCCATCTTTGTCAAATACTATGAGTTTTTGAAGATTCCTATTTTGTCTAATCACTTTGTTTATATGGTCCCTATAGTACATTACTTGTAACAAATAAAATTTTGCAAAAATTTTTAACCACAATTCTATCAATCTACTCCCAATTTTTCCCAGAGAGAGAATTCCACAAGAAAACTAGAAATAAAGCAAGATTCAATGGACTTAGAAAAATAAAAGAAAACAAAGCAAACTTGTGTGAAATCTTAGGTATTCAAGTAAGATAAATTGACACGGGAAAACACTTCACAATAAAGCTATTTCCAATTCAATAACTATGAATTGTTCAAACCTTATGAGCTCAACAAGCAATTTCATAAAAGATAATCTTATTATACTACCAAAAATGTTGCGTAAATGATAAAGTATGAGTCCCTATTTTGGCTAGTTAATAGTTGTTGCATATTGCATTCAACAGAACTTTCAAAAATTTGACAATTTCTTGATTAAAATACTAAGGCAATACACTTTTGAAACAATGAAGCTACTTTAGTTGTCTCAAAATGCCAAATATTTTCCTAGATACTTTATGTTCAAAATAGGCAATCTCATTAAGACATTACTATTAAATTTCTCTTGAGGCTTTCAACAACATAAGCTCTAATATGGCTAATTTAATAGAAGTATAATATTGTGCAAAAACATAGCTATAAAAGAAACCTAGGAAAAATCCAAAAATTAAATGCCAAGCATGATACTATCTAAACCATTAGCTAAGTAGCTAAAAGAAAATGGAAAGAAATGAACTCACAAGATTAAAAAAAAGTAGCCAAATTGATGTCTTTAGCAAACCATCTTACAAATAATCTTCAATTGTCTTTTCCCAATATTCTCCCTTTCTTTTTTTTTAAATTCTACCCTTGAAGCATTTTTATAGTGGCCTTGGGTAGTTACAATAATTATGAAAAGTTAAGGGTATTACAAATATCTAGGGATATTAACTTATAACTACCTTAGAACTTATAACTTCCATAGGAAGTTATTAAAAATTTAAGCTATGATGACCAATTGTTTTCTTGGTAATAAATATCATGTAGATCATCATAGGAGGTTAAAAAAAATTGAGAAATATATGCCAAAGTTGGGAAGTGTCCCATAAGAGACTACAAATATCTTGAGAATTAAACATAATTTCCTATGGAAAGTGAAATTAGATTTATCAAATGTTCATAAATATTTTTACCCTAATCCATAAATCTTTTCCATCTTTTAAAATAACGCAATATAGATATTTCTTGAAAATAATGTTGTTAAAGCTTTGTAGCTTTGTTGTCGTTTTTTTGAGACATTTACACAAAACGTGTAAACAAAACAATTGTATGTTTATCTTATGGCCTGATATTTTGTCATCTTCTTCCCATGTTAGGGGGAAAACCTACCATCTACAATGACTTACTATGACCTCGATGTTGTCTCCTCCAAGCCAGAATAGATGCTTTCTCATCCTTCTCTAGTGAAGCTTGCAACTACACCACCATTGCCTTTGTTGCTACACTATTGTCATAACTACCATTAGTGATGGCTCTGCTTGAGCCATAGGCATTATTTAGTGTCATTGCTTGACCTAGCCAAGAGAGGCAACTTGTTTCCTCATTGTTGTAGTCTAGTTTGATGAATTCTTTAGTTCCACCTCTGTTGCAAGGTTTCTTTGTTGATAAATTTGTGTGATCTGCATTTGACTTTGGCATAAAATTTTACCTATTTTCATATATTCATTGTTCATTTCTTCTGCTTCTAATGGATGTCGTTGAATAAGAAATATTTCTTAGGGTTTTAGGATACATTTTTGGTGTTGATAATTTAAATTTTTGTTATTCATTTTCAGATCCTAGATGATGCCCCATTAGTTTTAAAAATATTTACAAATTTGTGAAGCTTTGTTAAGCTCTGCACTCCCATGTCATTAAACTTCCATGGCTCACGTGGTGGACAACACATAGCTAGAATTTTTGTGTAGATAATGGTATTTTATCAGATCTAGCATTCAATGTTTTGCAACTTTGTGAAATATCTCTTATTACTTTATAGCTAGTAGGTTCCAGAATATCCTTAAACAATGTTGAATAATTACAGTTGCCTCCGCAATGTTCCACTTGCATGTTTTACTTGAATGAACAACTATAATACTATTGTTTTTCTCCTTTCAAAAATTTTAATTGATGACAATTGAAACCAAGCTCCATGGTTGTTTAAAAAAAATAGACACCATGCTTGTTCCTAAACACACTTCCATTCTACAGAGAAAGTAACTAAACTTTTATCTATTTTTCACTTGTACGCTATCTTGAATTCACTAATAACATTTGGATCTCATAAAATCCAAACATTAATTTAAATATTCTACTCCATAGGATCGCTTAAATGTATCAACAATGTCTTTGCTAGATGATGTGTTTATATTTAATATGTGTTTGTATGAATGTTTTAGAACTATAGTACAAGGGACTATGATATGAGGAACTATGGAAAACTAATGAATGGATTTATTTATGGATTTTATGTTTTATATGTTAATGTTTTTAAGTTTTTTCAGTTTTTATAGAATTTTTCATTTTATATTTTTATGATTTTCGATTTTGATAGCTAAGATGTAAAACAACATGAAATAAAACTCTAGATGAAAATGATGTTTAAAATGTTAAAGCTAGTAACAAAGGCATAAGTTGAGAAAAATAAATAATGTAAAATGTAATTAAATTGAGAAAACATAGTAGATTAAGATAAGATTAGAAGATATATTAAAAACATGAGGATAACAAGATAAAGATGACACATTTCTTAGGCAAGGGATATGTTGACAATGGTTTTCTTATATTGAAAATGGATATGAGCTTTAACGCTTCTAATAGAGTCTACAACCTCTAGTTCACTGAAGTCTAGATCTATGAGTTTGTAAGAGTTAGATAACCACATGATGCTAAAGTTGAACTCATCAATTTCTAATGAGGATGTTTGACCTATGGTAACAAGTTGAGAGCCTAGTGTGATATCCTCTAGCACATCTAGGCAAGAGATGATAGGAACTTTGGGATCAACATGAATGATTACTTCCCTATCCTTGCATGAAAATTATATCTCTTGGTGTATAGGCAAGGAAACTACATGATGACAAGCTAACTAGGGCCTTCCTAAGATAGCATTTATTCCCAAGAAGTCCCTAATTATTGAAGAAATAGATTTTGAAGTTGTTGGCACATTTTGGCCATTTCATGGAACAGGTGGACTTATTTGCAAATGGTGAGGTACAAAATCTTAATGAACTGAAAACGTACAAGGAGGATTAAGTTCTTTCTCGTGAAGAATTCTACAACAATTAACTAACCATGAAGTTGCAATAGAAATGAAAATCAAGAGGATGTAGTAGCTACCCATGTTGCTAAATTGAATGTTTTGAAATTCAAGGAATGATGACATTGCAATTGGGAATCATTTTTGACTTTTTAACCCTCTTTTCGTAGCCGAATTAATGGCAATACCTCAAGCAAAATGCTGTATTTCGTTTAAGTTTTAAAGCATATTTTCCTTGGCTCAAAATCAAATTTTTAGCTAATACAAATGTCAGCGATGGAAGCGTTATTATCAATTCATGACTACGGTGAAAAAATCCTAGCAAAGGGTTTTAGCTACGCAAGCAATTATTATGGATGGGAAACATGTAAACTAAAGAAGATCAAAAGGAAAGGTAAAAATATGAAGTTCTGTTGTTCCAGAAGCAAGTTGAGCTGGACCATACAAGGGAAGCTCCCAAAGATCCAAAGCCTTTGAAGATATCCATGAACTTGATTTCCTGTGAGAACTTGATTGAAGCGGGCTGAAGGGGTTAGATTTTCTGTCTCTGGTTTTCAAAGTACGCACAGAACTTGAAGCCAACATCGGTGGCGCAAACAAAGTCCTTGCAGAGTTCGTCACTAAAATCAGACGCACAGTGCGCGGGAGGTAGAAACTGTAGGCGAGGGTTGCGCGTTGGTAGAGATCGCGGGCGGCACAGAAGATGCAGATGCGGACGATGATGGCAGCGGCAGGCGCAGAGAAGACCAGCAGCGGGCATGGTAGCGGGTGCAGAAAAGTCAGAACACGGCGGAGAGGACAGCGGTGGCACCGGCACGGCGTTGCCTATATACACTGATAAATACGCGTGGCNGCACAGAACTTGAAGCCAACATCGGTGGCGCAAACAAAGTCCTTGCAGAGTTGGTCACTAAAATTAGACGCACAGGCGCAGGCGGGGGTTCGGCCAGAGGAGGCAGAGATCGCGGGCGCAAACAGAAACAAAAGGTTAGGGCTGCACGTCTGCGGAGGGCACAAGAGGGCTGCAGCAGCACCAGCATTAGGGTTCTTGGCTTCAGTGTTTTTTGTGACCATTTCAAACGTAGGAAGGAAGGCATAAGGGCGTTCGTTTTGGTTCTTGACTTGCTGTTCCTCATCCGTTCGGGTTATTTGTCTGTGGATACATTTAATCATTTGTTTTGATTCGGGTTCGTTTCCCACTTCAAAGGGATTGACAGCAATAACAGCAGCAGCAAAACCATCATCAGACTATTGCCAGTGGGCTCATCGGTCGGCAGCAGCACCAACGCCTGTATCAACATCAAAACCAGCGAAGCAGGACTGCGCATGAGCAAAAGATTAGCAGCGGCAAATTTGGCAGGCGGGAAATAATGTATTCCATCCATTATCCTACGAAGGCACCATTGATTTGGATAAAATAGATGATCCTATTGATGCAAAGTAATTTGGGAGAATTGATATACCAATTAATTGAAGCTTCATTCCACACAAAAACTAGAAATACTAATGGAGATCTTGATTTGATTGAAAATTTGGGAATTGAAAAGTTCTTGTAATAAAGATTTTGAAGGGGATCAAGATTTGGAAAGAACTATAAAGAGTGATGTGTCAGAGCTTAATCATATAGAAGATTTCACCTATAAATATTTAAACCTATGGTAAATATAGGCACCAGATACTTGGCTTCATTTTATATTTCTTGTAAATGTTGTAATTTCATGACAATTGTAGCCTTTCAATTGAAATGGTGGTTATAACCACTACAATGGCCACTTGTCAACTACAACCTATTTTTCTCCAAAATGGGCCACTTGTCAATTAAAAAGGCCACTTGTCAACTGAATTGGACACGTGTCAACTGCAACTTGTTTCTCTTCATGGTAGACACTTGTCAACTGAATGAAGACACGTGGCAACTACTTGAAGACACTTGGCAACTAGATGACGACACTTGGCAACTAGAGGAAGACACTTGGCCACTACACGGGACACTTGTCCATTGTAGCTTTTTTGTCTCCATGGTGGTTAAAACCACCCAAGATATTTTGTAACTTACCTAACCACCTTTGAGTCCTATAAAAAGGCTTCAGGGGGATGAAGAAAAGGATATAACACATCAAAGGATCATCATCACACTTGGGATCAAAGAAGATTTGTAAAGAAGATTGCTTGCAAGATGGCTTGCTAGAATAAAGATTTCAGCCTCTTTGTCATGGTCCTGTGAGTTATGCATTTCATTTTTGTTTTGTTTTAATTGCTTAGCTAGTGGTTTAGGTAGTATCATTCTTGGCAAGTAATTTTGGGATTTTTAGATTGCTCTTATTGTTCTTGTTGCCCAATAGGAATTTCTGTTAAAATTTTGCCATAGAAGCGCTTGTGTTCAAAAAGCCTTGAGAGCATTTTAGTAGTAAATTTCGTTATTGTGCAACGTTTGGGAACTGCTATTGGATTGTTGGAAGAGAGCCTCTGTTTGTAGTCACGCCGTGGAACAATTTGGTAGTCGAGAGGGTTCAGAAAATCTTTGGTATTTTGATGGGACCAGAATAGCTTCTTTTTATCTTTAGAGTGATTTTCCGTGTTATTTCAATCAGAAATTGTCAAGTCTTTTAAAGGTTCTGTTTAAATGCAATCGTTGACATCTACTGTCTAGCCAAAATGGAGTCTCGTACATGGTAGTTTACGCAGCAATTTTTGGTAGTACAGTAGGATTGTCTTGAAGATATTGCTTGTTTGAGCCTTGGAAGTTTGAACAATTCATAGATATTGAATTTGGAATAGCTTTATTGCGAAGTGTTTACTCGTGTCATTTTACCTTGCTTAAATATTTGAGGTCCACACAAATCTGCTTTCTTTTCTTTTCTGTCTATTTCCATTGAATCTTGCTCTATTTCTAGTTTTCTTGTGGAACTACCTCTCTCTCTGGGGAAAATTAGGAGTAGATTTGCGGAGTTGTGCTCAAATGTTTTTGCAAAATTTTACTTGTTACAAGCAGGTATTATAAGGACCGTATAGACTAGGTAGTTTCAACAAAATAGGAAACTTTCAACAACTCACAGTGCTTGATAAAGTTGGCTGAATCTCTTAAAGTAAGTCATTTGTATTTCACACACACGCAATCGTTACATTGCACACAACCGCACGCCGCAACAGCACACGCACATACTCACATTAACTACTGAGTTATTTGGAGGTATCTAGGCCTTGGTGTTGCCAGAGACCAGCAGGCACCTAAATCCTGTTCGAGGACACTCGTTGGCGGTCGCGTCCCAAATGATCGCCAACAGAAGTGATGTAATTTCCCACTAAGAAAAGTAATTTAATCAAGCTTACAATCTCTACTCTACCTCTACTAAACAAAATTAAAGTTAGAATTGGAGTACATTACCTACTTTTCAAGGTCAAGACACTTGATGAAGGCTCATGAAATGACATTAAATCTAGCTCCATCATCCACATGTACTAAAGGTAGTTTCATGTTATCCCTAATTCATATTATGATGTAGATGGGAAGTTGGCACATAACACCCATGACAAAATATGTTTTGATGTATTTTCCTTTGAATACCAAACAGTTCTCCTTATATCATGGGGTGTTAAGCATCAATGAAATAGCTTAGGCATGGGGCTAAATTTATTTTGGAATAGTGATGGACTTCAAGAGCTCTTCCATTGCCAAACAATGCTTCTCAAAAGATGAGATGAGATCAAAGAGAGAAAGAGATTTGTTCCCTTTGATTTCATTTTTGTTCTAATTTGTGACAAAGCTTTGTTCCTAGAGGTTACATCCTTCACAATAGGTTCTAAAGTAATAGTTGAAGATGAAGTAGTTAAAGTAGTTGTTGAATTGGCTGTAGATGTATTTAGAGGCTCTTAGAATATCACCTTCTTCTTCCACTATGGGGAAGATTTCTTGTTAACTTAGCCCTTTCATTTTTACTTGTTAGGTGTTGCCTCATTTTGTGCTTGGGTAAGGATACAAATTGAAGGTGTTGAAGTAGAAATTAATGGTGATTTCTATGAGGTGGATGAGGATAAGGGACATAGTGGAGGTGGCATTTCATAACATAAAATAAGGGGGAAATTAACTATGTGAGATGGAGTAGGCAAAGGTGAACGACTTCTTAGCAACGATAGAGAGTTGAAATTCATGGAATTTTGAGGGATATAAGAAGTATCATAGTATAGTATGTGATATATGATAAATGTTGTTCTTCATACCTATTGGGTAGTTGGAGTATGGGAATTATTTGCAAAGAGATTGATGAATTTTTTTTTGGGTTTAGGGTAATTAGCTTGTCAAGATATTTAGGGATAAGTTTGAGAGGGATTTTTTTGAATAATGAACGAGATTTTGGAATGATTGTCTTTGGGTTCAAGACAAAATTTAGATATTTTTCTTGAATTTCAATTGAAAGAGTCTCTGAATATCTAGATATGTTGATTATCAAGTTAAAATGATGTGTTGAAGACTATTCTTCCTTTCTTGACAAGACATTGAATGTCATCTTTGAGTGCATTACAGTCATTTATGTTATGACCTGTACCCTCATGGTAGTAGTAGAAATTATTAGGATCATGCCATCTTAGTATTGGTGGATTTCCTCTTACATGTTGGAAAGGATCTATGGCTAGAGTTTACAAGCATTTGAATCTAACTTGTGATTGTTGTGAACCTTTTTGTAGGGTTATGTGCCCATCTCTTAGCAACATGTTGTAGATATAAGTGTAGATCATCAAAAAATTATGGCATTTGAAATGATCCTTGGGTTATCTCCTTTGGCAATCTCCATTTCATGAAGTTTGTCTAGCATTATTAGCTGTGGATGAGGATGCTGATAAAGTTTGATTTACCAAAGTTACCATTTGTTTTGCATTAAATAAGGTTTTTTTAAGATACCTTATTAGTTTTATTGCAAACATTAACCCATTATAGGTCATTTCATTGGATGGCCACCTCTTTGATGTGATTAAAAAAGGGATAGCATCATGAAGGCTAAGTAACCTAGGACAGACTAGCTTACCCCTAATATAATCATTGACTACTCTTTCAAAAATATCCAATAGTTAATCATCAAGTAGTAAGTGGATAAGCTCCATTGTGGTTGATGTCCATTGTAAGATGAACTTTAAGAATGGATTTATTATGAGCTTGTTTGATCATCAAGAGTTTTTACAATGTGTCACCTTTAGTGATATTGTGTTTAAGTCTCTCCACAAAGGTAGTGAAGAGTTGTTCAAAGTACGTGATATATTTGTGAGGGCATGATGAGTGATAGGTATCCCCTACATCCAACCATACAAATCACAAGAATTCACTAGCGATCCAGTCAAATTACATAGACTTAGTCTCCTAAGTTTGCCTATAGTCCTAAATAGTAAATTATGTGGTTACATGATCATTGTATTCCTAACTCACATTTGTGTGTTACTAGTACGTATCGTTAAGTGTGGTTAAGACACATGATGTATAATTTTATAAGTATTTTTAATGTATTTTTATCCTAACAGCTAGATGATTGAATGAAGGTTTAAAAATTAATTATTTAACCAATTAGCTAATCTAGTAACTAACTATCCTAACATAAAGTAACCATTCCCACTTGTTTTACACAACCCGAACTAGTGTTAATACTACTAGGTTACCAAGTGGCTATTACTAGGTGTACCAAATATTCACTACTAAGATTACCAAGTGTTAAAACATTATGCTCTAAGTGGTTTTATTCACATATTTAAGATTAATTGCATTAATTATTTAAAGCTATAAATGTAAATTGCATAAAAAGTAAAGTGTTGAATGTAAAGAGTAAACTAGTCTAAGTGTTGCAATGGATATAGGAAATCTTGACTTTATTAATGTTCATGCCAATGCATTCAAGTACATAGGAACTTGAATAAAGCACCGTACAATCTCTTAAATCCACACTACAAGCACTCAGAGGAAAAATAATCTAACTCTGGAGAGGAGAAACTTCTAGAACTTCACTACAACTATGACTAAAAGTGTCATAAATGTGAGTGGTGAGTGCATTTATATAGGCATTACCTACGTCAAGGCATCTTCCCATGCATCAACGAGGCTACATCGACACATGTTCATCAACACATCCTATCTTATTCATGACTCATTATACCTTCACGAATGATTAAAAATTCATCCTCAAGTGAATAAAAGTAAGATCAAGCTTCTTACAAAATTTAAGATTAATTGCATTAATTATTTAAATCTATAAATGTAAATTGCATAAAAAGTAAAGTGTTGAATGTAAAGAGTAAACTAGTCTAAGTGTTGCAATGGATATAGGAAATCTTGACTTTATTAATGTTCATGCCAATGCATTCAAGTACATAGGCACTTGAATAAAGCACTGTACAATCTCTTAAATCCACACTACAAGCACTCAGAGGAAAAATAATCTAACTTTGGAGAGAAGAAACTTCTAGAACTTCACTAAAACTATGACTAAAAGTGTCATAAATGTGAGTGGTAAGTGCATTTATATAGGCATTGCCTGTGTTAAGGCATCTTCCCATGCATCAACGGGGCTACATCGACACATGTTCATCAACACATCCTATCTTATTCATGACTCATTATACCTCCACGAATGATTAAAACTCATCCTCAAGTGAATAAAAGTAAGATCAAGCTTCTTACAAAATTTAAAATTAATTGCATTAATTATTTAAAGTTATAAATGTAAACTACATAAAAAGTAAAGTGTTGAATGTAAAGAGTAAACTAGTCTAAGTGTTGCAATGGATATAGGAAATCTTGACTTTATTAATGTTCATGCCAATGCATTCAAGTACATAAGCACTTGAATAAAGCATCGTACAATCTCTTAAATCCACACTATAGGCACTCAGAGGAAAAATAATCTAACTTTGGAGAGGAGAAACTTCTAGAAGTTCACTACAACTATGACTAAAAGTATCATAAATGTGAGTGGTGAGTGCATTTATATAGGCACTACCTGCATCAAGGCATCTTCCCATGCATCAATGGGGCTACATCGACACATGTTCATCGACACATCCTTTCTTATTCATGACTCATTATACCTCCATGAATGATTAAAAACTCATCCTCAAGTGAATAAAAGTAATATCAAGCTTCTTACAAAATTTGGGGAAGTATGGAATTTATTAACAAGAAGACAAAAAAATAGATAGACTAACTCTAACTAACTTTGAGTACTAGATTATGCATTGTTTCAAAAATGAGTGCCCATTACAACAAGATTTGGATACTTTACTAAAAATTATAGTAGGTGCCCGAAGGTGGAGGCTCCTATGGTGTTAAAGATCCTTCACCATGTTCCAACACTAGTGGAGATTTAGGCTAACCTACTTCTGCTGGGAGTTTGAAAGCATTGAGCAATGCTTTCATCTTTTCTTCCTTGTCACATGGATCATAAGCAATCCATATGAATTCACTGATGTGGGTTAGTTTAGGGATGTTCCATGGGCATAGCATGGAAGAAAACATTTTCTTCACATTGATAAGCCAGGCTACAAATTGCTTATGTTTGATTTGGAATGTCTTTACTAGGTTCTACAATTCATAATAGTCATTTATCCTTCTAGCCAAGTGATAAATCGTGTTTTTCAATAATCCAATATCGGGGTGGCGACGATATTGGGTACACGATATCATGGCCCAAGATCTGATATCATACATTCAATATTTCAGGGTTACTCCCAGGTCTATAAATACAACGCCTAGGCGCACAATTGGAAGTAATTTTTTAGCAATCAAGTAGTGAAACTCTTGCAATTTTTCCATTTGAAAGTTAGAATATTTTCCAAGTGCCCATAGCAGGAGGTCTAAGTGTGAACAGATCTTTATTCAAGCATTGATGTACCTAAGCACACCATTGTGTTGGCAATAAAGACGAGCTCTTTGATCCATTCCTTGCAGCACTTGAGATTTTCTTTCTTGCATTTACATATTTTTATTTCGTACAATTTACATTAATGTTATTTATGCAACAATTAGTTTTGATCAATTAAGCAAATTGTTAAATTACATAAGCACGACCCCTTTGAGCATACGTGTGACACTTGGTAGCTCAGAGACGATTAGCGTTTGACAGCCCAGCAGTGTTTGCACGAAGTTCAGAATGTGTTTGGGAAGTGGGAATGGTTACTTGTGTTAGGATAGATTAAATTATAGTTTACTTAGCAATTAATTGCTCTTACTTTTAATCACTCTTACTTTTATTCTTTTTCTAGGTGAGTAATTCCATAAAATCAAAAAATAATAAAAATATTATGCCTCAATCACACTTAACCATACAATTACATTCCATAAGTGGTGCTGGGAAGACAACGAACAAACAACACGCACACACTGTTTAGCTCTAGTGTACTTAGTAATTATAGTCTTCGGAATTCAATCGAATTGCACGTGAACACTTGTGATTCGTATGGTTGGGCATAAGGGTACCTTGCCGCTCATCATTGGAACTATTACTAGGGACTGTAGTTCTTTGTGTGCTATCTAAGCCTAGTAAAATTTAGTAACCTCATTGTTCAAAACCCTAAGAATCAAATCCTACAAAAACAAAAATTATTATCATTAAATTAAATCTCAACTGCACACTGTTTATTAACAAAAAATGTCTTCTTCTCATAGGAGCCCATATTCGCCTAGGACAGTTCAAGTACCACAACAATACCGAGTGGTATATGCTCATCCTAATGAGTATGTACCAGACTTTACCTTTATCTTACATCAAGATGAACTGATGCGGTGGCACGATATGGAAGGTAACATTATGTTGCCACCCGACTGATTTATTCCAACAATGCTCCAGCTAATGCTCATAGAACATGGGCTTCAACATCTCCATGGAGAATATGAAATGTGAGATCTCAACTTAAGGGATTATCATTCCACTAAAGCGCAAAGATTAAGGGATCAGTAGCTAGAGCACCAACAGAAGCTTATGAGGGGCAAGGGGTCAAACATCTTTTAACCTCTGCTTGGTCCAATTAATGAAGGCAACCATTTCTTTAGTGATTCTCCTCTCTTTGACTTCGTTCAACAAGCCCTCAACCACAATGTACAGTCCACAATCCATAATCTAAGTTTTGGTCAAAATGGATCCAATGACAAAAATAGATCCGAAGAAGCAAGTCAAGAAAAAGGGAACAAAGGAGATCATGATCGTGATTTTGGTTGCAAGCATCAAAGGGTGATAGGCGTCAACACGAAGAAAGGTCCCCTTCTTCTTCCCCTTGATCGTCATCATCATCTTCTTCATCTAGTTCAAATTGTGGCTGTAGAAGAAACAACCATGATGGAGGTGACTGACGAGACTAGAATAATAGAAGGGATCATCGGGACAATCGTGATTGAAGACGTGGGCAATCCAAAGAGGCCCATCATCAAGAAAGAAGGGCTAATAGAGAACATCTTAGGCACCACCATCATGGCCTTGATGAACCTCTACTTGCTACTCAGGGCATGTTAAATATTGTAGAGGCTGTGAGATTTCCAACTAGGCATATGAAGGATAGTAGAATAAAGAGGCTTGATATGAACAATATTTCTCGGTTTGATGGAGGATATGATGTTGATCCACAAAATCATCTTCAAGCCTTCCAACATGTGTGTGCCTTGCAAAATATTCAAAATAACTGGCAAAAGCTAAAATTATTTCTAAGGACACTTATAAAGAAAGTAGAAAGTTGGTATCGATCCTTGGAACCAGAATCAATCAAGTGGTGGAGTACGATGTTGGAACTATTCAATGAAAAATATCAAACGTACTCCCAAGTATCCAATCTAAGAAAACAAATTCAAGGCTAGAAACAAGGGAATCATGAGCCCTTAGATGCTGCTATTGGCCGATACTACTCTCTTTTGCATAGGTGTCCCAGCCATGGATACTCTCAACTTGATCAACTTCGCCTTATCATAGAAAGGTTGCAATTTGAAACCAAGAAAACCCTTGGCATCTATGCCCAAGAAAAATTGACAAAGTTAAGCACCCGTCAAATCCAAAAACTAATTGAGTAGGTAGCCAAGGAGGAGGGAGAGCTAAGAAAATGTGAAAGTGCAAAAGAATATAACAGTGACCCTTCTATTCGGAAAAAGAGGGTTCGATTTTGTGACAGTGAGGATGAATTTTCTAGAGATGAGATGGTAAATCAAAAAACCTTTCCATTCCAAAAATTGCAATCAAAAATCATGGCCAAGGTTGATCAATTATGGGACTTCATGGACAATAAGTTTCAAGTTGTCTTAAGAATTGTTGAAGAGTCCAAGAAAAAAAGTGGTGAATGAGAGCATCGAAGGTATAAGGAAGTTGAATGGATCATATCTAAGGGTAAAGGTAAAATGGCTATACTAGAGATGGCTACAGATAATGATTCAAATGATGATGGTGGGTGTTATGTTTCCCAGTATGAACATCCTAAGGGATGTTGTCCAGTTGTATCACACTTGCAGGAATCTGGGGTGTATGCCTTACATCCACAACTTGTACAAAGCCAAATGCCCAAAAGATTACCTCATCCACAAGATAATCCTCAACAGTTCCACCAACCATAGCAGTAATATCCAAGTGGAACTCCTTCGCAACACTATGAACTATACCAACAATGGCAACAACCACAATCGTGGGCATTACCACCTCTAAGATAGCAATACCCTTACCAGCAACCAAATCCCTACGGTTATTATCTTCAACAACCTTCATCTCCAAGGGACTCCTCTTAGTCATATTACTTCTTACCAATATCACCACTATTCTCTTAAAATATACCAATCGCCCTATCCATGAAGGGATGCCACCTACTACCCTTATGCACCTCCTATTCCTGCACCTACTCCTCCACCTCCTGCACAACTACCATCTACTCTGTCCATGCAGGGTGAATTTCCTACACAACCACAGCAAAGGAATGCTATGAGGATAGTTAACCTACAATCGATTAACCCATCTAGCAAGTCGGAACCACAACCAAAGAAAAGACCCTTCTTCTAACCTTGTAGTCCACCAAATCCCTAAGACACATCAATGGTTAGTAACCCTGCTCCTCCACCTTTCTCTGTTTCCTCTTTATTCAAGTCCCCTTCAAACCAAAATCTCTCTCAAATCCATACTGTAATGCTAACACATGTTGTATCTGATTAGATTCGAGTTGGTAACCTGCCCAGAAAATTAGCTGATACCAAGAGTCCCCTAGTTTACTTACAAATTACTAGGAATGAGCTTTTCAAAGCTCTTCTTAACTCTGGTTCTAGTGTTAATTTGATCTCCCATGAGATGTCCATAATGTGGAACCTTCCTCCTTTGAAGAAGAGCAACATCCGGCTAGAACTGGCAAACCAGTCCATCACTGTTCCATTGGAACTGGTTGAAAACATTGTCACCACCATTTGTGGGTGGTCATATCCCACTGATTTCCTAGTAATCAAAGTGGAGAACTACAAGGGGGACTTTCCAATCATTATGGGAAGGACATGGCTAAGTACTATTGATGCCAAAATGAGCATTAAAGATATTTCCTTGGAAATATCAAAAGAAAATGAGTTCAAAAAGATCAAGAAGAAGAGAGTTCCATGTATTGCATACAACAATTTAGGATGCCATTATGTGTAGAATTTATGGTCAGTAAAGCAAACATCTATCTCTACATGTAAGCAGTGTGCACCTAAGATAATATCCAAAGATGTCTGTACACAGCAGCCACAAAACAAGAAGGCACCCAATGGCTGACAGTTGATGCTAGCAGTAGTACATTATGCATGGAACCAACTAAGGGCCTAATGTATGAGTACGTTGCAAGTATGGATGAACTCGAGCAAGTTCATCACCAACTCTTCGAAAGAGTAAATGATGATGTCAATTGGGATGAGCTAAAAATTCCTAACGACTTTAAACAAGAGCCCATTGAATTGAAGATGCTACCAACTGGAATGAAGTATGTATTTTTGAAAAATGGAAGGCCGATTATTATTAATGCCAAGCTTGCTACAGAACAGAAGAGAAAATTGATAAAATTTGTGGAAAAATAGTCAGTAGCCTTCACCTGGTCATATTCCAAACTCACTGGGATAGATCCAAGAATATGCCAACACTGAATATACACTAACCTCTCCATCAAGCTAAGACAACAATCGCAGTGACGTTTGAATCCTAAGTTAAAATAGGTTATCAAAGAGCAGATTGAACAACTCCTCAAAGCAGAATTCATCTACCCTATCGCAGATAGTAAGTGGGCCAATCCACTCATTATTGTACCAAAAAAAGGAGGCAAATGGCAAGTGTGCATTGATTTCCAGCTGCTCAACATGGCAACTTTCAAGGATCATTTTCTATTGCCTTTCATTAACCAAGTGCTGGACACCATTTCAAGGCACAACTATTATAGCTTTCTAGACAATTATAGTGGCTATAACCAAATTTAGATTGCACCAGAGGACCAGGAAAAGATAACTTTTACAAGTCCTTGGGGGACTTTTGCCTATCAACAAATGCCATTTAGTCTATGTAATGCCCCAGCCACATTTCAATGATTAGTTCTTAGCATTTTTCAATAGCAAATTGGTAGCAGGGTAGAAGTTTTTATGGATGATTTTTCTACCTATGGAGCTACGTTCGAGTAAGCCGTAGATCATCTTGAGCAAGTGTTGAAAAGATGTGTCGAAACAAATCTTTGGCTCAATTGGCAAAAGAGCCATCTCATGGTCCAAGAAGGCACATTCTTGGGGCATCGCATCTCAAAAGTAGGAATAAAGGTGGACCTTGAAAAAATAAGGATCATCCAAGGAATAACTTGCCAACCTAAAATAGTCAAAGAAGTTCGGTCATTCCTTGGTCATACTAGCCACTACCAACGATTCATCAAGAATTTTTCCAAAATCACCAAGCCATTGGTAGAACTGACAAAGAAGGATGCATCATTTTTCTGGACTCCCACATGTGAAGCAGCATTTCAACAATTGAAGCAAAAGCTTGTTGAAACCCCCATTCTTCAAGCACCAGACTAGTTCAGACCATTTCATGTGATGATCGATGCATCAAATTATGCTTTGGGGGCAGTGCTTACATAGATGGATGATCAAAAACATTGATATTACATTCATTGCACAAGCTAGAGCATTGCAGGTACACAACTAAACTATACCATCATAGAAAAGGAGTTGATGGTAGTGTTGTTCACTTTAGAGAAGTTCAAGCACTATGTGCTTGGTTACAAAGTGTTTGTGCACACAAACCATAGTGCCATCAAATTTCTAATGAACAAACCAACAGTAGGCCTCGTGTCATACAGTGGCTTGTGATTTTGCAAGAATTCAATCTCACAATGGTAGATCGTAAAGATGTGGAGAATGTGGTCACGGATCACTTATCGCAACTAAGATGGGATGACAAGGAGAAAGAGAGTCCTTTATCTGATCAATTCCCTTATGAATCTCTCCTTGTAGGTGCTTTTAACACACAAATGCCAAATGAACCAAAATGGTACAACACCATCCTCACTTATCTACTCAAGAAAGAACTACTGCAAGGGCTAGACACTAGAAAGAAACAACAGTTTCTTCACCAGGACAAATATTTCATGAAGATTAATGAGAACCTTTACAAGGTTTATCCTAATGGAATGGTACGTTGGAGTGTCCCTGATACAAATCAACTTCACGTTCTTCAAGATGCTCATGAAGGTCCTTGTGGCGACCATTATGTTGGGATATGCATGGCCATAAAAATCCTCATGGTAGGGTATTATTGGCCAACAATCTTCAGGGATGCACATCAATTCATCCGTGCTTATGATTGTTGCCAAAGAGATGGTGGAATGACAACTTGAATGGTTGGACCACAACAATGGATACAACTTCTTGAACCATTCGACATTTGGGACATTAGCTTTATAGGTCCCATCACACCTTTATCAAATGGAAAGGCATATCTAATAGTTGTAGTTGACTATTGTACCAAGTGGGCAGAAGCATCAGCTATCACCAACTATACATCCACCACTACTACTCAGTTTGTATAACAAAACATTGTAAACAAGTTTGGTGTACCTCATGCATTAATTTCTAATAATGGAACTCATTTTACAAGTGCTACTTTCCAAAAGCTAATGCAACACTTGGGGGTTGAACATAAACTCACAACACCATATTACCTCCAAGCTAATGGTCAAGTTGAAGTTACTAATTGGGAGATTACAAAAATTTTAATGTGTACCATTAGTAAATACCAAAGGGACTAGAGCACTAAATTAAATGATGCCCTTTGGGCCTATCGCTCCACATGGAAGCTTCCCATAGGTTATTCTCCCTATGAGCTCGTGTACGAAAAACTTTCAACATTGCCCATCCAATCCAAGCTCTGTACACTCTCTACAGCTTGTGACCTTGACCTAGATCTAAGTCTAGCACAGAAAGAATGATTAATGAGTGTCAACCTGCTAGATGAAAATTGGTTAATGGCCCTATCATCCAACGAGATGCATAAGGCATTCAACAAGAAATGCCATGACCTCAAAATAAGAAAAGTCAAGTTTTAACCAAGAGATAAAGTTCTCTATTGGAATCCCACACATGTACCCCAACAAACCAAATTTCAAACATTGTAGGAAGGACCTTACATCATTGATGAGACTTTTCCATCTGGGGCCATGTTCATCTACAAACCTGACAGCCTAAACAAAAAATAGTTAGTCAACATTCAACAAATAAAACCTTTCCATGAGCCCAAGCCAACCAACTCAACAAACACCTCGCCAAATGAACAACTATGCTCAATCTTTCGAATCTCTCCCTTTCAACTTAGTCATGGGGAAGATGGCCACCCATACTAACACCTTAGGTGGCTCCTCAGTTTTTGACCTTTTTGTTTTACAACTTTTTATTTTCATCTTCTTTGTTTTACATATTTGTATTTTCAAGGTTATTGGTTTTTCCTTAGTTTTTTCTTTACATCATTGTTAATATATTCAATATTTATTATCTACTCGTTTACTTTCTTTTACAGTTATGTTTGATTGTGTTTGATATGTTTCTCTACTTTTTCTGCTAATAAGGTGGCACATACACTGGTAATGCACTACTCGATGGTGGTATGCTTCATTTGTAATTTGATTGTTGATATCTAGTTTCTAACTTTAAATGTCGTTACTGATGACTGGGACATTATTTCTTTTTATGTAATAGGCAGTGAGTCCACATCATCCACCCATCCACACACTTTATGGTTTTCCTTGTTTTGTACAGAATTGGGAAAGAATTAAAGGTTTGGACAGGGTGTGGCTTCAAAGAGATGTGGTATTCTTTGTGCTTTTCTTTTTTCTTGTGTGCAGGGGTGTTCTCGTAAGCTTCTCACCATTCTGCGTCATTTCATAATAGAAAGTCAAATAAGTCCTTGCATGGTATGGTCCTCATCAAAAAGAAAAAAAGAAGAAATATATGAGGATTCAAAGCACACCCCTTGGAAAAAATAAATGCCAAAAAACACATGGGTCTTTGCATCATGTGATTCCCCTTCAAAAAAAACAAACATGGAATTCAAAGCACACCCCTTAGACCAAATAAAGGGGCTATAAGCACTGGTTATGAGACTTGTCTTATCTCCTCTAACTAAGGTCCTTTCTCACTTCCTACTTTCACTCCAATTTGGAATGGTGGTTGTTTTTTCGAAGCATTCTTGTGTCTTAGGGGATGCACTTGCCTTAGAATGTTGATGCGAAATCACTGAAAGTGGTTGGTTTTGATCTAGACTGAGGAAGGATCCTACCAAGTCAATTAATCACAAACTCCACAAGGGACTGTATGTGACCATAATTAGGAACTCCATTCCACTCTCTCTTTCATCCATCTATGCTTTTCATGTCTCACCTTATTGTCGGTTTCATGTTTTGATTCAATGTTCTGGTTTGATGTGTCAGGTTTTTCAATTAGTTACTTTTGGATTTTTCGTACTTAACATTCCGTAACCATTAATCATCCATGATGCCCATGGACTCCTTGGTTTGAGGTTATGCAAGAGCATAAAAGGCCTATGCCTACTTTGGGGAGGACCCACTTGCATATCTTTTGGTTTGGTTAAGTTAAGTGCTTTACCCTTAGACATTGTTACAATCAAATTATTTTTATTTATCCCATCCATGTCATCCAATTGTATGCACCTTCACAACTATTTGTAATGAACTCCTTTTTATTGTTATGAATACCCTCTTTCTAGTACTCCTTGTGTTAAGCTTTTTCTAAATTATATGGTTCGCTTCTCTTACTTAACCCATTTGTCAGCCTTTTCATTAACAACATCAAGCAACCAATCTATCACAATCATAACCTGGCTAAATAAAATCACTGATGAGACAAGGTATTCAGCCATTATCTTTTGCACCATATATACTAATCCTTGGTTTTGTTGTGATTGCAGTGGGAAGCATGGATAGGAAGCAGGAATGTCATCGCCAAGGAGGATGCAACCATATCACTCGTGGGAGATTGTTCATGATCATTGGATCTCTTCTATCTCTCCCTCATTCTTCTGTTACCAAGAGGAATTGGATGCTCTTTGGATCTATTGGTGTTTTTTCCTATTTTTATGAACACCCAATGTTATACACCATTGTAATACTGTATGCTCGAGCACTTCTATATTCTTCTATTTTCTCTACGTCACTCTACATGTTAGTCAAATAAGTCCATACCCCTTGATGAGTGGTGAGGTACCCCTACACTCAACCATACGAATACGAGTGTAGCACGCGCAATCTGGTCGAACTCCGTAGACTAAGTGCCTACATGCCTTATGGAACACTTAAGGTTAATTATTCGTTGTCTTCCCAGACTTACTTGTAGTTTTCACGGTTGTATGGTTAAGCAAGTCTAAGGTATGTGATTTTTATGTCTTTTCGATTTTATCTCCTATGCTGACAAGGTAAAGAGTAAAGAGACTAATTAACAAACTTTAGCTAACTAACTAAGCCTGAATTAACCTAGCATCAACATCCATTCCCACTTACTGTTCACACCCTAAACCGATGCAACCTTGGTTACCAAACGCTAGTCGTTCCTGGGATCATCAAGCGTAACGCACATGCTCGAAGTGGTCATACTGAGGCACTTAACTAGGAGAGAAGGGTTGAAAGCGATTTAATGACTAATAAAGCATTTAAATGATAAACAATAAATAATAGTAAATAAAATCCTATTTAGCCTATTCCATGCACTGCAAGGTTTATCCAAGAAGTTCATCTTTATTACCATACACAAACTTGTGTTTAGGTATAATATTTGCTCGAATAAAGATCCGTTCACTTTGGAGCTCCTACTGCGGGCACATGAAAATTATTCTATCTCTAGAGAGGTAAAACTACCAGAGTTTTGCTATGGTCTAGGCCTAGAATGAGAAACAAGGAAGAGCCACCTCTTATTTATAGATTTGACGGCCCACTGCAATATTGCGTACGCGATATCACGGGGGATGCAATATCGCGGCAGACGCGATATCGCAGTGGATGCGATATCATAGCGAATGCGATATCGCGTCCAATCACCCCCTAACATCTTTTGTAAAGGACTTGTTCCTCTTCTTCTGTACTTAAGGATGAGTTTTCATTTAGTCATGGGGGTATGATAAATTGTGTTTTTCATTACTCTGATATTGGGGTGGCTACGATATCGAGTACACGATATCAAATACGTGATATCATGGCCCAAGATGCAATATCGTACATTCGATATCACATGGTTACTCTTGTGTCTATAAATACAGCGCCCAGGCATACAATTGGAAGTAAGTTTTTAGCAATCAAGTAGTGAAACTCTAGCAGTTTGTCTATTTGAAAGTTAGAATATTTTCCAAGTGCCCGCAACAAAAGGTCTAAGTGTGAATGGATCTTTATTCAAGCATTGATGTACCTAAGCACACCATTGTCTTGGCAATAAAGATGAGCTCTTTGATCCATTCATTGTAGCACTTAAGATTTTCTTTCTTATACATATTGTTATTTCGTGCAATTTACATTAATGTTATTTATGTGGCAATTAGTTTTGATCAATTAAGCAAATCATTAAATTACATAAGCATGACCCCTTCAAGCATACATGTGACACTTGGTAGCTCAGAGACAATTAGCATTTTACAGCCCAGTAGTGTTTGCATGAAGTTCAGGATGTGTTCAAGAAGTGTGAACGGTTACTTGTGTTAGGATAGATTAGATTATAGTTTACTTAGCAATTAATCGCTCTTACTTTTAATCACTCTTACTTTTATTCTTATTCTAGGTGAGTAATTCCATAAAAACACAAAATAATAAAAATCTTATGCCTCAGTCACACTTAACCATACAATTGCATTCTACAAGTGAGGCTGGGAAGACAACGAACAAACAACATGCACACACAGTTTAGCTCTAGTGTACTTAGTAATTATAGTCTTCAGAATTCAACTGAATCGCATGTGAACGCTTGTGATTCGTATGGTTAGACATAGGGGTACCTTGCCGCTCATCACTAGGTTCATAGCAACTATTCGTTGGTAAATGAATTTACTCCTTGGAACTTCAAGCTCTATGTGGGATATCTTCAACTTTTGTTTTGTCTCTTTGTGATGCTTGAATTCCACCTCATAGACGAGGCATGAACTGGCCACTTACTTTTCCAATTCTGACCTTGGTCTCCCTGCTATCAACATCACCATGTTTACGTAATGAAGGTTGGTGATCTTCATATATTTGATCATCTACTTGATCTACAACTTCTTTAGGAGGATTTTAGCTTTGTTGTACATGTTCAATCCGTTAAAGATGGGCTACCACACGTCGCCTCGTTGTTGGAGTTACTGAAGAGCCTCATTCATCTTCACTTTTCTCATTTAAATCTCCTTTTCATTGACCTATTTAAGGAGCCCAACATGGTTCCTATAATGATTTTTCACACGTTCAAATTTCAAGGCTTCATTCTTCAAGCAGCTACCTCAATGGCTATCTGTTAATGAAGTGCATGGACTTTCTATATCAAGAGATTATGATCTTTCACTATCAACCTCATCAAATCTAGATTTACCTTGGCTAGCTGCTCCTACCATTGTTCGATGAATTTGACCATTTGATCCTTTTGATGCTTAACATTTTGCAGGTGATGGTTATCTTTTTCCAAGACCAAGTTCTCCTTTTAGACTTTTGATAAGTCCTTGTTGGTGTTGAAAGCCATGGATTCCAAAAAGAATGCATTGAAAACCACTACCTCCTTTGCATTCTCAACCTCTTGGAGTCTTAACTAAAGCTTTTGAAAAGCTTCATCTTTGGAAAGCTTTTGCCTAAGAATGGAAGGGTCTAAGAAATGGACATACAATTCTGTAACTTCAATGGCCAACTATCAATTGAGGGCAGTGGCCTCATTTAGTTCTAATTTTCATTTACAATTTACCCTTCATCTCAAGTAGTTGTGACTGGTTTGTAGTGATCTCATCTGAAAGATCGAAGACCTCAAAAAATAGTTACCCAACTCCAACCAATCATTCCAACACTTTCTCATGTTGGGCAGTGCTTAACCAACTACTCTTTGCTCCTACAAATGCATGAATATCCTCCATTGTAGTAATGTTGATATAGCTGCCACAGAAGCATTCAAAGCTTTAACCATCCTATCAACCACAAATTTTGCTATTGTCTCCTAGTTTTGTGTTGTATGACTAGGAAAGTCACCCCTTCACCTTCCTCCAACATGACAAAGAAGGTTGCAACATTTCCTAAAATTTCAACGAATGTTTATCTAGTAATGGGCATTGTGACCTCTCAAGCACATAGATTGGATCTTACAAGTGCTCGGTTTCTTTGAGCTTTGAATAGCAGGGCTATTTCTAGGTCCAACTAGTTGATGATCTTGGTGACCTCGTTGAGATGACTCAAGGCTAGACAGTAAACCAACTTCCCATCACCTGCTAAACCTTGTTGTTGCTATAGCTATTGCTCCTAAATATTTTTGAGCCTTTTAGTAGCTATAAGCACCTTTGATGTTGTTTCAGGTGATGCCGGTGGTGGCATTGGTGGCCTCTCTTCCTCTTATAGTGTAGCTACTACCTTATCCTTCATCATCTCCTACCATGATGTGATAGAAGCATGGTAGACCACATCATTGGCGTAACATATTGTCCCTTCCCTCTTCCACAATTTACGATTGAGAAATGGAAATGGAAGCATCTTCCTTCTATTCTCATTTTCCTTAAAGTACTTTTTAATTTCCAAATAAATGATTTGGAGAATTTTGATCAAGAATTTTCTGCTTAGAGCAGCACATGCCTGGGCGAAGAAGGTTGTCATCTTGTTGGGCCTCACTATTGAATTTAAGTGATAGACCAAAATCTTAAAATATGCACGCTCTGCCTTTGTGATGGAACTATACTCCTTATGGTCCACTCTATACCAATGTTAAATCCATTCTTTCTTTGTTTCCTAGTTTGCTTGTGTCGATATTTTGGCCAATTTTTTCCTAGTGTCAAGCAAACCAAGAATCTTCACAATGGCCTCAACTAGTAAAAAATGATTATGTCTTTGATTTTTACTAATGCATCTCCTTGTCGACTATTCCAAAATAGATAAGTCTTCCTCATGTACCATTCTCCACTATTGGAGAGAATGGACCACATGAAAGACCCTTGTAGTTGTGTGTGAACTTCTTCTAGTGTCAATTCCAAGAAAGATCCAAAGTTCAACTCTTAGAGAATGAAACTCTGAATCTCCTTGGTTCTTATTTTCTCCAGGTAGGTCTATGTGAGGGTAACTTCAATGTTAGACGACAACCTAGAAACTTCATCATACCTAGACTAGCCTATTTCTATAGTGGAAATATATCAAATAAATTCTACTTCGAACTCCTTCCAAAGAAGTCTCGTTGCATGGGTCACTTTAGCTGCTTGCTCCTAGGGTTGTTGTGGTTATTGCTGTTAGCTCTTTCCTCCTCTTGGTTTCTTTTCCTTGGGCTAAAAAGGTTCTTCTGCCTGTGGCCCTTGCTTTAGTGCCATTTGTGATCACAAATATAACCCAGGATTAGCTTTTTACTTCATAATCCTTAGTTCTTTTGATACCTTTCTTATTAGATTAGGTTATGCTTAGGCTTATTTATGATCTTAGTGAGTTATATTATTTTAATATTATTTTATTGGTTAGAGAACAGAGTTTGTTTATTAGGTTTAACGCACTAGGGATGAGTAACTTAATATTATTTTAATGGGTAAACCTTGGGAAGTTAGAAAAAATTTCAAAAACTTTTCTAGAAGAAACCAAAGGTTTATGTCCCCCATGATGTAAAGCTTATCTCTAGTAGCTCAAGGATTGGAAACCATATGGAAATGGATGAGAGGTATGAAAGTTATGACTCTTGGAAGATTTTTGGGCTTAGAAAAATGGTAAAAACTCCTCTTGTGTGTTGAAAAAATAATGAAGACAAAAGGCTAAGTGTCATGCGTATATATACTATTTTTGTACTATGTTGACAGGGATGTGTCAACACAGCTATACTTGGTGATACTTTGCATTAGAAAAGTAAGAAATTTTGATGATTTTTGGAATGAAGTAAGAGTCCAGTGAAAATCAAAAAAATACATAAGGATGGAAAAAACATAGAAGAACGTTGTAAATTTCGTTGGAAGAGAAGATAGTGGATTAGATTTGGATGAATTGGCAATGCCAAAATAAAGTAAAACTCAATGTTTGAAATGCAAGTTGATGAGATCAATTGCAAAAATGGCCAAGGGATAGGAATTTTAACTTAAAGCGACCAAAGAGCATGCAAGTGGGTCCTTGCCAAAGCAAACTTATGCCTATCATGCCCTTGCATGCTCTCATCACGAGGAGTCCGTAAACACTGAGGATGATTAACAATCATTATAAGTTATAATTCGAGTCCATGTGAGAAATTTTCTAAGGATTATGTCACATCCATAATAAATACATCAAATGGCAGTGATAGGAGGCAATGAGATGGTTGATGATGAGGTAAGAATGATGGTAGAGAGAGAATGATGATTAGGTGATCTATATCTAGGTCTCATGAGATCCTTGTGAAGTTTGTGGTTAAGATTATCTAATATTATCCTATTCCCAATCAAGACCAAGTGCATTCCATTGATAGTGAACTCACATTACCATATCCTGACCTTTCGACCATCAAGAGTTTATGATAATTTCCCAAAGGACAACCACCATTGCAATAGAAGAAGAAAATAGAAGAAGGAATATAGTAAGGTTCACAGTTAGAGGGATACCTTTAGGCATGGATAACATGTCTTTCCAACCCCATAACTAGTGCTTGTAGCCTATTATTGTATCTAAGGGATATGCTTTAAATTTCCGTGTTTGTGTGTTGTTTTTATTTTTTTATGGGGACCACACCATGCAAAGACATTATTCTTCTAATGGTCAACAATAGGAGTAGTGAGAGACCAATGGAGAAGAATCATAAACTCAAGAAAGAAGTTACAAATAAAAGATGAAAAATTTTCTTGAAGTCACATCTTGATGAGTGGCGAGGTACCCCTACACTCAACCATACGAATATGAGCGTTACACGCGCGATCTGGTCGAACTCCGCAGACGGACTAGTTGTGGCATCTAGATAGTTAGCCTTAGGTCTCAGTTCATTATCTTCCCACCTAGACTAGTATTAGCTTTGTCACATATGGTTTAGTCTAGAGTGAGGTGTATGATAGGTTTCTAATCTAATGCTACTCCTGAAGGCAATGGAAAGTAATATTATCTAAGCTAAGAGAGAAAGGATAAGAGAATCTAAACTAGCCTAAGTGAGATGAGCATCTGTTCCTTGATTATTCGTACACATCTTGCACTTTGTACATGACTACCATTGGGATTACCAAGTGCAAATCCTAGGTACACTACTGGGTTACCAAGTAGTTACACTTAAATGCTCGTAATCAAGTCGTACTCATTCTGCATTTTAACATGAGATAAGGGTGAGAAGATATTAACTAGGAAAACAGTAAATAAAAATTAATTAAATAATTAATCTAAGTGAATGTTGCAATGATGAAGTAATCTCGATCTTTATTTCTGGTCATGTGTGTGTCCAAGTACGTCACACTCGAATAAAGGATCCTATACAATTACAATCACCACACTGTGGGCATACATTGGAAAATAATTCTATCTCTGGAGGGATAAAAATGCCAGAGTTTCACTAAGGGACTAAAAGTAGATGCAGAAACAAGGGAGAGCCACCTCTTATTTATAGAACTGGCAGCAGGCTGCTATATCACGTACGCAATATTGCGACTGATGTGATATCGCGGTTGCGATATCATGTACGCGATATTGCAGCGTTGGCACATTTGGCCATTTCATGGAACAGCAAAAGAAGATACTGGCAAAAGGAAATATTTAAAACAACTGCATAAACAACCAATCTATTTTGAGACCACTGGAAAAATATGAATAATGCTGGGAAAAAACACTGGAAAAGTCTCAAATTAAAATAATCTGAGATTGATGTTGTTGCACGGGATAAAAGAAGAAGTTGTTAAAATCAAGTTTTCACTATATTGTAAAAATCTAATTTTTCTTTTATTGACGGGCCCGTGAAATCAAGCCAGTGATCCATACAGCATCGCACAAAGGTTACTGTGGAAAGAAAGATTGTAGAAATAGGGTTTGATGTAGGGTTTTGGAGTGTGGTTGTGGCCGTATCGATCATGTCGTTAAGGAAGTCGAGCTAGTACTGCTACCAGTGCCATCGTTCAATCCACAGCCCACGTGGCTGTAGCACGGACCTGTGTTGCCCCTTCTGTAATGATGTCATTTCTAGTTTCCTACGCAGAAGATGCGCAGGTAAATTTTGCGTAGTAGTAGGAAAATTGCAGACAATAACATGCTCGCAAAATCGCATTTTTTCGCCCTATTGAGCTTTTGCACCTTGCAAAGGGCTGTATCGAGTCGGTCGTTGCTATTTGGGTCCATTCCTTGGCGTATCTATCACACGCCACGCAGAGACGACTTCAGTGATGGCATATTATTCTTTGCCTCAGTAGAGATTGCTGATACTGTAATAGCGCTGGTGCCAGGGCTTCAGCGGCATACGCATGTGTTGAGTCGGTAAGGTCTTTTCACCTCTAGCTGGCTCGGCTCTCTGCAGCCACTCTGCCATGGGATGCACCGCTACTGCAACCTTGTTGTCGACATCATCGGAAGATCTATGTCAGCCACAACATTTCATTTCATCACTCTTACTGGAATTCGAATGGAAGAAGACGAGAATAAGCTAAAACATTGCATTCATGGAGTATTACAAAAGCCTGCATGACATTGAACCAATTCACATTCGCCACCAATCCATCAAGTGCAGAGCAGCGGACCCAGGATTTTAAAAAAAAAATCAGCCAAACCAAAGAAATTCTGGCTTGTTCTTCCAAAACCGCATGTTCATCCACATCTTTCATAGCACAGCAGAGGATTACCGACAATAATGGCAATAACAACTGAACACCACACGGCGAATGCAGCGGCAGAGCCTTCTTTCGCAGTGGTAATGGATATATGGTTATGGTAGGGTGGAATAATTTGAAACTGTTTGCAGAAAGCTGGGCAATTCCAAGCATGGCGCCTTCACATTTTGCCTTCACATACGGAAGCGTTCTTAATGGCACCAAGTAACCACCACCGTATTTAAATTTCTTTTTCCAGCGAACGTCATTTTTCCAAGGAAGCCAACAGCAAATTTTACGTGGATTTAAAATGCAAATACAAATGATTTACTTATACAAATTTACAATGATCAATTTTCTTCATTTGAAAAATCATACAGCCGCCAACACCAATGTCTATACTAAGGTGGATGCCGAATTACTTTCTTACTACCGCCTATTCATGAAAATTACTAGGGCTTCAATGGTTAATGATATTTAACATTTAAAAATTTAAAATCCTAAATAAAAAATAAATAACAATTGTATGAAGCTCTTATAGTATTGGAGATCTTAGATTTAATTTTTATTATTATTATATGGGTTGTCACTTATAAAAGCAATATTTGTAATATTTACACATGCCAATGTTAGCAAGATTTTCTCCTAACTTCATGTATAAGTTACAACTTCCTAACTTGTTGGGCAAGTAATATCTCCTAAATTGTTGGGTAAGTTATAACTTCTTTACTTGGGAGAGAAGTTACCTAAGATATTTTTTTTAATATCTAACTACCTTTTGAACCCTATAAAAAGGCTTCAGGGGTTAAAAAAAACACACTACTAGCTCTCACTTGGAGACACACTTTGGGTCTTGGGAAGAGCATTGTAAAGAAGATATTCTGAAAGATTGCTTGTAAGATGACTTGCTAAAGACAACATTTCAGCCTCTTTCTCATAGTCCTGTGAGTTATGCTTATGATTTTTTATTTTTTTAAAANCGTTGAACGATTCAATAGTCAAGAGGGTTCAGAAAATCTTTGGTATTTTGATAGGCCCAGAATAACTTCTTTTATCTTTAAAGTGAATCTCTGTGGTATTTCAATCAGAAATTATCAAGTCTTTTGAAGGTTCTATTGAATGCAATTGTTGACATCCATTATCTAGCCAAAATGGAGTCTCGTACGTGATAGTTTACACAGCAATTTCTGGGTAGCATAGTAGGATTGTCTTGAAGAAATTGCTTATTTGAGCCTTGGAAGTTTGAACAATTTGTAGTTATTGAATTTGGGATAGCTTTATTGCGAAGTGTTTACTCGTATCATTTTACCTTGTTTAAATATTTAAGATCTTTACACAAATCTGCTTTCTTTTTCTCTTCTTTCTATATCCATTGAATCTCGCTCTATTTCTAGTTTTCTTGTGGAACTATCTCTTTCTCTGGGGAAAATTAGAAGTAGATTCGCAGAGTTGTGCTCAAATGTTTTTGCAAAAATTTATTTGTTACAAGTAGGTATTATAAGGACCGCATAGACTAAGCAATTGAACAAAATAGGAATTCTCAACAACTCACAGTACTTTGCAAAGTTGGCTGAATCTCTTTAAGATAAGTCATTTGTAGTTTACACACAACCCAATCGTTTCCTTTTTCACAACCGCATACTACAATAACACACACACATACTCACATTAACTACTGAGTCTATTTGGAGGTATCTAGGCCTTGGTGTTGCCAGAAGACTAGCAAGCACCTAAATCCTGTTCAAGGACACTCGTTGGTGGTCGCGTCCCAAATGGTCGCCAACACGTAGCCCATGCGATAATGGCTATGATAGCACGGCAGTGATATCATAGCCAACAAATTCATGACTCATCACATCCCTTTCTTATTCCTTCATGGTCTATTCCTAGTTTGTTAAGCTGCCAAATCATTGGTTACTTTTAGTCTAAATTTGGAAGGACCTCATGCTCCCAAGGATCAAAACCTCATAGAGTTACATGGAATGGATGGATGTTGTGGACTCACTGCCTGATATCATTAGAAAATTAACAAGCTATTAATTGAGGACATATTCCAAAGATAAAATTTGGTCATTTAGCAATCAATCATAGCATTAAATATTGTATTAATTAACTTCTAGTAGTAGCAGTAGCCATTGAAAAAATTCAAGATTTTATAACGAACAAAACGAAATAAAGTAAAATTAAAATAAATAAATGGAAGAATATATAAAAGAAATAGTAAAATATTCAAGAAAATGGGAAACATATGAAGAACAATGTAAAAAAAAGGTGAAAATTTAATAGCCTTCATATAATGTTAATATAGGTAGCCATCTTCCCTATGATTGAGCTGAAAGGAGGAGATCTGAAAAATAGAGCATGCTTGTCCATCTACTAGGTGGTAGTGCTAATGGTTATCCTAGGTTTCAAGAGATGCTACACTTATTGGATGTTGACTAACAGTCGTTTCTCTAGACTTGGAGGATGGTAAATTATCATGGCACTGGAAGAAAAAGTTACATGAATGATGAAAGGTCCTTCCCATAGCATTTGAAACTTTGTACATTGTGGTATATGTATGGGATTCTAATAAAGAACCTTATCCCCTGGTTGAAATTTAACTCTTCTTATTCATGCATCATGACATTGTTTGACATGTGCCTTATGTACTTCATTCATTGATAAGACTACTTGTCAATTCTTGTCTAGCATATTTAGTGTCATTAGATGTTCTTTTTGTGCTAGGCTTAAATCAAGGTCAATCTCACCTGTCATTGAAAGTGTATGAAGCTTAGCTTAGATTGGAAGTGTTACTAGTTTTCCATACACCAACTCATAGGAAAAATAACCTATAGGAAGTTTCCAGGTTAATTGATAAGCCTATAGAGCATCATTGAGTTTTGTGCTCTAGTCTTTCCTATATTTACTAATTGTATGTGTTAGTATCTTAGTTATTTCCATGTCAGTAGCTTCAGCCTAAACATTAGCTTGGGGTGATAGGGAGTTGTTAATTTATGTTGTACTCCTAGGCGTTGCATCAGTTTCCGAAAAGTAGCTTCTATAAAGTGAGTTCCATTATCAAAAATAACTACCCTAGGCATACTAGGCCCATTTACCACATATTGTTGAACAAACTATGCTATAGTTGAAGATAAAAAATCATTAACAGCTGTAGCTTTGACCCACTTTGTACAATATTCAACCACTACGATGATATACACCTTTCCATTGGACATGGAATTGATGGATCCCATGAAGTTAATGCCTTAGAGGTCAAAAGGCTCCAATGGTTGGATCCACTATTGGGGTTCTTCCATTCGTACAATCATTTCTCCATCTCTTTGGTAGTACTTGCATGAATAAGAAAATTAATGGATATCCCCAAAGATTATCGACCAAAAGTATCTTACCATGAATATTTTCATGGTCATCCTCCTCCCTACATAATGGTCCCCGCAAGGATCTTGATGAGTGTCTTGGAGGATCCACAATAGATCAGCATCAAGCAAGCATCATTATACCAAGCCATCAGCACAAACCTTGTAAAGATTGTCTTTAATCTCTATGTAATTCTTGACTTGATGAAGAACTATTCTTTCTTCTTATTATCCTATTCTTGAGGAGTCTCTTGAGTGAGGAGATAAGAGAGGAACTCATGGTACCAATTAGGCCTTCAAGATTTTGAACTTTAACAGCTTTTGCAAAGAGGAGTTCATCTAGAAATTGATTAGATAAAGGCTCCTTGTCCTCTTTGGTTTCTGATTGTAACCAAGATAAGTAATCAGTGACCACGTTCTCAATTTTCTTTCTGTCCACCATCATAAGATCAAACGCCTATAGAATTACTAGCCACTGTATGACATGAGAACTCACTGCTAGCTTATCCATTAGGAACCTGATGGCACTAGGATTTGTGTGCACAAAGACCTAATATCCAAGCACATAATGTCTAAATTTCTTTAAGGCATACACCACCACCATGAGCTCCTTCTCCATGGTGATTTAATTCAATTATGCCCCCACAATGTTTTTGCTTCCATAATGAATGTAATAAGGATGTTTCTAATCATCCAATTATGTAAGTGCTACTCCCAATGCATAATTAGATGCATTCGTCATGATCTGGAAATGTCTAGACCAATCTAGAGCATGTAGAATGGGAGCCTCTATGAGCTTTTGCTTTAACAGCTGGAATGCTAGCTCACATTCCTTAGTCCAATTGAAGGGTGCATCCTTCTTTGTTAGTTCTACCAATAACTTAGCAATTCTTAAGAAGTTCTCGATGAGATACCGATAATAATTAGTATGCCTAAGGAAGGACCTTACATCTTTTATTGTTTAAGACTATTTGGTAATTCCTTGGATGACATGTACTTTCTTCGAGTCCACCTCAATCCCTTTCTCTAAAATCTGGTGCCCCAAAACTATGTCTTTTTGGACCATCAAATGATTTTTTTACCCATTGAGCTTCATATTAGTCTCCACGCATCATTGAAATACTTGCTCAAGATGATCCAAGGCTTGCTCAAATGTGGTACCATAGGTAGAGAAGTCATCCATGAAGACTTCTACCCCACTACTAATCTGCTACTAAAAGATGCTAAGCACTAAGCATTGGAAACTAGCAAGAGCATTGCATAGGATAAAGAGTATCTTTCTATATGCAAAAGTCCCATAAGGACTCATGAACATTGTTTTGGCCTACTCCTTTAGCATGATCTGAATCTAGTTATAGCCACTATAACCATCTAGAAAGCTATAGTAGTAATGTCCTACAATGGTGTCCAATACTTGTTCTACAAATGACAACAAAAAATAATCTTTGAAAGTTATCAAGTTCAATAGCCTAAAATCTATGTACACTCTCCACTTTCCTTCTTTCTTGGGTACAATCATAAGTGGGCTAACCATTTGCTATTTTCAATTGGATATATAAACCCAACCTTAAGAAATTATTCTACTTTTTCCTTAATAACTTGCTTAAGTTTTGGATTCAACCTTCTCTATGGTTACCTCTTTGGCTTAATGGAGGATTCTATGTAGATGTGTTGTTGGCATATCTATGGATCTATTCCTATTAGTTCATGATATAACTAGGCAAATGGTGTTGGCCATTTGTTCATAACCTTTAGCAACTTCTTTTTCTAATCTTGAGCAAGATTAGCATTAATGATTACTAGCTTGCCATTGTTAAAGAAAGCATATTCTAGAGTTGCTGATCAAGTTTTTAGTTCAAAGGGCTCCTGCTTGAAGTAATCTAGGATTTCCAACTCTCCCCAATTCTTTTGATTCTACGTGTGAAAGAGTTGACTATGGAGCTATTCCATTTTATCCATATTCTCGATGTAGGCACTTCTGAGGCTTTCTAATGATTCCATGCATATTGTGGATTTAGCTTAATGTTCAGGCACTTTTGAATGATTTGTTGTTTCGACATATTGGTTGCATTCTTGAACAAATTTACCTTTTACTATCCATATTCTCTATATGCAATGGCAGCCTATGTCATTGTATGTAATGCACAAAACTCGTTTCTTCTTCATTTTTCCAAATTCATTTTCCTTGGATATTTTCAAGGAAATGTCCCTTATCCCCATCTTAGCATCTAGTACTTAGCCAAGCCCTTCCCATAATGATAGGAAAGTCCCCTTTACAATTATTCACATGGATTACGAGGAAATTTGTAGAATAGGACCATCCACAAATAGTAATCATGATGTCCTCCACTAGTCCCAAAGGAACAGTGATGGACTAATCCATAAGTTCCTATCTGATATTACTCTTTTTGAGAGAAGGCAAGTTTTAGGTTTTGTACATTTCTTCTGAGATTAAGTTCACCCTATAACCTAAATCTAATAGAGCCTTACATGGATCGTTTCTTGTAATCTGTGAATAGATAAGAGGACTTCCAAGATCAAATCGCTTCCTAGGAAGGTGCCCAACCTTTATCCAATTGGTGACCGCATGGGTCAACATGACAATGTGAACATTGAAGGACTTTTGGTTTGAAGGTTACTTGAAAGTACTTTCAAAGGTAGATGAGGTAGGCTTAAAAGACATGAGTGTCTATGAGGATTTTGTAAAGTTGTTTATTGTGAAGAATGTCCTCTTATGGGGTATCTATTCAGAACCATTCGGATGAATATCTAGTTGTAAGTTTACTACCCGCGCGGTGTTCCATTGCTGTGGCTATGGTGGAATTTCTCCCTGCATAGGTGGAGCAAGTGGTAACGATGTGGTGGTTGATGGTGTAGGGGTTGCTAAGAGATATGAAGGAGGAAAAAGAAAAGAAGATTCACTTCTTGTAGAAAGTGCTCTATAATAGTCTAGACAATATTAGTGGTGAGAGAAGGAGGTAGATAAGACACAAGGAGATACAAGTTTGTTGGACATGATATCCATAAGTGTATAGCTACTTGTAAAGATACTACTACCAAAGTGATGGCATCCCTTACAAATGTAGATTTTTTCCACTACCGGTATTGCTCCTAAGGTTGAGGAGGTGCTCCACTTAGATAATATGTTGTTTGGTGGAAATACTGCCTATAGTTACCTTATGGATAAGGTAACTACTTGGGTGCTTTCCTTTTTACAAATTTTGGATTTAATACATATACCTCAGATTCCTACAAATGTGATAATATTGAACAACATCCCTTAGCATGTTTAGACTACCAAATATCGCATTCGTCATCATCCATTTTGAAATCTGCAAGCTCTTCGACTACAATAGCTTTACCTTTTTAGTAATGGTAACCCCTTTCTGTATCCTTCTTTCTCCTTCTATCTCAACCACTACTCCCTTGTTTTGCTCTTTCTTATACAATTTTAAGAGCTATTTGGAACTTCTCATCCAAGGAGTCCCACATTTGATCAACCTTAACTGATATTTTAGTGATAGATTTTTATATTGATATGATCTTCCTCTACACCACTTCATTAAGTAGTGCTTCCCCCTTTGAATCACATAAACACACCTCCCTTTTGCTAATGGAGGGGTTTCTATTATACTCCTTTGTACTCTCACATTTTTTTATCTCCCCTTCTTTTTTGGCCACTTTTTCTATCAACCTCTAAATCTAATGGACCGGCATTTTAGAGAGTCTTCCTTGGGCATAGACCCCAAGGGTTTCCCTAGTCTTATTCTCTAGTCCATCAATGATATGGTGAAGTTGTTCTCTTTGAGAGCATCCATGGCCTAGCCACCAGTGCAACAAAGAGTAGTACCTACCTAGAGCTACATCCAAGGACTCATGATTTTCATGTTTCCATCCTTAGATCTACCTCTACAAGTTAAACACTATGGAGTATGCTTAGCATTTGTCGTTGAATAGTTCCAACATAGTATTCCATTGGTGAATAGATTCTAGTTCCAAGGATTGGTACCAACTTTCTGCTTCTTTGATGAGTATCCTTGGGAATAATTTAAGTCTCTGTCATTCATTTTTTGTGTTTAGCAAGGCACATACATCATGAAAATCTTGTAAATGAATTTTTGAATCTGGATGATATCCCCCTTCAAACATGGGAATATTATTCATATCTAACCTCTTAATCCTACTATCTTTTTAATGTCTTGTGGGAATTCTCACTACCTTTAAAATATTAAGCATGTTTCTAGTAGCCATCAAAGGCTCATCATCGTCATTTCATTCAAGATTGATGAGTGGTGAGGTACCCCTACACTCAACCATATGAATATGAGCGTTACACGCACGATTTGGTCGAACTCCGCAGACAGACTAGTTGCGGCACCTAGATAGTTAGCCTTAGGTCGCAGTTCACTGTCTTCCCACCTGGACTAGGATTATCTTTGTCACGTATGGTTTAGTCCATAGTGAGGTGTATGATGTGGTTTCTAATCTAATGCTACTCCTGAAGGCAATGGAAAATAATGTTAACTAAGCTAAGAGGGAAAGGGTGAGAGAGAGTCTAAACTAGCCTAAGTGCGATGAGCATCCGTTCCTTGATTATCTATACACATCTTGGACTTCGTGCATGACTACTACTGGGATTACCAAGCGTAGATCCTAGGTACGCTACTGGGTTACCAAGTAGTCACACTTAAATGCTCATAATCAAGTCGTACTCATTCCGCGTTTAATAGGAGTTTAACGGTGAGAGAGATTAACTAAGAAAGTAGTAAATAACAATTAAATAAATACATAATTAAACTAAGTGAATGCTGCAATGATGAAGTAATCTCAATCTTTATTTCTGGTCATGTGCGTGTCCAAGTACGTCACACTCAAATAAGGATGTCATACAATTACAATCACCACACTACGGGCATACACTGGGAAATAATTCTAACTCTAAGAAGGAAAAACTGCAAGAGTTTGGGTAAGGAACTAAGAACTAGATGCTAGAACAAGGAAAGCTGCCTCTTATTTATAGAAATTAAGGTAGGCCATGATATCATGTACGTGATATCACAACTGATGTGATATCGCGGCTAATGTCATATCGCGACTACGATATCATAGCCACTATGATATCATGACTGTGATATCAAGAAAGCGATATCGCAGCTAGCAAATTCATGACTCATCATACCCCCACGATTGAATGAAAGCTTGTCCTCGAGTTACAAAGAGAACAAACTCCATTAATTACATAGTGGATAGGTATGGGATTATTGACTGACTAAAATGGATTCATGCCGCAATGTGAAGTCAGAATAAAATTGAGACACAACACAAAAGAAAATCCTATGATTATAAAATTGGTGGAACTCATGTAGTTCCTGGTGGCGGTGGCTCCTCCATAGGTGTCTTTCACTTTTCTTGTGCTCCAGGTCTTGGGATTTAATGGCGTTGAAGTATGGCCTGGAGTTTCTCCTGTTGTAAGGCCTTGAGTGCCTTAGCACGCATGTAATTTTGCACTTGTGCCATAAAGGCATCCCAATTAGCCTTCTCTTTTTCTTCCACCACCCTTTTATTCTCTGTCAACAGTTTATTAAGTTGCTCAGTTCCAAGAGTGTACAATTGGTTTTGAGAAACCTTTAGCCCTATATTCGGAAGGTTTAATATTTCCAAAATGGCTTGAATAGAGAAATCAATAGTCACACCACAAATGTTAACTGTGGTGCCTTCTTCTTTGTTATGCCAAAATTGGTACGCTTCCCCTAAGTACCAAGCACCGCTTAAAGAGAGGGTAGGCCATAATGGGGACCCTTTGAGGTGATCCTTAACGACCTCCAGAGCAAATTCTGTGAAAGGTCCAAAGTTCAATTCCATGATCACTACAGTGAATATGGACCTTTCATGGATGGTCTAAACACAATCCTGGGGCAACATAAGATATCATCCCTATTCAGATGTTGCAGCAGCTCCTCCTTCCACCTGCCTTGATTGTACAGTAGTAGGGTCTTCTTGATGGATGCTAAATGATTGTTCCTCCTGCTCTACATGTTGTTCGGCAAGAACTTGTCCTTCACCTCTCCTAGGTTGTTTGATCATACTTTGAGTAGGACCTTTCTGTTGTCCACATTTCGGGGCCATCTGCAATCACACGGGACCAATTGTTAGTAAGATTGTTACCAAAGTTAGGTTATACCTCATTGCTTGCCTTAATAGATTTACTTTATTTCCATGTGATGTTAATTATTGGAAGAACATGTCCCCGAAAGATTATAATGTTGAGTCCTCGTTGCTTAGGTGGTTTCCAAATTTAATTTTCTGGTATAGCTATGGGGATGAAATTGTTTTTGACACATTCCATTCTTAATTTTACAGCTAATTACCCTTAAATATGTTCTTTGGGAGATGATGAATTTCAAAAAAATTGAAAACTTTTATGCACTATTCAGCATGTGCCCCTCCCCCACGACTAAGCTAAACAGTCTGGGTTCAAGTAGGTTCAGACGGATTGAAAATCGGAGTACTAGTGAGCGAGATATAGGTATAAAAGCAAGGGTCTAACAATCACAAGTCGTAGAGAAAAAATTCAAAAAAAGTCCCTCGTGTGAATAGTGGAAAATGATGGTAAGTGTTATATTTTTATCAAAGTTAGGACACTTAGAGAATGTACCGAATTTTTAATATATTTTTATTTTTTATTTTTGAATTTAAACGATGTAAACTAAGGACATCTGGATGATTGTTAAAGGGTTCCAGGGTAATTCAACTAGTTCTGAAGGCACAAAAATTATGATGGTGTGGAATTTATCAATAAGGACTTCGGATGGTAAAGAAACAGGTTATGTGATGGTTCATAGGAACATTGAATCATAGGGATAGTAATAAGGGAAAGAATATCATGAACAATACGCTGAGGGTAATAAATGGTGTGTGTGAGCTATGTCATAAGTGAAAATTACAAAAGAGTACACAAGTGGATCCTCCCCAAAGCAGGTTCCAACCTATAATGCCCTTGTGTAGCCACACTTAAAATGTCTGTGGGCACTAGAAGGGTTAAATGTAATCCGCACGGATTCCACAAAACACACACATGTAAATATCACTAAAATGAGGTAAGAATTCTATGTTACACATGACACGAGCTACAATTACACGAACAGTGAGATGGGGCGAAGTATAGAAGGGATCATAAAGATTGGGACATGAGGTAACTAACCCAGGGCACAGTGAATCATGCGTGTAAAGCATGATTAAGGTGTCATTAACCCGTCGTTCCAAGACCAGGACCAAGTCCATTCCTCTAATCAGTGACACCGCATTGTTTCATCCCATGATGAGCAACTATGAGAGTACCAAAACAACAAGGCGTACAATCACTTGGTGTTTTGTTCAAGGGAGGGGTGATTTTTGTTTTGTGGCACTTTTCTTTCTTCTTCTTTCTTTTTTCTTTTCTCTTTCTTCTTTTTTTTTCAATTTTTGAATCCAGAGAAGCCATCAACCTTCAAGCATGGGTGCATGTCTTTCCAGTGGGACCCCTAGAATAGCATTGGATTTTTGAGTGCCCTTTTGATTACTCTTACTCCCATTTTTCATTAGATCTACAAGGATCTTAGTACAACCACGTTGCATGGTAACTCCTACAGATGTCACCAAAGAGAATCCGCAAGTCCCCTTGATGTCACACCCTAATCATTCCCTCTTAGTCCATCCTTCTTCATTCTAGGTACAATGAACACAAAATTAATTTTAAGTTTCAAAAATGTCAAGAATATCATTGTACCCTCGAATAAAACCTCTTATTTGTAGAATGGATGAGTGGGTGTAATGGGCTCACTGTTCACATAATTGATCATTCGAGACTCGATAACATAGAACACACCTCAACCAACAATCCACATGAGTGTTTTATTCGTAGATGAGATTACTTACAAAAGCGTAAAAAGATAAAAAGTCAAAAAGACAAAAAGATAAAAAGATAAAACAATAAGTTGAAAAATGAAAAACTGGAAAAAAAAAGTTATAAAACTAAAGAAAATGAAAAAGGGATTTATTAATCTTGCTTGTTATTAGAATGGGGGATATCCCTCATAGCTAAATGGTTGAGGATGACAAGGATTAATAAATGACAACGGGGATCCTTGCATGTTGGAAATATTGGAACTTGGTCGTACTTACCCCATCGGGATTCACACAAGATTATAGTAAGCATAGTGGGAAAATTTATACGATGTATGTGATGTTTGTGATCGTTAGATGGTATGCAAGGATTGGGTTGTCGCTCTTCATTCATGCGTTCATTGGGCCGTATTTTTGTTGGAGTGTGAGTTGGTGGCCTTGACGAAGTTACATGAGGCATTGGGTTCGAAGATAAGGGTGCACCATAGTGTGGGACTTGTGCTAAGTTGGAGGATGTAGTGGCCTTGGAATTGTGTTATCCCTTCTTACAGTTATGTTTAAAGAAGGGGCGCTTTGGATGTCGAGGAGGCTTTTCACTACTATTGATAGCATTAGCACAAGTAGCGTTCGTGGGTTGTTGCTGTGGTGCAAACACCTTAGGAACAGTTGGAGACAATGTAGAAGGAGGGAAAGTATGAGAATGCTAAAAATTAGGAGAAATGTGTGGTGCACAAGGCGGTGGTTGTGTTGGAGGCATGGGCTGATAGTATTGTGGAGAATGGTAATGTGATGAGATAGAGTATGTTAACCCAGTTGGAAAAATAGGATGTTGAACTAGATAAGCATTTGGATTCGGATGATAAGAAGGGTATCTCCAGTTTAGGGGTGGTCTCCCCCACGACTGGGATTGTTGCCACTGTGATCGAACACAGTATCTCTGTACAAACTCTAGATGTAACGTGTTTCCTCAATGCTCATGTAAATGTAACAAGATTGGGCATTGACCCTTGGGGTGATCGTACAAGCATATGTTGCATTCATACATATGATTAGTAGTTGAGCTCTTATTTTCTTCATTCCTTCTTTCCGAATGTCCAATGTTTTGTCTTGCTTCTTGGGTTGCCAAAGCTCTATCTCCAATGATATCGATAAATTCTCCACACTTTTTATACGTCCATTCCAACATCTTATTGATTTTTGCCTCGACTTCTTCTAACAATTGTTGTATCGGCAAAGATGATTTTTCTCCTTATGATTGGTTGATTTCTCCTTTTTATGATCATGGATCTTTGTTAAGTTGAGATTTTGGTCCCATTGATGTTTTTCAACACTCTCCCATCTAGCCATTTCTCCTTCTTTTGCTACCCATTAATAAGCTCTTTGACTTGATGAGTTCGTAGTTCGTATAGTTGACCTTGGGCATACATCCCTAGGGTTTCTCTTGTTGCATTACGAAGCCCATCAATGATATGGTACATTAGCCTTTCCTTGGAAAACCCATGGCTTGGATAGTTGTTTAATAGTGCATAATATCTTTCTAAGGCCATGTCCAAGGGTTCATGTTGTGCTTGTTTCCACTCTTGGATTTGTTTCCTCAAGGCCGACACTCTTGCGTAGGTTTGATATCATTCGTTAAAAAGTTCTATCATTGTTGACCAACGTCGTATTGAATTTGGTTTTAATGATCTATACCATACTTTTGCTTGGTCAACAAGTGTCATAGGGAAGAGCTTGAGTTTTTTCCACCTATTATCAATGTTGTTCCACGTACAGGCATCGTAGAAGGCTTGTAAATGTTGATGCGGATCTAAGTCATAGCCTCCTAAAAAATTAGGGAAGTTGTTTAAATCGAGCCTGGGTAGACGGCTCTCTTTATGATGCCTACGTGAGATTCGAATAGCCTCTTGTATTTTCATTAGGCTCTTAGTGGCCAACAAGGGTTCATCATCACTAAGTAGGTTGTGAGTTTGTGAGTTGGGATGATGTTGCCTTCATTTATGTTGGTGTTCTTGATTTTCTTTGTGAGATCGATTTTTAGTTCTACGCTGACCCCTTGAAAGATAGTCATTTGTGTCACAATCTGACGTTGAAGGAGTAGAGGAAGAGAAGGAACTGTAAAACTCGTTATGACTTTTGTAAGTCTTCCAATCATCCCCAAGTAAGTTCTTGTTAGTTATTGAGAAGGTCCTAGGCCTTTCGGGCCTCCTCGTTCTATGGGATGTCTCATCCTCACTAGAGGTGTCAGAGTTGGATGATGAGAGTCTTTGAGTATCGTTGGGGTGTTCATAAACGTAGGGGACTCCTACATAAGGTTGAGTACTCTAGACTTCATTTTCATCATCAATTCTATTGGTTCTCCAATGAATTTCCTCACTAGGTATGGCATCATCATAGTCTTGTAGGAGAGGCATGGTTGTGAAGCTGTGTGTGAATTCGTATGTGAATTTTTGTAATTAATTCTTCTTAAAAGATATATCATTAATTCCTATACAGCGACCTTGTATGATATAACTAATCTAGATAACTAGCACCGTCCCTAGCAATAGCTCCAATGGTGAGTGGCGAGGTACCCCTACACTCAACCATACTAATACGAGCGTTACACATGCGATCCGATCGAACTCCGCATACGGACTAGTTGTGGCACCTAGATAGTTAGCCTTAGGTCGCAGTTCGTTATCTTTCCACCTAGACTAGTATTATCTTTGTCACGTATGGTTTAGTCCAGAGTGAGGTGTATGATGTGGGTTTTAATCTAATGCTACTCCTGAAGGCAATGGAAAATAATATCAACTAAGCTAAGAGGGAAAGGATGAGAGAGAGTCTAAACTAGCCTAAGTGCGATGAGCATCCATTCCTTGATTATTCGTACACATCTTGGACTTCGTGCACGACTACTACTGGGATTACCAAGCGCAGATCCTAGGTATGCTATTGTGTTGCCAAGTAGTTACACTTAAATTCTCGTAATCAAGTCGTACTCATTCTGCGTTTAATAGGAGTTTAAGGGTGAGAGAGATTAACTAAGAAAGCAATAAATAACAATTAAATAATTAATTAATTAAACTAAGTGAATGTTGCAATGATGAAGTAATCTCGATCTTTATTTCTGGTCATGTGCATGTCCAAGTACGTCACACTCGAATAAGGATGCCGTACAATTACAATCACCACACTGTGGGCATACACTGAGAAATAATTCTAACTCTAAGAAGGAGAAACTGCAAGAGTTTGGGTAAGGAACTAAGAGCTAGATGCTAGAACAAGGAAAGCTGCCTCTTATTTATAGAAATTGAGGCAGGCCACAATATCACGTACATGATATCGCAGCTGATGCGATATTGCAGCTGATGTGATATCGCGGCTGCGATATCACAGCCACTGTGATATCACGGCTGTGATATCACAACAACGATATCACAACTAGCAAATTCATGACTCATCAAAGATGAACCTTTTCATGGCCATGATGCCTATGATGAGTCCTACGTGCCTTTGCTCCCAATGGTGCTCTTCTCTCCATTATGGTTATCTATGCCTCCAATCTTGATCATCTTGGCAAAATATTCATTCATCTCCATCTCCATCTCGACTACTTCTCCTTTTGTCTTAGCCACAGCTCCTCTTGTCAAAATTTGATGATAAAGAGTATGACCAGGATGAAGAGTAAGAACTAGGAAAATGATGTCTGCTAGTCCTTCTCGTGTGGTCCCTTTTCCATTTCCTTTCACTGTCTTTTTTTCTTGTCTTATTGTTAGAGGAATGATTGTGGGACCTTTCCCTTGATGTCTATTGGGCTCTTAACCTTGTTCTTCCTTCTTCTTGGTTGTTGTCCAATGTGGATTGCAACCATTGCTGAAGAGTATCATCCTCATTTAAAAGAGAAGAGTCTATATATTGGCAAAGCCTTGAGAAGAAATCTAGACCCTCCTTCCACATTTGTAGAATTAACGGTGTTGGGATCCCTTTGCCCTTAGAGGCCTCATAGCGTGCTTCCATTTTTCAATCTTTCTTAAGTTGAGCATCTGTAGGCTAATATTCCCTATAGGTGTGGTCTAAGACCTCATATTCTGGGTTGAGTGTCATGATTCCTAATCCAATGAAATTGGCCATAAACAAGGTAGGAATAGATCAATCAAGAGGCAACACAATGTTGTCTTCCATATGGAGGATGAATATGAAATTCGAATTATAAAAATCTAGATGGGCATAGACAACTCTAAGTTGTTGGGGCTTCTTTGGTCCATCTTGTTATTGATTGGATTCTCATATGTGTGGTGGAGATTCATTCCTAGGAGAAGAAGTTATGTTAGTTATGTATATATAATCAATATGTCTTTGATATTTTAGTTTCTTAATTATTTTCCTTTTGGATAAGATTAATTCATTGTTGTTTTTATCCTTACAACATCTTTATATAAATTCACAGTCTATTACTAATCAACAGACTTAGCTAAACTAAGTCCCTGGTAATGATGTCAATGATGAGTGGTAGGTATCCCCTACATCCAACCATACGAATCACAAGCATTCACTAGTGATTCAATCGAATTCCATAGACTTGGTCTCTTAAATTTTCTTATAGTCCTAAATAGTGATTGTGTGGTTGCAAGATCATTATCTTCCTAATTCGCACTTGTGTGTTATCGGTACGTATGATTAAGTGTGGTTAAGGCGCATGATGTATATTTTTATAAGTATTTTTAATATATTTTTATCCAATAGCTAGATGAGTGAATGAAGGTTTAACAATTAATTATCTAACTAATCATCTAATCTAGTAACTAGGTATCCTAACGTAAAGTAACCATTCCCACTTGTTGTACACATCCCGAAATAGTTTTAACACTACTGGGTTACCAAATGGCTATTATTGGGTGTACCAAATATCCATTGCTAGGATTACAAAGTGTTAGCACATTATGTTCGAAGTGGTCATACTTATCTATTTATGATTAATTGCATTAATTGTTTAAAGCCATAAATATAAATTGCATGAAAAGTAAAGTGCTAAATATAAAGAGTAAACTAGTCTAAGTACTGTAATGAATATAGGAAATCTTGACTTTATTGTCATTCATGCTAATGCGTTCAAGTACATAGGCACTCAAATAAAGCACCGTACAATCTTTTAAATCCACACTGTGGGCACTCAGAGGGAAACTAATCTAACTTTGGAGAGGATAAACTACAAGAACTTGGCTACAACTATGACCGAAAGTGTCATCAATGTGAGTGGTAAGCGTATTTATATAGGCACTGCCTGCATCAGTGTCAATGCATCTTACCATGTGTTGACGGGGATATGCTAATAGGGTTGTCTCAACGCATGCTCGTTGATGTAGCCTATCTTATTCATGACTCATCAAGGAGGAAACTATATTGTTTGAGCACTTTTCAAATTAGGGAGTTAAAAAAAATTCTAACCATGGCATTGAGATAGTTGGCTAATACCATGCATTCATTACGAAAGATGGTGATATGATTTGTGGGATCAAACTCTCCATTATACTTAGTAACATTTGGCAAGGAAACCCCTTTAGGAACTTGGGCAAGTGAGATCAATGGACTAAAGGAATCAATAAGGAGATTAATAGTAGAAATAGCAAGACTATCCCCATGTAATGTGGTGGCTTTTCACATTTAGTCCTCATTCACTTGTATCCTAGAAGAGAAGTCTTGAAGTAACAACATTAGTTTGGAAGGGACTACATGGATAGATGGTACAGATGTGTTAGCCAACACCAGGTTGTAGGTAGGTAAGGCTAGCTAAATGGATGTCATGGTTGGCATAGAAGTTGATGGTGCAATGTTATAGTGGGGGACATAGTGTGAGGATGAGGAAAAGAATAAGAAAACATGTGAATGTTGATTGGTAACAATGTGTAACAAGGATTGAAAAGGATTAAGTGGTAGCTTAGCATTTTGCATTAGTGCAAGATTTGTAGGACTAAATAGTACTTATGATTGGAAAGAGACTATAGACTAGGCATAAGTTAGTAACATGTGTGATGAGTGGCGAGGTACCCTTACACTCAACCATACGAAACGAGCATAGCACGCGCGATCTGGTCGAACTCTGCAGACTAAATGCCTAAATGCCCTATGGAACACTTGGGGTTAACAATTCGTTGTCTTCCCAGACTTATTTGTTGTTGTCACGGTGGATGGTTAAATAAGTCTGAGGTATATGATTTTTATGGGCTTTTATGGTTTTTCTCCTATGCTATCAAGGTGAAGGGTTGAGAGAGCTAACTAACTCTAACTAAGGACTAAGTCTAAATTAACTAGCGTCAGCATCCGTTCCCACTTACCGTACACACCCTAAACTATGCAACTGTGGCTACCAAACACTAATCGTTACTGGGATCACCACACGTAACGCACGTGCTCAAAGCGGTCATACTGAGGCACCTAACTAGCCTAAGTGTGACAAGCAGCTGATTCCTTGATTAGCCGTACACATCCGTAGATGCTCGTAATCAAGTCATACTCATGCCGCGCTAATGTAGGTAATAAATAACAGGTAAGAAATAACAAGTAATAAATCCTATTCCATGCACTGCAAGGTTTATCCACAAAGCTCGTCTTTATTGCTGTACACAACTTGCGTTCAGCTACAAAGCTACTCGAATAAAGATCCGTTCACTTGAGGACTCCTACTGCGGGCACATGGAAAATATTCTATCTCTGGAGTGATCAAACTGCCAAAGTTTCCCTACTTTTAGCCTAGGATGGAAAATAAGGGGAGTGCTACCTCTTATTTATAGATTTGGGGGCGGACCACGATATCGCGTACGTGATATCGCAGGGGACGACGCGATATCGCGGTGCATGCGATATCGCATCTCATCAATGTGGAAAAATGACTATGGTATTAACTAAAGTATGAGTTGTGAGAGTAACAATTTAAGGTATATGTAGAAAAAATGGATTGGTGGAACCAATGAGATTCACATGCTATAAAACAGAACTTTAAGGTAATGAATGTGGCTGATGGAAGAGTGTGTAGAGAGGGAAATATGGGGATGTTCATCTCCATCATCACTATGAATGTTGATGCCACCACTTCCTTCACTATGTTGATCTTGAAATTGATAAGTTGTGCTCACATTGATATTAGGATGTCCCACTAAGAAGTTCATCATATCTTATCTTTGTTAAATTTTAGTGCTCACCATTGCCTAGACCGCATCTTTGATGATCAGGTACTTTGTTATGGAAGAATATTATGGAGGATCCAAGTTGTTTCTTATGTTCTTGAATAACAAAAACTGTTGATCATCTTTGTTTAAATTACCCATTTATTCAATATATTTGGAATGAGTTCAAGCAAAGTGCTCAGAGGTCACCACCTATAACTAATTCTATTAATGATTTTTTGTTGTTTTGGTAACGACATCATTATAGAGGAAAACAAGGTAAGGTGTGGGCAATGCTTCCATGGGTTATTTAGTTTATGTTACAATAGGATTGAAATTTTAGAGTTTTTCAGCAAAGATCAAGAGGCCCAACATCAATGTGAGTTGTTGATGCTTTGGCTCTTTAGAAGGGTGCTGCAAAATTTTGGAAGAATTATAACTAGAAAAATGTTCTTTAGTTATATCTCCAGAAGAAGAATATGGATGTTAGTTTCTATATTGTTTTGTTTGTTATTCTTTAAATGGAATTATCTTGTTGTAACCTGGCCACTATAGATCCAGGATGTCCAATTGATCCCAAAGAGAAAAAAATAAGCATTATACAAAGTAAGTAACCATCCATGGAAAATGAAATGAGAGGAGTGTAAGAAAAGATGGAATACACATAAGAATGGAGTCCTGCACAATCAAGTAAATCGCTCATGGTGATGAGCAAGTGAAGGTGATGTCGACGAGATAAAGAAATGGACAAGAAGCTGTCACGCTGAGATGAATATGTGAAAAAATGGATGAGTAAGACAACCGTCTGTAAGGAAAACAGAAGAAAGATGACATCTGACCCAAAGATAAGCAGATGCAACAAAGCGAATAAACCAAGCAAGTGGAAGATTATGAGATCAATCCATAAGTATGTAGAAGAACATCGGACAATGTAGAACCTCAACCAAGGAAGCTGAACGAGTTGATGAGAATCCTCAAGGTGAAAGGAAAGAAAATTGTCATCCACCCAGAAAAGTAGTGATGAAGAGTTGTCTGACAAAGATCTAAGAAAAAACCATGTAAGACTGTACAAGGAAAAAAGCATTGGTAAACCCAATATGGAGAATAATAGTCAACTATTAACAAATGGATAGAACCCAATTGATCCATGTACAATGGATGGAAACAACGTTCTATTATTAAATCCTGGGGAATTAATTAAGGACGATCCTGGCAAGGATTAATGTTAGTGCCTAGAATCCTCGGTAATTTGTTCAACACAGTTATGCATGAAAACAAGATATAGATACAAGGTAGAATATCTATAATGGATATTTACAAACATCAAATGATGTGAAAAAAATCACATCTTGATTGGAATTTGGAAATGAGTTTGAACGACATTGCAGACTCTGCACTTTGACCAAGGGATACATTGAAATTGATAACCGTGTGAAATGAGTAAGATGATCATGGATCACACTCTGAAAAATACAACTGTCAACTTGCCCGATGTCTTGCAGCTTATTGATTTCTAGACAGGGCCATAGTTGTGGTAATGTATAATATTCTTTAAAATGCAAGAAAATATTGAAGGATCATCAATAGCAACAAGGATATAACAAATTTGCATGCGACTATGTTTTCCTTCATTCTTCACTTTCCAAAGTTGAGCTTTGATAGAAGAAAAAGACCACCGGATGCAAATAAAACTGAACCTGAAAAGCATAGCAAATCCACGCCAGTATTGATTGGAACTTTTTTACTCTTTTCAAACATCCCCACTAGAAGCACCATTACTATCACATGGCCCAGCTTTGTCTTCAATTCATCAAGAGACTGTATTTCCAACCATTTTGGACGTTCCTGTTCAAAGTTTAACAAAGAAGATACTGTTAAAACAATGAAATATGATAAAACCAACATATATGCAAAGCAGGAACAATTTATTAAACAAGTAAATAAAACAGATACCAAACCTTGTTGGGAAATTTCGTTGGGATTTTCACAGTTTTTTAAAGCCCAAATGTTAATCATCCAATTAATGATGATACGGAATTCTAGAGAAGATAAACTGCGGTAAATAGTCTAAGCATTGGAATTGGAAATTGGATTTCTCAAGCATTTGGAAACAGAATCTTACCAACAGTACCAACATTGTATGCTTCATGATAATTAACGAAATTGATTTTCCAAGCAGACATTTACAGTACATACAGAATGAAAGACAATTAAAGTGTTCTGACAAATGATAATGGCCTATGATTCCATGATTCACTCATTGTAGTTGATAATATTGCAATCAACCAAGCTGATGCCAAACAGATTTAAGTTCCAAAAAGAAACAAAAAGTTCAATTGACTATGAACTTTAGATTTGAAGTGTAGATCCAGGAATTTTATGGGATATAAGAAATTAACCAAGGAATATTGTTCAGGATTCATTACATAAAGAGCCAATGATAATAAAAGTACATATGAAACTTGAAAATTACTTTCATGATGCCAACCTATTCCTGAGCTTGATTTACGTATTTTAATTTTTGATAGTTTCAAAGATTCCAATAACTAAATCTCATTTTATTTGTGTACTCTCTTTCCAACATGTTACTGCCAACCACCACCATCTAGGTGGCTTTCATTCCATCAAAAATTCACCAATTTCATCCCTTTGAAAGTACTTTTAGAAAAATCATAAATATGCTACACAAGGGCTCAAAATTCTATTAATGCGTTCTGTTTCATTAATAAATATTCAACCTACAGACAAATCTGGTAAAGATTATGCAATTATTCTATATGTGAGCAATTGCATGCCAGTGCATGAGCTAACCATTCTCCACGCATTTCTACAGAAAAAAAAAAGGTTGTATATTTACCATCATGCACACTCATTTCATCAAGTTATCTATAATTATAATTTTTATTTGTATTCCCAAAAAATATATGAACTCCAGGAATGAGACGCACCTTTCACCACCGTAGATTCCTCATCTATTTGACCTGTACATAATACATCATATACCTCCATAACTTTACATGATTCTTTAGAATTCCACAACCAAAATTCAATATCATGATTCACAGAATGATCTTTCCACGTGGAAATAAATGTGAAAAATCAAGAGCAAGAAGTACTACAACCAAACAAATTCCATTAGTTGAGATAGATCTTCCAAAAGGATAGAGAAACTGATAATGATATTAGAAATCGACTTGAAGTTGGATGCACAAAATGGAGACAAGCCAAAGTTCTGCCATGTGATAGAAGAATTGTAATTAGATTTACGAGATTTTTACAAGATAGCACTGACGCATACCATTTTGTATAATGCAGGATGTTGAGCTATAAAAAGAAAAATAAACAATATGTTATTGTAACAAAAATGAGAATGTTTAGATGAATATCACACATTACAAGACGATTGAACTAGAAAGTGTCGTATTAGAGGAAGTTTCAAAGTGGCACCAATAGATGATGAAAGGAAGGAAAGTCATCTTTGATAGCTTGACCATGCTTATTGATGCTGAAACCATGTTTATTGGATTCTAGACTTTTGGGATCTATTAGAGTACTTCAGTTTCAAGCATTTTTGCACGATACACATCTATCTCAATAGTAACTTATGGGATCAAACTTCTGACTTCTAGGATGCAAGTCAAAGGCCTTAGCCTTAACCAAAAATTCACGTGCCTTGCTATCAAAGACCAAAACATGCAATTACCAAAAGAGATTAGTGGCTGAAGTTGAAGGAAATCAGCAAAGAGGAAGGTCCAAAAATAGGAAAGGTATCAGAACAATTAGAGAGCAAAGATTACAAAATGAAAAATTGACTCAACTTTACCATACAGGGTGGGTGCTGACTGAAGATAAACTGTCAGCCCTGGGCAGCGCTCCACCCAAGCTTAATCATGTGCTCAACAAAATGTCATTGTGCATGATTCAAACAACAAACAAAATGCAAACAAGGACATCATTTATTTATCATTGCTGCTACAGCTAGCGATTTTTTCTACAACTGACTCGTCTTTAATTGCTTTCCCCTAAACACTTTCAATTTTCTTGTGAGCTCTAGTTTTATTATCGCTTTCTAATTTCTCTGTAAATGTTTTGCCTGCATGACATTGAAACTCAAAGCAGCATCCAAATTCTATCATCGTTCCACTCTTTCTTCAGATTCAATCATTTTATTCCACTTTTCAGGTTTAGTTTGCATTTAATTTTTCTGCAAAAGGTCGAGATTTTTTCTATGAATCACACCATTTGAAGAACATAATGTGTTTTGTGCAGCAACATGATTAAAAGATTGCAAAAAATGTAGTTACAACTGCAGCCATTTTTACAGAAAAATAATGCAGAAATGTTAGAAGAGGAATTCTCATGGAAACTAATGTGAACATAGAGGATTCTCATTTTGAGCAAGAGCAATTCAGATCCATATTAAATTACGGTGTTTACAAAGGACTGATAGAGAATATTTGTTGAAACGAATCTAAAGAAAAAACTGTAGAACTTCTTGAAGAACTTGGTATATTTCTTTCCAAGAAGAATTGTATTCATTGCAATGTTGAAATGAAAAAAAAAACGATCCTCAAAGAGCTGATGGATTTAGATTCATTTTCACTTGTTGCAAACATCATCAAACTGCCAGAACGGGGACAGATACAAAATACAAAGCTCTCTATCAAGAAATTTATTTTACTTGCATATGATTGGTGTTGAAAATATGGAAGGGATGCTGCGGAGCTATTTGGGGGAGAGGATGGCAGGGACTAGGCATGCTGCAGATGGCACTGGTGCTGTTATGGGGGAGTCCATGCAGCTTGGTGCATAGGGGGCTGGCCGGGGGGAAGGTGGTGGGTGGGGTGGGATGGGGTGGGCGGCCCAGAGGGGTGTGCTACAGAGGGGTTAGGATTGGTGGACAAGGGCGTTGAGGAGCACTCCTGCTTGGATGGGATAATGCGCCTACGTGTCAATGGCCTGCCAATAGAGAGGTGCAAACTATGGAAAATAGCCTGATAGGGCATTTCATGCCCTCTAGAGCCCAACCTAAGTTGGATCTCATCCATAGGTGGACGAAGGAGGTCTAGGGGATTGGAGAAGTGGAAGTGCGGAGTCTATCGAATGACCTGCTTTTGTTCATTTTCAAGAAGGTGGAAGAACGCGATACGGTCCTTCAAGGCGGGCCGTGGTTTTATGGCACCAGAGGGCTGGCTCTTACGCACTAGTGGCCAGGGTGCATCGAGAGGCGGACTTGTTCGCTCACGCACTAGTCTAGGTGCGCGTCTCAGGGATCCCATGGGAGATGTGGAGCCTGGACTTCGTGAGACATATTGCGGGGTTTTTTGGAGAGTTTATCACCTTTGACAAGGTGACACAATCAATGGAATGGATGGCCTTTGCTGGGTTCTATGTGTGGCAGGCCTTGTCCCCAACAGACTTAGTCAAGGAGGTTGTGCTTGAGATCCCTAGAGGCAAGGAACAGTTTTAGGCAAAGTTCAAAAATCTAGAGATTGAGCAACTAGTAGAGAAAGCACCACTGGCCCGGGGGGGCTCCCTTTGTGGGAAAAATGGCCACCACAAGATTGATTGTAGGTTTCGAGGTGTGGGGGCATGATAGGCAAAGGATGGGGCATGCGGGCTTGGGGTGGGGGGCTAGGGGCTAGGGGCGAGGGTTGGGCAATCGTGGGTTGAAAGGGACAAGTGTAGGCAACACCTCCTGCCCCTCATGCCTCCCTACCATAGCCGAAGGGGGCGTGCAGCCCGTCTCCTGCTTCCCCACCCTTAGTCACGTCGACTATGCCAGGGATCGAGCTTCCCCCACTAGGCAATTGGGTTAATGTTGTTTAGGGAAGTTCAAAGTTGCAAAAGCCCAAGAAGGCATGTCCACAATTGGAAGATTCCAACTGCTTTTAGGTGTCGCCAACATGGGGCTAGCCGGGTTGCCCCTCCGAGCTTCCAGTGCAGGATAAGCTGACAAGGCGAAGTATTGATTTGGATTTACAGAAAACCCTACGAGAGGTCTACTAGTGATGCTCTACCGATCACACATGAAGCTCCTTTCATGGAACTATAGGGTACAAGGTATGCCCTATAAAAGAAATACCCTGCAACAAATTGTGCACACTGAGAATTGTGATATTGTATGCCTGCAGGAAACCAAACTGCAAGCATCAAAGGCCTTCCACCTGCAATGGGATGGGTGGAAGGTGCACCAGAGGCCCTACATGGGGCTTGGCCATCTTGAAGCAACTTGAAATTCTGTTAGTTGATTCGTCACAATGGGGTCTTGTTGTTCACATTCCTTCCCTAGGCCTATGGTTGACAAACTTCTATGGGGCCTAGACTTGAGAGTTGTGTTTGTTGAAGCTAGAGAGGGTGGCAACGTTGGTCCCTAATCAACGGGCATGGCTCATTCTCGAGGATTTCAATCAGTAGCTTCACTCCTAGGAAAAATCAAGCACAGACTGTGCAAGCCCCACAGGGGCCCAAGAGTTTTAGCACTTCTTGACGTCACACTTGTTGGTTGACCTGGAGATTGAGAATTGTCAATTTACGTGGAGCAACAACCGTAAAGGTGCCAATCGAGTCCTATCTAGAATCAATCGGGTTTGGATCAACTCAGAGCTCCTTTTGCAACTAGATGCATAGGTCACGAGGCAGGAGCAGGTCACTCATTTGTTGCCTTGGGCCCCCAAGGAAGTGGGCTCTATGGTCATTTCGTTTTGAAGTGTCCTGGTTGCTCAAGCCGTGGTTGCACCCCTTGGTCGAAGACATCTAGGCTAACTACCGATCAAGCCAAGGGGACCCTAGGAATTTTCTTTGGGAGGGCCTCTTATGCCTGAGGTGGGCTATCAGATCCATGGCAGTACAAACCTCAAGTCCAAGCTAGCCTAGGTGTAGAACCAGCAAGAGGCTAGTGAGGATCTGCACAAGGAAACCAACATTCTGATGCAGTTGTAGGTGCTTGACTTGGAAGAGGAAATCTATTGGAAATAGCGATCGTAGATCAGGTGGCTTAGGGAGGGTGATAGACAAACGAAATTCTCATGGGGTGGGCCAATGACAGATGCTGTTAACAGACGATGGGGTTCTAGTGGATGATCCAAAAGATGTCGCCCGTGAGTTAGCGACGTATTGGGGGGTGATCTAGGCAAAGTGGCCCACAGTACCGATCTTGGTGTGGGTCCCGTGAATGTTGGAGGAAGGCAACAATAATCGGTTGTTGATCCGTTTACCTGGCAGGAGTTGAAAGAGACTATTGGTTCTATGCCAAGAGGGAAAGTGCCTGGGCCTGATGGCTGGAGCCTTGAGTTCTTTAAGGATTTTTTTGATATTGTGGGACCCAATGTCCTTGATGCTTTCAACCTTATGCTAGCCAGATGACAAATCAGTCGCGAGATCAACTGCTCACAAATTGTTTACATTGCCAAGCATGCCGACACCTCGTCTCCAACCCACTTTAGACCCATTGGGATCTACAATGTGTTGGTCCAAATTTTCTCCAAGATGTTCGTTTGAAGGTTGGTCCCCATCATGCCAAAACTTGTTGGGGATCACCAAGCAGGATTTGTTCAAGGGCGAGTCCTGTAGGACTAGGTGCTCCTCATGCAGGAGCTCCTCCACTCCCTGCGTCTTTCGAATTTCCTTGGATTGTGTCTCAAGTTGGACATCGCAAAGGCCTACAACACAGTTAGCTAGGAGGCGCTTACCACCATTATGATGCAAAAAGGGTTTGACCCAGAATTCATCCACTTATGCATCTAGTCGTTGGTCGCATTTTCCTTCAATGTGGGGGACCAGCTTTGGGGTTTCTTGTCCCCCAGAAGGGGATTGAGGCAAGGGGACCCTCTTTTGCCGTTGCTCTTTATCATCGCTATGGACCTGTTGAAGTACTATTGCAAGGCTGCAGGGGTGGGGGGCCTAATGGTCACGGGTGTCGAGTGTCTTGTTGAACATTATGCTGATGACACAATGCTTCTCAATCAAGCCGAGGTCCCGCAAGTGCAACGTATTAACCGGGTGCTTGCATTGATGGCAAATGAGCTTGGCCGAGTGGTGAACCAGGAGAAGTCATCTACCCACTTCCTCAACGTGGACACATAGGTTAAGGGTAGGGTCACGCAAATTCTAGGGTCCCCTCTTGGGACGGCTCAGGATTCCTATCTTGGTATCCCACTCTTTGCCTGGGGACGTTGTGTGGCTTGGGGGACAATTCTAAAAAATATGGAAGGTCAGGTGGGACATTGGGCCAACCAATTTCTCACTCAGAAAGGGCAGCTGATGCTAGCATTTGGGGTTCTCGCAGCAATGGTGCACTTCATGGCCGCTATTGCAACCCCCCCTCCCCGTAGGCCATGATCCAAGCTGTTAATCGGCTCATTTGTAATTTTGTATGGTCGGGTAGCAGAGGGAGAAGCAAGTTACACCTAGTTGGGTGGGACCAAATCGTGCATCCTCAAGAAGTGAGAGGCCTCGACGTCTCCAGTTTTGAAGACAAACTGACAATTGGACAGTAGTAGTTGCTTTTACGTTTCACCCACCAGGGTGCGAGGACATCACAATGGGTTCAAATAATGAGAAAAAAATGTTAGGTGGTAAATGAGGGCACACGACTCGAGACCATGGTGAACACTTTGCGCCCATGCACAACACATGTAGTAGCAAGGGTGATTGGAGCTGGCACCACACCAACTCATTCAATCAATGTACTCGCCGGTACATGGTTGGAGGCAGGTTTGGCAAGGGCAACTGCCAAAAAAAATAAAGGTTTTTCTATGGCTCCTCAAAAGCAATGCCTTGCCAATTTAGGCAAATTTAAGGATGCACAGCCTAAACATTGACACCACTTGCCCTCTCTACAAGGGTGGGCCCGAAACCGTCTTGCACTTCGCTTTCTAGTGCCCCTACATGTAGGACACGTGGTGCGCAATGAGATAGCTTACCTCTCCGCTACTCTCAGGAAACTCCAAGGCCACGTTGCTTTTATGGAAAGCATGGAAAGTCCAAAATCATAAAATCTTTGGACAACAACGCATGCCCCCCCTGTGCAGGTGGTCTCCCAAGCCAAAAGAGCATGGACGAAAATTGTGACAATGATGGGGGCAACGCCAACCTATGAGCCTAACCACACAACGTTCCATGCTCACACCAAGTTTTGGGAGTTGGTCGAGTGGTGTGGGTGGGATTCTATCCTCTGTAGTTGATACGTGACCCAGCCCTCCTTAATGATGCCTCTTTCACAAACTAGCTAGATGACCAGATGAAGTTTCGAGGCGTGGAAATCACACTGACAGAGACAATGATCGCTAGGTATATGGGGGCCCAGGCAAATGGTGAAATTATTTTGCCCACTGCCCGAGGGTTACAGGACGCTGACCTATTCTTTAATGGGCCAATGCCATGCACGCAGAGTCAGCAAGTGCCCAAATCTGCTCTGCCGCCGATTTGGGGTTGGGCTGCTAAGTTGGCCAACCATTTCTTTGTCCAGTCTAGCAATGGGTCCAAGCTTCAGGGTACACACTTTTTGTTCCTAAAATGCTTGAAATTTGGCTCAAAGTTAACCTATTTCACTTCTTCCTTGCTGTCTTGTGATAATGGAAGAGGGGGCGCCATTCCAAGCTTATTTTAGCCCTTTGGTGGGGGGCGACAAAGGTGTGGCTAGTGGCGAGTCCTTCTGGCTCTTCCCAGTCTAGAGTTGGTTTGACGTCTGCAATGGTCTACACACGAAAGTGGGTCAACCTTTGGGGGGCAGCTGCTTTGTGCCATATGGCTATGGCGGATGTGTTTTTGCTCAAGGAGTTTAGACGGGATGTGCTGCTAGTGACAGAGTTCAACCATGTTGTGGAGGAGGCTGTGGCTGTAGCTTAGGCTAAGGAGCAATGGGCTTGGGAGGCCTGGTGGGAGGAAACCCTCCTATGGGCACAAGCTGACCTAAACACCCACTTCCACAAACGGGAACAAAAGCTACTTCGGCAACAGGCCTTTCTTGTAGAGAGGTCCCATGCCCGACTGGTGAACGAGCTTCATAGCCAGGTGCCTGAGGAGCTACTACAGGAGGCAGCTACACGTAGGGAACGAGAGCAAATGGAGCACGCGCAACAAGCTCAGGAGCAAAAATAAGAGAGACAAAGACAATGGCAACTAGATAGGGCGCACAAACAGAGCGTGCGGCAATGGCTTCGTGAGGGGAGGTGCCCATATGTTGTGTTGGGCATAAATTGCAAGTGCTCTTGAGTGGCTCTCAAATGGCACATCCACCGTACATCCGTGTGTTTCCACTCAGACAATGGGGGGTCAACTAAGGAGTGGGGTCATCGTGAGGCTACTTTGTAGGAGTTCCAACAGGTGACTAGTTTCGTGGGCTCAAAGATGCATCGCAATACTTTGGACATCCTCCATGCTCTCAAGCAGCCATAGTGCAAATGTCACGCACTGCCCGGGTTCTTGTGGTGGCTCCAGGGTCTCCTAGGCCCCATTTGCATTTTGGGTCCCACCAGTGGATGGGGATGCATTTCTAGATTGTTTCCTCTTGGCCAATTTGGCCTTTGTTTCGTTGAGTGTTGTGTGTCTGTTGCATCTTGGTGCAAGGGTCGAGAGTCAACGTTGCCCTTCGGCAAATTCTCTCTCTAGGGTCCATTTGGGTCCGATCTGGGGGTAGCCGAACTAGGGTTGAGGATGTCTATCTTCCCCCTTCTTGCCGATTGATCCGATTTGCCACTTGCTGATGGCCCCAATTTGTAATTTTTATTTGACCTTTTCCAATAATTTTATCTCAAACATTTTCTCAAAAAAAAAACATGGAAACAAGTCAACTATTTGGGAAAATAAAATCATTACATAACATGAGGAAATCAGTGGTGAACGAAAATTAGTTAAAGTTGAAACTTCAATGATCATGATGAAAAGTTTCTATTGTTGTTGTAGAAACCATCTTGGAGTTCACCATTGACCAAGTTAACAGTAGGTGCTTACCAATTATAAAGGTAGATGATAGAGCCCAACATGATCAAGAATACCAAATTTTTGCCTTTACAAAGATAACACCCATTAATCAGGAGATATTATTAGATATTTGTTAAAAAATCAGTAAAATTTATAAATATACACAAAACAAGGCACAATTTAACAATTAAGTATAACTAGTTGGTTAGGCCTTATCACTTAAATCTTGTAAGTCACAGTTTTGATCCTACTGAATTATGTTGAGATATTTAGGCATTATGCAAAAGATAATGGCTGAAACTTAATTAACTAGTCCAACAGATTTTGAGGGACATAATAAAATATAGTTCAGTTCAATTCAGTATTTCAAACGGCTCACTATTCGAGCACTGCTCTTCGGTTGATGCTCTCTTCTGAAACTGTGATAATAACCCAATCTACCATAAAATCAAAAACCATTGATAAAAAGCATTAACATATCCAGTTAGATGACAAATGTCAGGGTATAGGAAATGATCATATGAAGGTTTAACCCATGCTAACCAAGTGCATACACAAATGCATAAGTAAAATTCCAAAAATGTGGAAACAATAGCAGTCATGCATCAAAGCCATAAGGATCATCACCCAAAGCCACAATGCTCATCCCACCAAGCAAGTCCTAGGAGAGTCAATAGATGAGCAAAAGCCTAACCTCTTCAAGTGGTTGTGCCTAGGCTCAAACCCAAGTCTTTGACTTGAGAAACAAGCACCTTTCCATCACTCCAAATGATGGTCCTAAGCATAGGCATAAATGGTATGCAAAAAATGTTATTGATGCTCGACAATTGTACAGATGTTTGACATAAAAATAGCATAATTAAAAAACCATTAAAATTTTAACTAAGTTGAACTGAATGCTCAATTGGCAACTTTTAGTTTGTCAATTGACAAGTTTTTTAAATAATCTGAATCTCAAAAATTGGTACCATTCATCCTTCACCACAGCCTCTCATGATCATATACATTGCCAGAAAAGCAAAAATAAACCAAATTCAGTAAACACGCATGGACAACTTGAAAGCTGAGAAGTTTGAAGGTCAAAACTTTCACACATGGTAAATGCAATTTACCTTTATGCATGCAGGTTTATGAGACTACATATCAATTGCAATTCCAGCCCCAGACAATTATGACATTCAACAAAATGGAAGGATTAAGTCATCGTTTCCAACAATGGTCTGACACTTGCAACTTTGTATTAACATCTCATCAAGCCAGGTTCATCATCGAAAGAGGTGTGAAAAATTAAAAATAAATTATTTATATTTTAAATTTCTCCAACAGCATTCATCTTGACAACAAAAGATTGTTAAAAGCCTTCTGAAAACTAGGTCAGCGCTGCCACAAGCCGAGCCCAAAACTTGCAATTTGTCAAGCTCAATTGCTAAAAAAAATAGCCACCAGTGATTAAAAAGTTGGCAATTTTTGCCCCTTTGAGAAAAATCACCAACCTTTTCATCATGAAAAGTCATTACTTCAATGCAACTTTTTCAGCCAATTTTCTGTAAAAGTAGTGTAATTGACTTTATCGAAAAAGTAGCAAAAAATGACAACTTTTTCAAAAAAAAAAAAGGTCTTTCAAATATAATAAAATACTTATAATTTATTTTAATTAAAAAATTGAATTCAAAATCCATAAATCTTAATTACAAATTTTAATAAAAATTAATTAACAAACTTCCTTTTCTACTCCTAAGCCTCAAAGGCCTTATAATGTACAAATTAATGACAAGGCTGATTTTATAGCTAATCTTATAGAGGAGGATATCCTTGTCAATGAGACTAATAGTAATGATGACAACAATCCTAATGAGGATGTAGATGATATGGCAAAAAGAATTGATGTACCTTTTGATCCAAATTTTAAAAAAAAAAAAAGCCTTTGATAACAATGAATAAATATTTAGCAATGGAGCAAGATGCAAAGGCATTCGAAGCTACTAGAGTGGATATTGAAGAAACAATTCAAGAAGATCAATTTTATAAAAGAAATTTGAAGGGAGAAAAGATAGAGCTACACCAAAAATATCAGTAGGCATATCTAATTCATGGTTACTTTGTTGCTTTATGTTCAATATATTACAAACATTTTACAATTAGATATTAATGTAACATTCTTTATCTTTTTAAGAATTTGTTGAATTATGATATTGTGAACAAATGAACCTTAATAGTATTTAAGCTTTTAGTAATATAGCTTGAAACTTCATATATTGATTATGTTCTTTACTAATGAGTTTCTTAGTTTCTATGTTTTTAATTGTGTTTTCTATGTTTATTATGTATATTTATATAATGTGCAATATGAAACCTCCAAAATAATACCTTTTTAAACATGCTGACTTTTCCCTGAACATTTGCTGACTTTTTCAATTTGTTGACTTAAAATAACCAAAAAATTTGTTTTACTGACTTTTTGATCACTGTAGTCACTTGGAAATTTTACTAATTTTGTGTGAAATTTTTATTTTAATGAAGCAAGATAGGATCTCTTCCAACCATAGAATAATTAGGAAACAGTTGTGTGAGATGTTACCATCATACGGGGTTAACAGGATAATGGCACCTTGATGATGATGATGATGGTTACACTCATACAGGGCTCTTAACAGATTTCTGGATGAGGATCCCAATTTTTCTGAATATATTGTAGCTTCAGATGTTTTAATCATTTACTTGAATTGATATAGGTAACTAAGTTGTCCCCCAAAAAATGGAAAGAAAAGTTAGTGCATGGGAGTAAATTTAAGTCCTTTTGTTGTAATATTTTAGCAAAGACAAACAATATATTATTATTTTTTGTTCACAGCATAAGGGTTTTGGAAGTTCTGAAACCCAATAATTTCTAACAATTAACAGCCCAAGAATTTACCATAAATGAGATACTGGACTCTGCATTATCAAATGATCGTTGTATAATCTTGTAGATATGCTATAAATTCCCTGTCCTGCCCCAGGAAATCTTTGATTGACTCCTTGCCCTAATGAATCGTAGATCTAAACTTCCAATGGCTTTTGCATAACTACATAATAGAAAGGATTGGCAACACTATGAGAAATAGAGAATGACACTCAGAATGATAGAAAGTTAAGCCAACCATCAAAATTAAGAAGTTTCAGATGACATGAACTAATTTAGCTATATTTTTATGATATATATCTATTATTTAGCAAAGAAAATTTTTGTCTTTTTTTTTAATTAATGAAATCTCATAATTGATTCACTGAGAATTAGTGAAATCCCATGATAATTGCATAAAAAGTTCATCTCTTGGCTCAGTATTATTGGCCGAGCCATTACATACCCATAATAATTCACTTGAGAAAGTTCATCTCTGGTGTTATGATGCTAATTATTTATTTTCAATGACAAAGTCTAGCCAACTGGTAGTTGGAGAAAACTCAGCCAAAATAATAATTTGGATGAAATAGTTCATCTCTTGGCCCAATGTTATGATAGGAATGATTTATTTTCCATGACATAGTCTAGCCAACTAGTAGTTCGCCTCTCAGCAAAAACAAGTATCTCAAAGAGCAAGACAAAATAAAAGTAGGGAAAGTTGGAAAGCTTCCAAGGCTGTTCTTCAAGCAGATTTTAGTCTAGCTTTATAACTGAATTATACTTACTAAGAAACAAAATTTTCAGCTAAATCATTAATTAAATCTTCTTGTCACCTGTTCAATTGAAAGTGCATGGAAGCATAATTTCCATTTACTGCAGAACTTAGCAACTTTGAGAAAGGCTTTTAATTGGAAGGATAAGGCCTATATATACACACACACACGATGCTTCTTCATGAGTGGCCTTGTATAGATGGCCATACTTAGCCCTATTGTCATAAATTTAAAAAATGAAATTGAGGAAAGAATAACCAGCCAAAGCTCAAGGACAACTGACCAAAAGATTAAGAAAAAAGCAAGAATAATGACAAGGCTGGTGAGAGGAAATTGCATAAACTGGGTTAGCCTTTCTATGTCTTTAGTTCTTAAAAACACACACACACGTGCATGCACAACATACACTTCTTTCGTTCGTTTATCCATCTCTATTTATCTGCCCAACTATCTATATTAAGAGTTCCCTTCAAAATTCATGAAATACTTAAAGAATAAGTAATTTCATTATAACAACACACAGAGTTGTTATCATCTTTGAAAGAATGAACATTTCTAGAAAGTTAAATGAATACCTGAAGCCTAAATAAGCCGAATAAATTGGAACCACAAACAGTAGCTCTTGAAGCTTGTGATTTAGGTGCATCCCTGTCAGGAATTTCAAGACTGTTTACAAACAGCTCATAGAGACCCATACCAAAGATAAGCATCACAGTGCCCATTAAGTAAACATCTGCAGCAGGTAGGTTAGAATAGTGAGCAAACAGAACATGACACAATTTGATAAATTTTAAACTTTTACGGCTAATAAGCCTTGCTTTGATTTTAGGTTAAAAAGCCTAGGAATCCAGGTCCTTTTCATATGTCACGTAATGCTGAGAACAATAAAATGTAAAATATGATGGAAGCCATGTAAATAACTATTTACTGTACCAAAACAGATTATCCAGATCATACTCACCAACTGCTTCTACTAGTAACAGAATGATCTTTCCCGATCCATGGGTAGACATGCATGTGTGAAAATATTCCTTGAAGGAGTGATAAACAAATGTACATCCCTGGATTTAAATAGAAAGACAAGACAAATATGGTTTGCACACACACACTGTTTTTTAGTATATTTGTCAAAAGCATGCAATACCAAACCATTTCATGATACCTTGAGAAAACATAGAATGGAACCCGCCAGTGAACCAGCAACTGCCATCAATGTTAGAAATCTACAATTGAAAATTGCCTGATAAAGGTGGAATCCAAATCAGTGTTATAATTGGAAGCGATAATTTCAATAAAACAGTCAGCAAATCAGATCTGAAAATACACTAGAGAAGCTCTAGAGAAATTATTAGAACGCTGTAGATCTGAATAAAACGTTAAAGGCAGAAAATGTCATGCTGTAGCAGATCAAATAGACACTGTAAATCACTGAAAACCCACTGTAAACTCCAGCAAACGTTTGCTGTAAAAGCAGAATGAAAACAGCGAAAAAAAATAGCACAAGAACACAGAGATTTACGTGGTTCAGGCCCTTTTTACCCTACCTCCACAACTATGTTGATCTGCCTTTTATTCTGCTTAAATCTTAAGAACACAAGCCATCCTTATAGCTTTCCCAAGCACCCAATCTATTACTCCAACAGATCTCAAATCTCAAACTCTCATCTCCAAGGTAAAACCTCAATACAATGCTTCTGCATCAAAGACGCACACTTAAAGGCTACCCCAAGCCTTCTATTTATAAGGAAACATTAGGACCAAACCTCAATCCTAACACATGGGATAAACATCACTTTACAAACTGACCCCTTTATATTATTTAAAATGAAACATTTTTTAAAAACATAAAAGGAAATACAACAAATAATACTAATGTATTTGTCTTCATTTTTCCAACAATCAGCTCTTGCAGTAAAAAAGAAATTGTTTGATAAACAGAAGTCCTCTTAAAAGTGGGAAACCAGAGTTCCAATTTTATGAATATAAATTTAACAATCCCAAATCCATGAACTAGTCGCCTGAATGTTGAAATACTACTTTTTCATAAAAATGCAGTGAACACTTAAAGGGAAATATTGACAGAACAAACATACATCACAAGAAAATATACAAATTTTGCATTGCCTACTATCTATTGAATAAGGATTTTGAAACTTTTTGATCACATAGAAAGTTGAACCTGAGAATCTGAGACCCATGGCTATGAATTATTTTAGAAGTACAAAACTGCATAACCAAAGCAATGAAAAGACACACTACTGAGATCCTGAAAGACAGAGATAGCCCCTTAAAGTCAACCAATGCACTATAAAGAAAGGCAATAGGTACTACCTAGGCATAGTCTTGTAGAGATCCTATCAAAGGTTCAAAACTTAACTACATCCATTTGTGGGCTTCAACAGGTTTTGAAATTTACATCATGCAACTCCTTAACACTTTTAAGAAAATGTGGTGCATCAAGTCATCAACCATGTAATTGAATAGCATGTAGAGTACATTATTGCAGCATACTGAACTATTATAGTATAGCTCAGTTTCAGCTAAATTTTTAGTCAGCAATTTTTTATAGAAAAAATTAAAATCCTACTCTTGCCTCGTATATTAGTTTATTATTCCCTAAACAAATGCACAAATATGTGTTACTGAAGAATTACTGCTCATGTTGACATCTTGCTTTATTCACTGTCACTCTGGCTTTTGATTATCTTGGTCAAATGCTCCCTCCCTTGCTGATGTTTTAGAGGAACTTCTCTGACATACCATGATTGTGTTTGTAACAGAGAGAATCAAAACTTGTTAAGGAAATCCAATTGGCCATGTTGTTTAAACTTTAAAGTTTAAACTATTCAGGCAAAGGATATGCCTAGAACTTGCACTGTTAATATTTTGGAGTTGGAGAACTAGAGTTAACTAAATGGACATAATCAAGATCATATACAAGGTTTCAACTTTTCACGATTGTAATCATGGCCGTTTATTTTACGGATAGGCAAGCAGGACCAAAAATTTTAGCACTTATTAAACTATATTTTCATAGAAGCTATGTTTAGTTTATCATTAAAAATCTAATATTCTTGCTTTGCTTTCAAGTAGAAGCCAGATTATCAAGAAGGAATAACCAGATAGCAAATGAATAAAATAATTCATGAAACAAGTTGTGGTATATAACTTATACTAGTGCTACATGGCAGATATAATTAATAAAGGTCAAGGTACATAAATAGTAAGGAGACAAACAATTTTGCATGTTTCTACTGTGAAAAATCAGTTAATATATTGTATGACCTATAACAGCAAAACATAGCAGGACAGTAAACATTTAGACGATTGTCACAAGGTGTCAAGCTCTTGCGGAAACTTCCAATCTAGGAGGAAAAATTGAAGTGTATTAATACAGCCTGCAATGTTCTAGTAATAATTAAAAAGAAACTTGATTTACCAAATGAGTAAGATTCAATAAGAAATTGTTTGCATTAACATTACCTGTGCTGATTATTATTCCTAAAGCTATTCTTTAAAATTTTACCACGATGTACCTAACTTTGGATTGAGGCCCCACGGAGTCCTTAGAAAACATAACAGATTCACACCCTTACAGTAGGGCTACATTACAACCTATCTTCCACTAAAACATCTGGTTCATTAGCGGAGGCAAAAAATCTCCCTAACAACTAGAAAAAAAGGTAGAGCAGAGATATGATGTTCATTGATGATAGTAAAACAGAACAGACTAAAAGGAACTGAGACAACATGTGCAGAAAAAAACAATGAAGGAATTACGGAGACAGCCTAAAAAAACAAAACAAACAAATCATAACTAGTTTAGCTATACATTAAGCATATGTTTTTAGAATGGGCTTAAGAGTATTTTATATGCAACCTGAAAGGAATCTTCTGCTAAATTTCCAAGCAGCAAAACTCCTGAAGAAAATCTGTGGATTTTTTTAAAGTGGATTTGATTAGATGAGTGCACTAACATCTAGCCATGTAAAATATATCTATGAACGATAAATGGCAGAGATTGGGATGCCCTCATCCAACCATCCACCACCAGCTTACCTAACAGCATAATTGCCGAGTTGACCATCTTGCAACTCACCGGGATGAATTATCAGGACCTGTCAAGTAGCGTACATGGCCATATTTTGAAGCTTGGGACAATTATAGGATGAAGGATATGATATGGTTCAATAAACCTAACCTTAGATTTTAAAAACAGATAAATATAACCCTCTACCCATTAGATATAAATGGCATATTACCGTTAGAATTTGGTTGATTTGTTGTAAATGTTACCAAAGCTTGGCAACTTTCTTCTTGATGTTTTCAAAATTCATAGCATGCACATTTCTACTGTCCATAAAATTTCAGTTTCAGCTTTAAAAACATATGGTAATAACTAAATTTAAGATTTCAAGTTTGACATTATAGCATGCTGGGCTCTGGTGCAGAGAGTGTTAATCCATTAAAAAGCCGCATTACATATTGCTTAAAGTTTTACCCAAAATGGGCTTGCAATGCATAAACCTTAGCGGAAATTTACAAACCCAAGATAGAAACAACAAACATAACATGCTAAAACACAACAGTAGTGAGCTTTTAAAATTTTTATATTTGAGCAGAAACAGAACAAACCTTCTCAATCCACTCTTCTACGCTTTCATGATTAAGAGTCTTCTCGGTCTTCCTGGAAGTACCGACATCATCCTTTGAATATACATCAGCAGAACCCTTGACAACAGTGTTCCCAATTGCAGCACTAGAGCTGTCGGTCTTCAAATTCTGGGATGCTGGTTCCAAATTCAAAAAACCCACATCCACACAGTTGCCTGTGATGCCATTTTCAGTGCAACTAAGCCTCCATCCAGTGTTTCTCGGAAAGGTTCTGCTGGTCCTAATACAGGGATCCCCAATCCCCAGGGACCCACAGAAAGAGATCCTCTCGAGTGATTTTGTCCCAATTCTGCGTGATTTTGCAAAGCTGAAACCAATTTTGCCCTGAACATTGAATTGAATCCCATCCAGCTTTCTGAGACTGGCAGCAGCCATTGTAGGGGAGAAGGGTATTACAGATTCATGTAGTTTTTGATCTCTCAGATTATTAACTGAAAATTATGCTTGGAAACAGGATGATAGCATTAACAATGGTACTTGGAAATCTGATTAAGAGATCTGCAAAGCTCAGTAGCATCAGCTTTACGCCTCGTACATTAATTATCAGGTCAAGAGACTGCTGTTGGTTTTTGGGGAGGTTTTTCTGATCTCTCCCCGGGTCCTCCTTACTGTGGGGAATCGTTATTTTATTGCTGAATTTAGAAATCAACCTTTGGTGTGCACAAAGTTTTCTTGAGATTATTAAATAATTCGTTGGATAGGTGGAAACCGATGAAACTTCCAATGTATTTACCCTTAGCCATGTGGCTTTGGGGACATCAGGGGTCACGGGAATACTAAATCTTAATTTTCCAAGTGTCAACTACGTAATTATTGCATTTTAAAAACGGTCGCTTTCCCGACGCTCATGGAGGAGGTGGAAACCAAAGACCTTACGCTAGGCAACAACCAATTCTGACTTTTTTCCAACGCTGCAATTTCTTTCGTTTTTCCTTCGAACATGCAACTTTAATGTTTACAAGTCTGCAGCCATATCCTTGCCTGTAGATAAAAGTTATATCTATACATTCATGTTTTGTTTGTGTGGAGATGCCTGGAATCGTGATTGAAATTGCTTTTAATCTGTTGGGTTTTTTCCCCTGTTGATACACGGGGGTCAAAACGCAAACAATTTGACTATAGTTACATAGCAAAATATATAGTCAAACTTAATAAGAATATAAGGATGGTCTAACCAACCATAAGATTCAAGGTTGATATGAAACAATTTGACTATAGTGATACTGCAAGACACATAATCAAACTCTATAAAAACATAAGGATGGTTTAATCAATTGTGCAACTCAAGATTAACATGCTTTGCATGCTTTATGCTTCTTTAAATTTTAACACATGGCTTTGTATTGCAAAATCTTAATAACTTCCTTGTCACTAGTTCTCATGAGGACGATGGACTTGAATAAGGGTAAGGCTTGATGTTTTTTCTACCCCCATAAAGGAGGTTTTTCAGGATTTATTGTAAGGATGAAAACCTAAAAAGGCATCGCCAAAACCATTGAACTTTTTCTTTAGAACCTCTCTTCAACTCTGAATCTTTTTAATATTATTATTTATTTTTTTTACCATCCAACATTCCCCACCCCTACTCTCCAATACATAGGCTTGTACTTCATAATCTTAATAACTTCGTTGTGGTTAGTTCTCATGAGGAAGATGGACTTGAAACATCACAGGGTGGAGCATTTATAAATCACCAAAGTGTTGCTTGCCAGCAATACAATGGTGATGTCAAAACCCAAAATAATACAACTATAGGTACACTCCCAGATATGAAGCCAACAAGATACATCAAAAAATTTACCTTGGAATATAACTACACTCCAAGATATATAGCCAACATGATACTTTAAAAAAATGATCACCCACCAAAATTAAACCCATGACCTAGAGCTTCCAAATCAAGTGTCTTACAACTAGGTTAACACCTCATTATTTAGATGAAGTATTTATCACTCTAAATAAATAGCCCATAAAGAAAATTTTTCCTTTTCTAACAATAATACTTTTAACTCAAAGATTAAACCTTATATTAAGAAGTGGAATAATGCTAATGGCAAACAAATTTGATGTAAAGTCAATTGTGATGGTTAATATGTTGGACAATTTGTGTTGTCATTTTCTTTTGGATCTCTCTCTCCTACAAAGGTTAGTATTTCGCTAAAGTCTTCTATTGTTACCTTGAATCCTTTAAATATTTTAAATTCAAGCATAGATGTTGAAAGTGATGTAAATGTTTCTAGGACTAGGATCATTCTTCCGATTAATACTTAATTGTCCTCTTTTGATTTGTCAAAGCATTATTTCAATTCTAAGTTTATATACCTAAGTAGATATCTCTAAAATAAAAAAGTTTTTTACTTTCCATTTTATTTTTCCTATTTGCTACTTAATGTTAAATATATAATGTACTTTGAATCTTTTTGTAATGGCACTACTCTGGAGAAGCATCATTTGGCACCACCCTTGAGTCTGAAACTAGCCAAGTGTTCCAAAGTAGATCCAAGATGAACTACGCCTCAACATTCATAGCACCTACATGCACAACATAAGTGTACAAAACACATTAGTCCATAAGTTAGAAGCATAGCAATTATGCCTCATGAAATCATATAATCCTCGCTTCAAAGTGAACGGTAGTGGCCCAAGCATCAAAGCCAAGGCTCCTTTGCAAGCCTACATATCCTTATGACAAAGTATACAATGGAATCAAAGCCATGTAGTTCTTTAGTGATGGTTGTGATAAAATGGAAATAGCTTTTGATCTACCAACAAGGCATGTTTTCCTACACATTTTGCTTATTTTTAATATTATTTTTGAAAAGTGATCCCCCCTCCCTTGAACATTCCTTTCAGCTTAACCCACAGCTTGATGCTTTCAAACTAGGAAAGGCTTTAAAGAAGCTACATGTATTTATGTTATCTTGCCTTGAGTTGGAAGAGAAAGGTTACAATAAGCACATTTTTTTGAATATGTGCACTAGAGCTAGTAGACATAGTCACATGCAATTATAATTATGTATGAGATCACTTGTGTGTTATCCAACTATCATATTACAACAAGGGAGTGTAAGTCAAAGTGCTAATTTTTCTTTGTGAAAATTGTTCATGATCTAAGGAGCCAAATAATAAGCTCATTCTTCAAATAAGCACACTATTGTCTTTTAACGCAAGATGGAGAGGGGGAAGTGTGTGTTGAAACCTAAACCTTTTTTTTATTAATTCTAACTTAATATTGCACATTAGAATCAAACCCATAACATTGAGCTTCCAAATCAAAAGTCTTACCAATAAGCTAAGACCTCATTATTAGGTATATCTCCCTGAGGTGTATATACTCAAATAGATATAAGTTCCAACACCTCCTCATATTTCAAGCCAGTAACAAACAAGTCAATTTTAGATAGGATTGATTAATGAATTTTCCTTTAATATCATTTCTCTAGAAGTTCAAAATTCTATGGGAGACAATGAAGAAACATGACTAACAAAATTTTCAAGGTTGGAGAGATGCCTAAAAATTAATTAAAGAAAAAACATAGTCGTTTCTCAACAAGAATAAAAATACACAAAATTGTACAAATTATGGAGAAACTAGCCTTATGAGTGACACTATGAAATAATAGGAGAGAATTATAAAGCAACATCATGCAAATTGAGATGTTAGACCTCAAAAATAATATTATTAATAATAAAAAAGTTCAAAGCATATCATATATTTAACAATGAGTAGTAAACAAGGTAAATAACATGGAAAGTAAAAAATTTTCCAATTTTAGGGATGTCTATTCAAGTGTACAAACTTAGAATTGAAATAATGCTTTCAAAAATCAAGAGAGAGAAATTAATTGTTAGTAGTTGATGAGCGACGAGGTATCCCTACACTCAACCATACAAATACACGCCTACACGCACGATCCGGTCAAATTCCAAGAACTAAGTGCTTATGTGCCTTGATGGAACAAGGATAGGTTGGTTAATCGTTGTCTTTCCAAGCTTACTTATATGTCATGATTGTATGGTAAAGTAAACTTGAGACATATGATTTTTATGGCTTTTATGTTTTTATTGTTTTGGTACTAATAAGGGAGGAGAGAGATAACTAAGTAACTAATTTAATTTAACTACTAATTAACTAGGCTTTAATTAATCCTAACACCAGTATCCGTTCTCACTTGGCATACACATCCTGAACCAGTGCAACAGTACTGGGATTACCAAGTGCTAATTGTTACTGGGTTACCCAGTGTTACACACATGCTTGAAATGATCATACTGAGTGTGCTTACTTAGGAGAGTTGTCGAGTGAGAGAGAGAGAGAAAAAACATTAATTAACTAAGGAAAGCATTAAATAACTAAAAATAACATTAATTAATCTATTCTGAATGTTGCAAGGTTTATCACAAAGATCGTCTTTATTGCCGTACACAAGGTGTGCTCAGGTACACAATGCTCGAATAAAGATCCGTTCACTTTATGACTCCTACTACGGGCACGCAGAAATAATTCTAACTCTGAAAGGGAGAAAAGGCAAGAGTTTGAGTAAGAGACTAAAATTAACTATGCAAACGAAGTGTGCCCTTCCTCTTATTTATAGGCAATGAGGTAGGATGCGATATCAGGTATCCGACATCGCATGGTGAGCTCTGATATTGCAGACCCGATATCGTGGATGCAATATCGCGGTTCATCATACCCCCATGACTAAATGAAAACTCGTCCTCGAGTTCCGTACAAAATATTGGATAGGTATGGGATTATTGACTGAATGACAACTGGTAGTGAAACGGGATGGCAGACTCTAGGTGCCCAATGAACAAATTGAAAATACATTACAACATTGGTGTTCATACCCATGGTGGTGAACACTGTACATAAGTGGCATCCAAACCTTCATTCGACAGCTTGAAGAGAAAGGGAGAGAGAAAGAGAAAAAGAAAAATGAGGCACATTGCTGTTGATGCCGAGATTGTGCATTTCGTTGTTTATCCATAACCACGCAATCAGACTTGTTCCCGACGTAAATGCTCCAGCTCTAGTCTATCCTGAGTGCTCCCTCCTACCCTAGTCCATTGTCCATGTAATTGCCATCTACACACACAACACAGTCATGAATGAGCAAGGATAAGTAAACCACAATGTAGTTGATACCTTGCCTCGATATAAAGCACATTGGCTGGGTTGTCGTTATGGCAAAAACTATGTTAGAGATTTATTACTGATAACTACCCAAGGTGTAGGGGTTAGGCAAGTAGTAGAATGGAGAAATTGAAAAATTTGTGCCAGGGCCCCCACGACTAAGAGCAAACCTCCGGTAGCAATAAGATGGAAAAATATAAAGAACAAGAAATATGGGAAAAATAACAATGGCAATGCCAATAAAGTGGATGTCAAAGATGGGGATGAAATGAGAAACGGTTGATTATAGATAATGTTTAAGGGAAAGAACTTAACAATTGCACCAAAAAGGAATGCCAGTGGGTCCTCCCCAAAGTAGGCTCATGCCCTTTATGCCTTGACAAACCCACAAAACAAAGATCCAGTAGGCTCTAGGAATGTCATTTGGAAACAAGAGTTAAAAACTTACCCATAAGAATTTACCAAGGAAAAACAATGCATCAACCAAGATATGGACTAATCATAAAACTAGCAATGAGGTGGAACATGGAAAGAAAGATGGAGAGGAGAAATGGAATGGAATCCCAAGAGCAAGGTTGTGTAAAGTCCCTTGTGTATTTCATGGTTAATTTGATTGAGTAGAACTCATTCCAAATACAGACTCAAACCAACCACATTCAGTGACCTCGCATCAATACACTTGGCCAATCCATCCTCTTGAAGCAACAAAAATGCCTCCACAAAGAGTGACCACCATCCCAAGGAAAGCGAGATGAAGAAGTAGGAAGCAAGAAAGGGCCTTAGTTAGAGGGAGCCTTCAGGCATGGGTAACATGTCTTTCCAGAGGGGTGTGCTTTGAATTCCCACTTTTTTTTTGTTTTATTTATTTATTTATTTATTTTGCATGAGATTCACACCATGCAAAGACTTATTTTTATTCACTTAGCTTCCTAATATTTGATCAATGGTAGAATGGCAGAAAACCCAAGAAAAAGCATCCAAGGACCCAAGAGAATGGGTGGCACAAATGCATCAAATCCCCTTGAAGTCACACCCTTGTTAAGCATTGAGTCCTTCCTTGGTTTGAAAAATACCAAGCCACCAATTCATTAATAAGTTTATTTAGAAAAAGGGACAGTACAGTTCCAAAACTGAGGGAGACCACAAAATTGAATGGATGAATGGACAACATGGACTCATTGCCTATTTTATCAAAAGAACCATATCATAATATCAACATCATAATTCAAAGTAAAAACCAAACATTAGCAAGCAATAATATATAATTCAATCCATCATCATGAGCACTTATTATATGATGAATGAAAGTAAATCAACCAATCAAAGAAATAGTAAAAATGTGAACGATGGTGTTAAACAAAAATAAGAAAAATTGAAGAAATGTGTAAAACAAAAAATACAAAAACACAAAAAGAATTGAGGGCCTAGAATGGTTGGCATAGGTGACCATCTCCCCCATGACTGAGTTGGAAGGAGGAGATCCGAAATAGCAAGCAAGGTTGTCCACCAACAGAGGTAGTATGAGTACTGGCTAACCTAGGCTCATGGAAAGGTTTGGTTTGTTGGACGTTGACCAACAATTTCTTATCCGAGCTCTCAGGTTTGTATATCATCGTGGCCCCTAAAGGAAAAGTCGCATGAATGACATAACGTCCTTCCCACAGCGTTTGAAATTTGGTACGTTGTGGCACATGTGTGGGATTCCAGTAGAGAACCTTATCTCCCGGTTGATATTTAACTTTCCTAATCCTTAGGTCATGATGTTGCTTATTAAAGGCCTTCTGTAATTTGTTAGATGACAAGACAGCCAATCAGTTCTCATCTATCAGGTTAAGGGTCATCAACCATTGTTTTTGTGCTAGATCGAGGTCAAGGTTGAGGTCACATGCCGTAGATAGTGTATGGAGCTCAGTTTGAATAGGAAGCATTGGTAATTTACCGTACATTAACTCATAGGGAGAGTAGCCTATAGGAAGTTTCCATGTGGAGTGGCATGCCCAAAGAGCATTGTTCAGTTTAGTGCTCTAGTCTCACCTAAACTTGCTAATGGTTCTTGTCAATATCTTCGTAATCTCCTTGTTGGTGACTTTGGCTTGACTATTCACTTGGGGGTGGTATGGTGTAGTTAGTTTGTGCTCAACCCCTAAGCATTGCATTAATTTTTGGAAATTCGCACCTGTGAAGTGTGTACCATTGTCTGAAATAAGTGCATGAGGCACACCAAACCTATTTATGATTTGTTGTTGAACAAGTTGTGCAGTTGTAGATGATGTACAATCCTTAATAGCAACTGCTTATGCCCATTTTGTAAGGTAATCAATGACAACAATAATATAAGCTTTTCCATTGGACATTGGTGTAATCAGCCCCATAAAATCAATTCCTCAAATCTTAAAGGGTTTTAAAGGTTGAATCCATTGTTGCGGACCCTCTATTCTACCAATCATCCCCCCATCACGTTGACAACGCTCACAAGATTGGACGAATCGATGGATGTCCTGAAACAATGTAGGCCAATAATATCCTACAAGCAAGATCTTAATGGTTGTTCATCTCCCAGCATAATGACCCCCACAAGGACCCTTATGAGCATCTTGGAGAACTCGCAATTAATCTACGTCAGGAACACACCATCGAACCAAGCCATCGGGACATACTTTATAAGTTGCCCATTGATTTTCATAAAATACTTGGCTCGGTGAAGAAAGTGTTGTTTCTTTTTAGCGTCAAACCCTTGTGGTGTTTGTTGTGTAAGGAGATAGGTGAGAATGCTACTATACCAATTTGTCTCCATGGTTAATTGATCATTCACTACACCTGCAAAGAGGAGTTCATCTGGGAAATAATCAAAAATTGGATACTCATCCTCTGTGTTGTTCCATCGCAACCGAGATAAATGATCAGTAACTACGTTCTCAGTGCCTTTACAATCGATCATCGTAAGATTGAACTCTTGTAAGATTACAAGCCATCGTATGATCCAAGGGCTTACCATTGGCTTATTCATTAAGAACCTTATTGCACTATGACCCGTGTGTATGAATACCTTATAGCCCAAGACATAGTTCCTACTTTTTTCTAGTGTAAACACTACAACCATTAATTCTTTCTCTGTTGTAGTGTAGTTAAGTTGTGCACCAGCGATAATTCTACTTGCATAGTGGATGTAATAAAGATGTTTTTGGTCATCTAACTATGTAAGTACAGCTCCTAAGGCAAAGTTGGATGCATCAGTCATTATGTGGAACGGCCTGGACCAGTCAAGAGCTTGTAGAATAGGTGTTTTTACTAGCTTCTGTTTTAAAGTTTGGAAAGCTAGTTTGCATTCCCTGGTCCATTCAAAAGGTATGTCCTTTTTCATTAATTCAACCAATGATTTTGCAACCTTTGAAAATTTCTCAATAAACCTTCTGTAGTAGCCAGTGTGTCCAAGGAATGATCGAATATCTTTTACAGTTTTTGGTTAACGGGTAATTCCTTGGATAACTTTGATCTTTACAGGGTCTACCTCTATCCCTGTTTGTGAGATTTTATGCCCTAGTACAACGGCTTCTTGGACCATCAAATGGCTTTTCTGCCAGTTGAGCCTTAAATTGGTTTCTACACATCGTTTTAATACTTGCTCTAACCGGTCCAAGGCTTGATCAAAGTTTTCTCCATAGGTGGAGAAGTCGTCCATGAAGAGCTCCACACCATTTCCTATCTGCTGCTGGAATATGCTTAGAACTAATCGTTGAAACGTTGCATGGGCATTGCACAAGCCAAACGACATCTATTTGTATGCAAACGTTCCCCAAGGACTGGTGAACGTAGTCTTGGCTTGGTCTTCTGGGGCTATTTGTATTTGGTTGTACCCACTGTACCCATCCAGAAAACTATAGTAACGATGCCCTACAATGGTGTCTAAGACTTGGTCAACGAATGGCAAGGAAAGTGATCCTTGAATGTTTCCATGTTTAGTAGCCTGAAATCTATGCACATCCTCCATTTACCTCCCTTTTTAGGTACTATAACTAATGGGCTAACCCATTCGCTATCAGCAATGGGGTATATGAACCCAACTTTAAGAAGCTGTTCAATTTCTTCCTTAACTACTTGCTTCAGCTTTGGGTTCAATCGCCTCTGCGGTTGTCTTTGAGGCTTCATGGAGGGGTCGGTGTAAATTCTATGTTGGCATATCCTAGGATCTATTCCACTTAATTCAGAATATGACCAAGAAAAGGCTTTCAACCATTTGTTTATTAGCTTCAGTAGTCTTTCTTTTTGTTGCGAAGTGAGCTTAGCGTTAATAATTACTAGTTTTCCATTTTTAAGAAACGTGTATTCCATACTGGTGGGCAATGGTTTTAGCTCAAGGGGCTCTTGCTTAAACTTATCAGGGATTTCCAACTTCCCCTAATTGATATTTTCAAGGTCAAGACTTGGAAGTTGGTGATGGACTTGCTCTAATGTGTCTATGCTATCGATGTAAGCGCAAGTCAAACCCTCAATTGGTTCCATGCATATAGTTGAACTACTCTCTTGATTAGCTGTCAGCCACTGGATGCCTTCCTATCTTGTGGCTGCTGCATATAGGCATCTTTGTATATTAGTCACCTGTGCACACTGATTACATGCAGGCAATGTTAAACGTTGCACAAACCATGACTTCTGCATGCAATTACACCCTGAGTCACTATATGTGATGCATGGAACTTTCTTCTTCTTGATCTTTCTGAATGTATTTTCCTTTGATATTTCCAAGGAAAGATCATGGATTCCTAGGCATGCATCAACTATGCTTAGCCATGCTCTTCCCATTCTGATTGGGAAGTCCCCCTTACCATTATTCGCTTGAATCACTAGGAACTCAGCTAGATACGACCATCCACAAATAGTGGTAATAATGTCCTCTACTAGTTTCAATAGGATAGTGATGGACTAGTCGGCTAACTCTAAATGAATGTTACTTTTTTAGTGGAGGCAGGTTCCAAGCTTTGTACATTTCTTGAGAAATCAAGTTGACACCAGAACCTAAATCCAAAAGATCTTTACACGACTCATTTCCAGTTATTTGTAGATATATCAGAGGACTCCTAGGATTAGAGAATTTCCTAGGAAGATGGCTAGCTTTTATCCAATCCGTGACAACATGAGTTAACATGACGGTATCCGTTGAGCGTAGTTTTTAGGTTGAAGTGAGCTCCAAAGCTTCAAGTGATAGTGAGGCAGTTGAAGAATCAACTGCTTGTTGTTGCAAGGGCTTAGTTGGACTGTTGGTTCTAAATAAAGGTCTTTTCTTCATGCAGTTGTCAAAACTGACAGTAGGTTGAGGGTTAACAGCCCTTGTGGCGTTACGTTGCTATGGATGGGTAGGGATTTCACCCTGCATGGCTGGAGTAGGTGGTAATGGAGTTAAGGGTGGAAGAGGTGCAGCTGGATGAGAAGGATGGTATGTTTTTGGAACATCGCCCCTAGGAGAAGGAGTCCTATAATACTCACGAGCTTGGTAGTGAGGTTGAGGAGTAACGTGACCAGTAAAGTCATGTGGAGAGATTGGTTGTTGCACATAATATCCATACAAGTTAGGTTGGCGATAAGGATACTTTTGCCTTGGTGGTGGCATTCCCCATGATTGTGGGTACTGCCATTATTGATACTGCTCGATCGATTATGGTGGAGTTTCACTTGGATAATATGTTAAGGGTTGGTGGAATTGCCTTTGGTTACCTTGAGGATAAGGTAACCTTCAGGGTGTTTGCCTTTTGTTTAATTGTCGGTTGAGTGCATACATCCCAGACTCCTGCAGATGTGAGATTATAGGGCAACATCCCTTAGGATGGTCATATTGGCATATCTCGCATCCACTATCATTATTTGTATCCAAATCCACAACCTCTTTGATAATGGCAACTTTTCCCTTACCCTTGTTACGTGCATATTCTGCTTCTCTCTTCTTCTTCTTTTCATGATCACTACCTTGCTCTCTAGAATCTTCTACTATTTTGAGAACAATTTGAAATCTATTATCTAGGGAGTCCCACATTTGGTCTACCTTTGCCAATACTTCCAATGCAAGTTTTTGAATGGGAAAAGTTTTTCTATTCACCATCTCTTCGAGTGGGGACTCTTCTTCATCCTCACAAAATCATACTTCCTTCTTTTGGAGGGAAGGATCTCTATTATATTCCTTTGCACTCTCTCTTTTCCTTAGCTCACCTTCTTCTTTAGCAACTTGCTTCAATAATCTTTAAACTTGATGGGTCCTAAGCTCAAATAGCCTCCCTTGGGCATACGTCCCAAGGGTTCTTCGTGTTTCATGCCTAAGCCCATCTACAGGATGGCGTAGTTGATCCCTCTACGAATAACCATGGCCAAGACAACAATGTAATAGTGCATAATATTAACCCATGATAGCATCCAAGGGTTCATTTCCTCCTTGTTTCCAACCTTGAATTTGCTTTCACAAGTTAGACACTCGAGAGTATGTTTGGTACTTATCGTTGAACATCTCTAACATGGTACTCCACCTATGAATGGATTCCAGTTCTAAGGACCAGTACCAACTTTCCACTTCTTTGACTAGTGTCCATGGGAACAACTAAAGTTTTTTCCATTCACTTTCTATGTTTTGTAAGGCACATGCATCATGAAATGCTTGTAAATGATTTTGAGGATCAGTGTTGTACCCCCCTTCAAATCGTGGGATGTTGTTCATGTCTAATCTCTTGATCCTACTATATTTTTGGTGCCTTGTTGGGATTCTGACAGCCTCAGTTATGTCTAGCATACTTTGAGTAGCGAGTAGGGGTTCATCGTGATCGTCCCGTCTGTGGTGTCTATGATGCCTATGTTGTTCCCTACTCTCCCTTCTTTCACGGTGTGTTTCTCTAAAGTGCCCTCATCCCCTTTCTCGACTATTTCATCTATGACTCTCATTTCGCTTACCCTTTTCCTCATGGTCTTTTCCTTTGTAACTACGTCCAAATCCTGAAGGAGAGGGTGAAGGAGATGATGAAGGTGAAGAAGAAGGGGGACCGTCACCATGTCGGTGCCTGCTTCCTTCTCTTCAATGGTCACAATCTTGATCGCGGTTACGATCGGAATGTCCATCTTTGTCATGTGTTTGTGTTCCTTTTTCAGACCCTTTGTGTCTGTCGGTACTAGAATCTGGGTTATGGATAGTCGAGTAAAGATTTTGATACACAACCCCTTGACCGAAGTCAACGGGAGGAACATCATTGTGTTGTCGACTGCCTAAGGTAGGCTCACAACCCTCATTTTCGCTTAGGACATGTGGGACATTCTGCGACAACTTTCCCTTCATGGATTCATGACATCTCTCCTATTGCAAATCCCTTTGACATTGTGCCTCCATGGGTCGATACTCTCTCGAGTCATGATCATGCACAATGTACTCTGCCTATAAGTGCTGCATACCAATTCATGTGAAATCACGAAGAAGCATGCCTAGGACAAAGCGATCAGGAGGTAACACTATGTTACCTTCTAAATCATGCCAACACAATTGTTCATCCTGGTGGAGGATAAAGGTAAATTTCGGTACACATTCATCAGGATGAACATATACCACACAAAATTGTTGAGGGATTGGTGGATTATCATGTGTACTATGCCTCCGATTGTTCCCTGTATTAGACCTAGGTGGTGAAACACTTTCATACGAAGAAGGAGACATGATTGTCTATTCAATGTGCAATGTATTATTATTTATTATTTTTCTTTAACCAACCCCAAGGGTTCGTTCTAACGCTGTGAAAGATTTCCTATGTTCTAGTTAGCGCACAAACAACAAAATCCCCAACAACGGTGCCAATGATGAGCGATGAGGTATCCCTATGCTCAACCATACGAATACAAGCGTACACGCACGATCTGGTCAAATTCCAAGGACCAAGTGCTTATGCGCCTTGATGGAACAAGGATGGGTTGGTTAATCGTTGTCTTCCCAAGCTTACTTGTATGTCACGATTGTATGGTTAAGTAAACTTGAGGTAGATGATTTTTATGGCTTTTATGTTTTTATTGTCTTGGTACTAATAAGGGAGGAGAGAGATAACTAACTAATTTAATTTAACTACTGATTAACTAGGCTTTAATTAATCCTAACACCAGTATCCGTTCTCACTTGCCGTACACATCCTAAACCAGTGCAACACTATTGGGATTACCAAGCGTTAATCGTTACTAGGTTACCAAGTGTTACACGCATGCTCGAAGTGATCGTACTGAGTGTGCTTACTTAGGAGAGTTGTAGGATGAGAGAGAGAGAGGGAGAGAGAGAGAAAGAGAGAGAGAGAGAGAGAGAGAGAACATTAATTAACTAAGGAAAGCATTAAATAACTGAAAATAACATTAATTAATCTATTTTGAATGCTGCAAGGTTTGTCACAAAGTTCATCTTTATTGTTGTACACAAGGTGTGCTCAGGTACACAATGCTCGAATAAAGATCCGTTCACTTTATGACTCCTACTGTAGGCACGCAGAAATAATTCTAACTCTAAGAGGGAGAAAAGACAAGAGTATGGGTAAGAGACTAAAATTAACTATGCAAACCAAGTGCGCCCACCTCTTATTTATAGGCAATGAGGCAGGACGTGATATCAGGTATCGGACATCGCATGGTGAGCTCCAATATCGTGGACCCGATATAGTGAATGCGATATCGTGGTTCATCAGTAGTGAAAATGATCCTAGTCCTAACAACATTGGTATCACTTTCAACATCCATGCTTGAATTGAAAATAGTAAAAAAATTCAAGGTAGCAATAGAAAAGTTTGGCACAATCCCAACCTTTTTAGGAGAAGAAGATCCAATAAATAATGATGGCATAAATTATCCATCATAATTAACCTTATGTCAAGATTCTTTACCATTAGTGTCATGCCACTTCTTAATATAATTTTTAAACTTTGAGTTAATAGTGTCCTTGTTAGATGATGTAAAATTTTTCTTCCAAATTGTGTGTTTGGATTGATTAATACTTATTATAGAAAATACAATCACAGAAGCTTATGTCTTCTCTAGTTTCTTCATCACTATTTGATCATTTTTATCATTGACAATAACTTGATTTTCATATCTTCAAATTCATATTGTTTTTTCTCTTATCAACTTCAACACATTTTTCTTTTCCTCGATATACTTTTTCTTGAGCCAAAAAGAACAAGCATAAAACAAATGTGGATGATAAAAGGTGTAATAATTAGAAGACTATAATATATGATTGGCTAAATATAAGTCTTCTTGCATACTTGTAATACTAATTCCTTTTTATAGTTAACTAGATTGATTTCAACAAAAAAGTGGTAACCACTTTCATATGCTTAATAGGATTAAGAAGATTAACAATTTCTTGCTCACCTTTTTGAAAAATCAACAAAAGATTAAATATCTTAACAAAATAAGGAAACTTTAAAATATTCTTTAAATTCGACATCAAAATTTAGAGTTCACTTACATATGATCAACATTGCACACTTGTGTATAAATGATCCTATATATAGGGTATGTTGTTCCATTGAAGCATTGCCTCGCTCAATAAGCATTAAAAAATGAAGAATAATACCTAGAAAATGACTTGAATATCATGTTTTTGCATCACAGCATTTAACAACAAAGCAAAACTTCAATTACAAGGAAGGTAACTTAAAATTTGAATAAACACATATTGTGATGTAAAATTAGCTACCAATAACTCAAATACATCATTTGGGAGAACAAAATCAGATATCTTAATTACATAAACATTAATAGAAGAAGGCGTTTCAAATTTTTGTTCACCACCTTGTAAATCTTCATTCTCAAAATTAATATAAATTTCTGCATTAATAAAAAAAAAACAAAAAAATTTGCATCATTTGAAAAAATTGAAGGTAATTTAGAATCCCCCATAAGGGAATTCTACAAAGATCAAATCCACTAGTGAAAAATTAGATTCACTTGCAAAAAAATAAAAAAATCAATTCAAGAAACATCAAATGTGTTGGAGAAAAAAGTAATATCCACCAAAAAAACATCCTCAATCTCTCTCTTAGCCAACTATTTATGAACAATGATTATGACATATTCAATAATTCATAGCAATTTCTCATAAGCAAGTATTTGTTTATTTTGGAGATCCAGGATGAATAAGCCTTCTCGAGTTTGGCTAGGGTGATGACTACATCCAAGTCATCATCCAAATTTGGTAAGGAACACCTTTAAAATGGTTACACCGATGGTAATGAACACCTTTAAAATAGTTACACCGGTAGAATGATAAAGAAAAGCAAGAGGATTCAAAATCCTAGACACACAAGTCTCTCAGACATGAATACTTAGTGGACTGCATACAACCGCTTGTTTAAACTTTTGGTATTGGCCATGCTTCCAAATTTCAATGGCGAGACTCCTACTTGATAAATTCCATACCATTTCTCTGCCTCTCATTTTTCTATTTTTATGATACTTTTATGTGGATACATGGTTGAACATGGTGGAAGGATTCCTTGTACCTTAGAACGCATCTTCTACGTATGTTAAATTGATAGATACAATGCTCTGCCTGGATAACAACGTTTCTGCGTACGTTAATATAATTATTTCTCCATGCCCCAGCAAAAGTCATCTTCTTCAGAATTCTCAGAAAGATTATGAAACGACGTTTCGTGGGAAAAAGCGAAAATACAAAAAAAGTTATATTCCTCGGAGTTAACATTTACAATAATTTGGGTACACCGAGGCGCCAAAGCCAAATTCGGAAACACAAAATCGCCGTCCACAGAAACCGCGCCCTGCACACACACATTCAAAACAATCGTAGATTCCAGAATAGTGTAGAAGGATCAATACGAACATCGTTGCAGCAGAAAACGCATGAGCCGCCGTTTTCTCTTGATTTGGTAGCTCCATCGCCGCCTGTACTCCGCGCTATCTCCGGCCGGCTCCACAACATCCTCTGAAAATCTCACCTTCTTGCCGAGTGCCTGTTTCTTATTCTCTGCAAACATAACGGAAAAACTCAGGAAGAAGCTCAAACCCTAGGCGGCCGGCTTCGCTGAAGAAATCCGGAGCCTTTTCAGCAACAAAAGCAGAGTTTCCACCTCGACGTGAAATGCTGATGCCGGATGATGATGATGCTGCTGCTGCTTCTCCATGTTCAGCAAATGATTCTCCGCGATGCCTGCTGGAGGAAGAGATTCTGGAGCAGTCGAGAAGCCTCCGCCGGCCGAGAAGCCTCCGCCGGCCGAGAAGCAGCAGCGCCACGCCGCAGCTGGAAACTGCAATGGCCGTCACCAGCGCGATCCTGTCGCAGGCATGCATTTTCATTGCTTTGCCTCCGCAGATTTCTTCGAGCTTTGCTTCTTTCGTTTTTTGCTTGTTTCTCAGCGTAAAACCTAGCTACATACAAACCTTGGGAGACGAAACGCAGATTCCAGATTCAGAGATTCAGGACGTAAAGTACACTCTTATTGGAGGAAAGAATACTAATTCCAGGTAAGAATGCGAATTCTAGATAAGCGGAATTAACAACCGAATCCTAGAAATTTCAGATTAGAAGATTAAACAAGCCAATCGAGATATCAGGATATAGAACGGACTATCTCCTTTTACTAAATTTTTTAATCCACCACCACGGGAAGAGAAATCCTGTGGACAGCAGTTGTTTTGTTCCGCCGCTGTATTTCTTGCAAGGAAACGTGTGTGCTGAGAGAAGTCGACTGTTGTTCTGGAACAGCCTGAGAATTAACATGTTTTGCGTGCTTTATGCTTCTTTGTAAAATCTTAACACATGGCTTTGTATTGCATAATCTTAATAACTTTGTTGTCGCTAGTTCTGATGAGGACGATAAGCAAACATTCAAAAATCTGTCAAAGCCGTATCAAAACGCTAAAATTCTCGCAGAACAGAAACCAGGGGTTGCTCGTGGTTCGTGCAGCTAGATTGGCCCAATCTAAATGTTTATCGCGGCTCGATCCTAATCATGACAAGTCCTGATAAGTGTGAAATTATCCTCCACAAGACTCTTGATGTTTTTTCAGGGGCTGCTTAGTCCCAAAATTAGAGTCATTTCAATGATTGAGTTTTTGTTACCCTGGTCGTTCCCGCTGTGCGCGTTTCACGGAAACGCAGCGCGGTAACCTTCGTCCCTCTCAATTGCCGATTTGGTTCTTCGTATATGTTACGATGGACTTGAATGAGGGTAAGGCCTGATGTTTTTTCTACCCCCAAAGGAGGTTTTTCAAGATTGACTGTTAAGGATGAAAATCTACAAAGGCATCTCCAAAACCACTGAACTTCTTCTTTAGAACCTCTCTTCAATGATATGATGTACTTTGATAGTCCAACACTCCCCACCCCTACTCTCCAATACATAGGCTTGTACTTCATAATCTTAATAACTCCGTTGTGGTTAGTTCTCATGAGGAAGATGGACTTGAAACATCACAAGGTGGAGCATTTATAAATCACCAAAAATGTTACTTGCCAGCAATACAAGGGTGATGTCAAGACCCGAAATAATACAACTATAGGTACACTCCAAGATATGAAGGGAACATGATGCATTGAAAGATTTACCGTAGAATATAACTACACTCCAAGATATGAAGCCAACAAGATACATTTAAAAATTTACAGTGGAATATAACTACACTTCAAGATATATAGCCAACATGATACTTTCAAAAAATTATACAAGAATATTATAATGTCTCAAGTGTGATTTGAACTCACAACCTCTTACCTAATCATATAACAAATTAACCACTTGAGCCACCTATAATTATCCCTTGTTATTTTCTAATGTATCATGTTGATTTGCATGGCATCATTATATTTCTCTAATGCATCATGTGAGCTATATGTCTTGGCATGTTCTTATTCTACCGGTTCCACACTACCCCACCTTAATCCACCTAGCACATAGTATTGTACAACAAAGTGTTAGTGAGATATTACATCTAAAACCCTTTAAGTGAATTAGTAAAATTCACAAAGGTATAGCCCATGTAGATGGATTAAATGAGCTTTGACTTTGGAGAATTATGTTTCAAAACAAAAATACATGTGCCCAAATTATCTATAACCAAAAAAACTCAAGCATGAAAGATTCTCATTTTACAACTAAAATTTATTGATATTTCTAATTTCTCTAGGACATACTTTGCAACTAAAATGAAAGATTCTCATTTTGCAACTAATTTACTTTGAAAGGAAATTTTATTGATATTTCTAATTTCTCTAGGACATATTTAATATTTTTTTGGTCATGTGTCTTGGAGAATGGTGTTTTAGGACTAAAGGTTTTGTCTCAATGACCCAAATAAACTTCTATAAATCTTGGAATATGGTAACCCCAAGTCACAAGTTTGATTCTACTAGGTAGCATTGAGTTATAAACTTCTATAAATCATAAGGTGTACTTAGGTTTCACTTATTTTGGGTTCCAACACCCCCCTCAAAGACCCAAATAAGTTTTCAACAAGAGAGATGGTTTTCAACTAATTGTTACACACTTACAAGAACCTAATAAACTTCAAGTTAAAAACCATATTGCTTACTTGGTTAGAGCATATGACTTATTTTCTCCAATAGATTTGATCTTTCTAGAATTCTCCTATAGAAAATTCTAAAGTACCTCCAATTTCTTCAATTGATGTCAAAATTTTTGTTTCTTCTATTAATGTAGAAATTTATGTTGATTTTGAGAATATAGATTTATAAACTGGTGAGCAAAAATTTGAGATGCCTTCTTCTAATAATATTGATGTAACTAAGATACCTAATTTTATTCTCCCTAATAATGTTCACAAGTCACTAGTAGCTAATCTTACATCACAATATGTGTTCATTTAAATGTATGATTACCTACCTCATAATTAAAAAACAGTGCTAGCTTTTATTCTCATTTTTTTCTACTTGTTGAGCTAAGTAATGCTTGAATGGTGTAACGTGCTTTAGATATGAAATCATTTATACATAAGCATGCCATGATGATCATTCGTAAGTAGACTCTAGATTTTGAGTCAAATCTAAAGAATATTCTACAATTTCATGTTTTGTTAAGTTATTTAATCTTTCACTAATTTTTTAGAAAGTTGAACAAGAGATTGTTAGTCTTCTTGGTCTCATTAAGCAAATAAAATCTATTTACATACTATTTGGTTATAATAAATGTTTCTTTATTGAAATCAATCTTTTTAACCATAAAAAGGAATTGGTATTACAAGTAGGCAAAAAGACTTATATTCAACAACTCACATATTATAATCTTCCTAATTCTTGCAACTTTTATCATCATAGACATTTGTTTAACACTTGTCCTTTTTTGCTTAAGAAGAAATATGTTGAGGGAAAAAACATGTTGAAGTTAACAATGGAAAAAAATAATTTGAATTTGTATATACAAAAAATAAAGCTGAGTGACAAGAATGATTAAATGACAATGAAAAAATTAAAAAAGACTTCTATGAATAATTTTCTAGAGGAAGTATTAATCAAGGGTGTTGGAACCTGAAATAACAAAAACATAGGTACACCCTAAGATATATAGTTCAACTAGAACTTTATATAGCTTACAATCACCCACCAGAATTAAACTCATGACCTCTAGCTTCCAAATCAAGTGTCTCACCACTAGGCTAATACCTCATTATTTAGATGAAGTATTAATCGCTCTAAATAAATAGCCCTTAAAAGAAATTTTCCTTTTCTAACAATAATACTTTTAACTCAAAGATTAAACCTTATATTAAGAAGTGGAATAATGCTAATGGCAAACAAATTTGATGTAAGGTCAATTGTGCTGGTTAATATGTTGGACAATTTTTGTTGTCATTTTCTTTTGGATCTCTCTCTCCTACAAAGGTTAGTACTTTGCTAAAGCTTTTTATTGTTACCTTGAATCCTTTTACTATTTTAAGTTCAAGCATAGATGTTGAAAGCAATGTAAATGTTTCTAGGACTAGGATCATTCTTCCGATTAATACTTAATTGTCCTCTTTTGATTTGTTAAAACATTATTTCAATTCTAAGTTTATATACCTAAGTAGATATCTCTAAAATAAAAAAGTTTTTTACTTTCCATTTTATTTTTCCTATTTGCTACTTAATGTTAAATATATAACGTACTTTGAATCTTTTTGTAATGGCACTACTTTGGAGAAGCACCATTTAACACCACCCTTGAGTCTGAAACTAGCCAAAAGTGTTCCAAAGTAGATCCAAGATGAACTACACCTCAACATTCACAACACCTACATGCACAACATAAGTGTACAAAATACATTAGTCCATAGGTTAGAAGCATACCAATTATGCCTCATGAAATCATATAATCCATGCTTCAAAGTGAATGGTAGTGGCCCAAGCATCAAAGCCAAGGCTCCTTTGCAAGCCTATATATCCTTATGAAAAAGTATACAATGGAATCAAAGCCATGTAGTTCTTTAGTGATGGTTGTGATAATATGGAACCTATGATAATCTCCACACTCTACCCCCATCCTAGGTGGAAATAGCTTTCGATCTACCAACAAGGCATGTTTTCCTACACGTTTTGCTTATTTTTAATATTTTTTTTCAAAAGTGACCCCCCTCCCTTGAACATTCTTTTCAACTTAACCCACATCTTGATGCTTTCAAAATACCAACTAGGAAAGGCTTTAAAGAAGCTACATGTATTCATGTTGTCTTGCCTTGAGTTGGAAGAGAAAGGTTACAATAAGCACATTTTTTGAATATGTGCACTAGAGCTAGTAGACATAGTCACATGCAATTATAATTATGTATGAGATCACTTGTGTGTTATCCAACTATCATATTACAATGAGGGAGTGCAAGTCAAAGTGCTAGTTTTTCTTTGTGAAAATTGTTCATGACCTAAGGAGCCAAATAATAAGTTCATTCTTCAAATAAGCACACTATTGTCTTTTAACGCAAGGTGGAGAGGGGGAAGTGTGTGTTGAAACACAAAGCTTTTTCTTATTAATTCTAACTTAATATTGCACATTAGAATCAAACCCATAACATTGAGCTCCCAAATCAAAAGTCTTCCTAATAAGCTAAGACCTCATTATTAGCTATATCTCCTTGAGGTGTATATACTCAAATAAATTTAAGTTCCAACAACACCTCCTCATACTTCAAGCAAGTAACAAACAAGTCAATTTTAGATAGACTTGATTAATGAATTTTCCTTTAATATCATTTCTCTAGAACTTCAGGACTCTATGGGAGACAAAGGAGAAACATGACTAACAAAATTTTCAAAGTTGGAGAGATGCCTAAAAATTAATTGAAGAAAAAACATAGTTGTTTCACAACAAGAATAAAAATACACAAAATTGTACAAATTATGGAGAAACTAGCTTTATGAGTGACACTATGAAACAATAGGAGAGAATTATACAGCAACATCATGGGTACTGAGGTGTTGGACCTCAAAAATAATATTAATAATATTAATAAAGTTCAAAGTATATCATATATTTAACAGTAAGTAGTAAACAAGGTAAATAACATGGAAAGTAAAAAAATTTCCCATTTTAGGGATGTCTATTCAAGTGTACAAACTTAGAATTGAAATAATGCTTTTAAAAACCAAGAGAGAAAAATTAATTGTTAGTAGTGAAAATGATACTAGTCCTAACAACATTGGTATCACTTTCAACATCCATGCTTTAATTGAAAATAGTAAAAGAATTCAAGGTAGCAATAGAAAAGTTTGGCACATACCAACTTTTGTAGGAGAAGAAGATCCAAATAGATAATGATGGTATAAATTATCCATCATAATTGACCTTATGTCAAGATTCTTTATCATTAGTGTCATGCCACTTCTTAATATAATTTTTGAACTTTGAGTTAATAGTGTCCTTGTTAGATGATGAAAAAATTTCCTTGGACCTATTTGGACTGATTAATATTTATTATACAAAATACAGTCACAGAAGCTTATGTCTTCTCTAGTTTCTTCATCACTATTTGATCATTTTTATCATTGACAATCACTTGATTTTCATATCTTCAAATTCATATTGTTTTTTCTCTTATCAACTTCAACACTTTTTTCTTTTCCTCAATATATTTTTTCTTGAGCCAAAAAGAACAAGCATAAAACAAATGTCGATGAGAAAAGATGCAATAATTAGAAGATTATAATATATGATTGGTTGAATATAAGTCTTCTTGCATAGTTGTAATACTAATTCCTTTTTACAGTTAAATAGATTGATTTCAACAAAAAAGTGGTAACCACTTTCATATGCTTCAAAAGAATTAATCTAAAGATTTAACAATTTCTTGCTCACCTTTCTGAAAAATCAACAAAAGATTAAATATCTTTACAAAATAAGGAACTTTAAAATATTCTTTAAATTCAACATCAAAATTTAGAGTCCACTTGCAAATGATCAACATTGAATACTTATGTATAAATGTTCCTATATCTAGGGTATGTTGTACCATTGAAGCATTGCCTCACTCAATAAGCATTACAAAATGGAGAATAATAAAAATGGAGAATAATACTTGGCAAATGACTTGAATATCATGTTTTTGCATTACATCATTTAACAGCAAAGCAAAACTTCAATTACAAGGAAGGTAACTTAAAATTTGAATAAACACATATTGTGATGTAAAATTAGCTACCAATAACTCAAATACATCATTTAGGAGAACAAAATGAGATATCTTAATTACATAAACATTAATAGAAGAAGGTGTTTCAAATTTTTGTTCACCACCTTGTAAATCTGCATTTTCAAAATTAATATAAATTTTTGCATTAATAAAAAAAAAAGCAAAAAATTTTGCATCATTTGAAGAAATTAAAGGTAATTTAGAATCCCCATAAGGAAATTCTACAAAGATCAAATCCACTAGTGAAAAATTAGATTCACTTGCAAAAAAATAAAAAAACCAATTCAAGAAACATCAAATGTGTTGAAGAAAAAAGTAAGATCCACCCGGAAAACATCCTCAATCTCTCTCTTAGCCAACTATTTATGAGCAGTGATTATGACATATTCAATAATTCATAGCAATTTTTCATAAGCAAGTTTTTGTTCTTTTTGGAGATACTTGACGCAAGTTTGGCTAGGGTGATGACTACATCCAAGTTATCATCCAACTACATCCAAGTCATCATCCAAATTTGGTAAGGAACACCTTAAATGGTTACACTAGTAGTAATGAACACCTTCAAAATACTTACGACGGTAGAATGATAAAGAAAAGCAAGAGGATTCAAAATCCTAGACACACAAATCTCAGACATGAATAATTAGTGGACTGCATACAACTGCATACAAATCTTAAACTTTTGGTATTGGCAATGCTTCCAAATTTCAATAACGAGACTCCTACTTGATAAATTCCATACCATTTCTCTGCCTCTCATTTTTCTATTTTTATGATACTTTTATATGGATACATGGTTGAACATGGTGGAAGGATTCCTTGTACCTTAGAGCGCATCTTCTACGTACGTTAAATTGATAGATACAATGCTCTGCCTGGATAACAACGTTTTCTGCGTACGTTAACATAATTATTTCTCCATGCCCCAGCAAAACTCATCTTTTTCAGAACTTTCAGAGATTATGAAACGACGTTTCGTGGGAAAAATACAGAAGAACTTATATTCGTCGGAGTTAACATTTACAATAATTTGGGTAGACCGGGGCGCCAAAGCCAAACTCGGAAACACAAAATCGCCGTCCGCAGAAACCGCGCCCTGCACACACATACACATTCAAAACAATCGTAGATTCCAGAATAGTGTAGAAGGATCAATACGAACATCGTTGCAGCAGAAAACGCATGAGCCGCCGTTTCCTCTTGATTTGGTAGCTCCATCGCCGCCTGTACTCCGCGCTATCTCCAGCCGGCTCCACAACATCCTCTGAAAACCTCACCTTCTTTCCGAGTGCCTGTTTCTTATTCTCTGCAAACACAACGGAAAAACTCAGGAAAAAGCCCAAACCCTAGCCGGCCGGCTTGGCCGAAGAAATCCGGAGGCTTTTCAGCAACAAAAGCAGAGTTTTTACCTCGACGTGAAATGCTGAGGACGGATGATGATGATGATGCTGCGGCTGCTTCTCCATGTTCAGCAAATGATTCTCCGCGATGCCTGCTGGAGGAAGAGATTCTGGAGTAGTCGAGAAGCCTCCGCCGGCCGAGAACCAGCAGCGCCACGCCGCAGCTGGAAACCGCAATGGCCGTCACCAGCGCGATCCTGTCGCAGGCATGCATTTTTATTGCTTTGCCTCCGCAGATTTCTTCGAGCTTTGCTTCTTTCGTTTTTTGCTTGTTTCTCAGCGTAAAACCTAGCTACATACAAACCTTGGGAGACGAAACGCAGATTCCAGATTCAGGACGTAAAGTACACTCTTATTGGAGGAAAGAATACTAATTCCAGGTAAAGCGGAATTAACAACCGAATCCAGGAAATTTCAGATTAGAAGATTAAACAAGCGAATCGAGATATTAGGATATAGAACCGACTAAGTTTTGAAATCCAGTACCACGGGAAGGGAACTCCGGTGGACAGCAATTGTTTTGTTCCGCCGCTGTATTTCTTGCAAGGAAACGTGTGTGCTGAAAGAAGTCGACTGCTGTTCTGGAAAAGCCTGAGAATTATACTCCAGCTCTTATTTTCCGGTGTCCTCTTCCGCCATAAGCGTCCTCGGCCTTGATTATGTGGAGAAAATAACGTAAAACAAACAAGGCCCGTTCTGACCCGCTAGCGTGGTTTCCTCTGGACGATCGTGGCAGTTTGGCTGCCACGTGGGCGGACATCTTGTCGATAAGATGCCACTTGGCATTGTGAACGGTAGTGCCACGTGCTTGCACTGGGGAGGTTTCATAATTCTGTAGAACCGTGACGACCAAATCACACAGCCTAACAGCCTGAAATTTTGGCTCGATGTCTGAAGAAATTTAGGCATCCACGTGTAAGCACCACGAGGCGTTCACGCAGGACCAACAGAGTATGATATTTTGGCTTGGCGTGTGAAGGAATTTAGGCATATCCACGTGTAGGAACCACGAGGCGTTTGAGTTCAAACAATATTGGGATTCCTGAGAACAACCAACGCGGAGAACATCGCCAATCAACGCCAGTAATTGAAGTATGAGTAATCAGAGACATTAACGTTAAGGATGATCCTTAAAGCAAGGAAGAATGCCAAAAACAGAAGGGACAACGTTTTAGAATGAGAAACGATGGGATGACCCTGGACGATTTGCTCAGAAACATACTTACAAAAGAGTACCCAGGAAACCAGCCAAGTTCTATGTTACTTTGTTAGAGTATAATTGTAATACGCAACGTTTAATTCGTCCCGTGCAGGTAGCAAATGGAAGATACTAGGTCTCAAGTTAAACCATCAAGGATAACAAAGATAACAATTTTTATGTATATCCATTCCCTTCAGCGGAGGAGATAACTATTATTTGAGCTATGAACCGCTGAACGATGGGCAACAAAATGTTATAATCAAGAAGCTTGAAATAGAAACCTCGGATAAATTTACAAATACCACGATTTATCTTATCCAGGTTCAGACGGCAGAGAATTTCCTGTAGAACGGAGACCACAAGCACCCCACTGCTTACAAATGCCTCTTAAGCAACTGTCACAAAATAGGACCTCGAGGTACAGAGGCCATCGATGATCTCTGAAGCGAGTCTAACAATATACCATTCGAGAATTATCGTTTAACAATTACAAAAAAAATATAATCATTCAAAATAGTTATTCGAAACAGGCGGTCAAACGAATCAGTGGACAAATACCATTTCAAAAATTTTATTCAATACTTCAGCGAATTCCTTCGAGTCGTCAAGTATTAAAACCCAAGACACGGACCACAACTAACTCTGCCAACGGATTCAAGGGAAACTTGAAGAACAAGCATAAAAACAACTTTAGCATTGTCCTTTATCAGTTGAAAGACAGAACATCGATCAAAGATTAGATAAGCGTCGACTTTTTGCATATTGACCCCCAGCTAACCATGTAGTTAGTGGACTACAAAACACTTTTAGACCATCTTCGGGAAGAGAAACCCAGATTGAATCTGTGGCAAGCCTCGCAATTGCGAAAAACGCCACCAACCAAAAAAACCTCATGTCATCCGAGCCACAAAACCCTACAACAGATTATAGTACAGGAGAAAACAGAGTTACAACTGATGGTTAGAATCAGTTGCTCTAGGACGGTGGACAAAACTATGAACGATAACTAGAAGGCCACTTGCTACGAAACTACTTGATTTTCACTCCGTGAATTAACAGGCAACAGAACCCACCATTAAAACATTCGGGTTCTCAACCTGAAGTTCTTCCGATCCAGTTTTGGTTACATCAGATCCCTGAGAAGAGTCCTTAGTTTCTCCTGAAACAGCAGAATCCCCATTGATTAAACTGATGGAATCAGGAAGTTGATGACCATTTGCTGCAACAGACGGAACCTTCAACCCTGAAGATTTATCATCATGATTCTTGAAACCATTCTCCTTAGCAACTGCTTTCTGAGGAACAGGACCACATGCATCAAACTAGAAAAAATAATATCAGAAACATGTCCTATTATAAAAGCAGAAAAATGTTGTCTTGTCAACAAATATGAACATACCTGTTGCTGCAGAGCTTGCTGTCTTAATTTCTTTTCCTTCATTTGTTTCTGACGACCCTCATAAAACATGAAATCGTCGAGTATAGATGTCTTCAACATGTAGTTCTTGAATATCTTCAGCATTTCCACACCTTGCTGAAATTTTATCTGCATTTACACCACAAAACTGACTTTGAATTCCACTGAACTTGAAGGTCAAACGAATTGAAGGTCATTTAGGTTTCAACTGTAACAGCAAAATGAGAAATAGCATTACCTCTTGGGTATCCCTGCTGTTTGTCACTGGCTTGTTATCATTGTTCTCCAAAATAATCTGACGAAATTGGGAGTTTGGAATGTCCTTAATCATGTGCCACTTGACAGGGAAAAAACCATTCCACTTGTCTTGCTGCCAAAAGTCCATGCTCTTCTCAAAATCTACACTGCCTATCATCTCTGCCACTCCGCAAAATTGGCCACTCGCGTTGACCTAGTAAAAAGATTATTAACATGCAGCAGAATAAGGAAAAACATCTTCTCAAATAGATCGTATAAACATACCATTAATTAAACACGTTATATGCAACATAACATTAAAAAACACTCACTGAAAAAAACAAAAATACTGGGCACTCTTTATTGCTCTCTGTAGAAAGCTTCTGAGCTTCCTGATATGCTCCATCAAGCCTCTTGTTACCATTTGGAGTACTTGCCCAAACATTGTACTTGATGCTCTGGTGAACATCATCCTCACTGTAAGACTTAATAACAAAAAATTTTGCGGCGTCGTAATCAACAGAAAAACTCTCAAGGTTGTACTGGCTCTTGTCCGTTTGGACTTCACCGTTTGCAGCAGCTCCTTGGCTGCCAGAATTCCTAACATCAGAAGGGTTCTGATAGCCTTTAGGCCTGTTGGTTCGTGGGCCTCGGTTCTGTTCATTCAGCCCATCAAAGTTCCAGTTCTCATTGCCATGGTAACCGAAGAACTTTCCTCTTGGCCGAATGTTATGCTTGTATGCCATGCCGTTCATGTTACCATATGGCATAAGCATTTTCCCCTGGTTGAATCCTGGGTTGAACTTTCTGAAATGCATGGTGTCTTTCGCTTGAAATGTGACCCCATTAGCAGGACCCTGTTGCTGATTAAGCTGAATCTACAACGATAAGCATGTGTAAATATCAAATGCCAACGCAAAAAAAAAACACAAAACAAAAATCTATGGCACAGAGTGCAAGATTGACATCAGACAGAAGTTAAAAACCAGTACGCAACCATAAACAGTCACAAAACACAAAATCGATACTGCTAAAGACACCTTAAAATAAAACTAACCCACCATCAATAATTGGGTAAGCTCTTGTCCGAGGAAAGCAACAGTTTCATATTGAACTAAAGAATCCTTTAGGATGTGAGTACCTGGCTCATGGGCCTGAAATTTCTGGGCAGAGAAGCACCGGGCTGCATGCCTTTGGGGGCATCCTTGAGACCTGCTTTGTTAGCACCCTTGCCTCCAGCATTGCCGTTTGCTTTACCAGGTGGCATGTGCCCTGTTTCAGGACGAGGTGGGTGCACTGGCAGTGGCTGAAAGTACCCAGCAGATGCAGGAGGCTGCTGAAACTGACCTGTATAGTAAGGCCGTTGACCCATGTATTGACCTTCTGTGCCAATCATGGCTCCCGGGATGTATGGGTTGTATGGGTTGTAAGGGTTTTGACCATATCCGTAACTAGGGTAATAGACCACAGATCCATTCTCAGAAGCAGGGGCGCTCTGAAAAAGAAGATTGAAAATTAGCAAAAGGAATCTTAGATCACTTGATAAAGTAATGATTTTCCAGTATCAAAATAGATGCCTGTCGTCTAATAATTCAAACGGGAAAAAATTATTACAGGATACTGCACATCCACGCCATCTGCCCCTGCAAATCGGGTTTGATCTTCCCATTCCTTGCCGGCCGTTTCATGCCCTATTAAATATTGGAGATGTACATGGTTAAAATGGTACCTTATATGACTATTAAATCTCTGATAAAGGTTCTTGTTGGATAAAATGCGACAAAAGACAAAAGGCTAGGGAACCTGAACGCATCTGAAATCCAAAAACCTTTCAGAAATACCTGGATAATAGTATCCATAATAAGGATTAGAAGGGTAGAACGGCCGGGGATCTTTAGCATCCAGCTGCGTTTTGCTCTCCTTTGTCACGCTGCCCTCGGTTGCAGGCTTGCTTTCCAATGCAGATGCATCTGTAGAAGACTGTAGCAATGGGGGGAAAGTACCCAGAAACAAAATGAAAGAAAAGGACACATCAGGCAGCCATCTGGATATCAGATCCATATTTCAAAATAAAGAAAAACTTCTGAAAGCGATTCAGGCAGCTACATAGAAATACACAAGCCAGATTAAAATCGTTTGTTAGGCCCCTCTGCAAAGAAATCAAAAATTCTCTAAAACAGGTCTGTACCGGATAAAAAAACCCACAAAATAAAAAAACAAGAACCGCTAAAGAAAAACTCCCAATCGACACAGGCCATCGTAAAACCACAGAAAACCCCTAAAACCCAAAACCCAGATCGGAAACGATCATCGACATCCCATTCGAAAGCTACTCAAACCCAAATCAAAACAATCATAACCGCGGCACTTTCAGGGCCAGATCGACTAACCTCGGTTCCGTTAGAGTCCTTAGGTGGATCCTCGAGCTTCAGGCTATCCACCAAATCCGCGACCTCTGCAAACACAACACAAACCAAAAAACAAAAAACCCCACAACACCCAACATCAGATCCAGAACACCAGAAAAAACCCAAACCCTCTGCAAACAAGTTCCCGCAAGCAGCGGATCGAAAACACCGGCAGCATCAAATGAACTGAAAAATCAGCGAAAACCCAGAACCGAAAAATGAAAAAGAAAAGAACAAAGCAGGGAATCTAAAAGAAGGTTACGCTGCGTGGCTGCTGCAAGAGAATCGGCCATGTCTCAGACGAGATGCCTTGACAAAACACACACGAAGAAAAACGGACGAATTGCAACCCTTGTCCTGCAGATTTATGTCAACCGTTCGGCCAAAGATCTCACTGAGACTTGGCTCGCGCTCTAGCTCTAGCTTGATGACTTGCTGGCTAAGCTAAAGAAGAGAAGAAAAAAAGAAAAGAGGAAGAGAAGCATAAACCTCAAAACCCTAAAAGGAGAGGCAAGTGAATCTCAAAACCCTCAAGATTCCATCCTTCACGGTGCTTGCCACGTTTTTAACACCACTCCGGCCTCAGTATTTTCGCATTATTGGAATTGCCGTACCCAATTAGGAAATTTCAGCGAAGGGGCCCAGAACCCTCCTCTACTTTGTAGAAAATTTGATCCACCTTTGGCCTCGTCCTTCTTTGAACCTATTTGAACCAGCTCCTTACATAATGCGTATCTTGTTTCTTTTTCGGGTTTATAGTTCATAATGTAGACCGACACGGTTTTGTGTTTAGAAATGGTTGGATTATAAGATCCCATACTAATTACTTATTGTTGGGCGGGCGTGAGGAAGGCTGGACGCCACGTACGTAACTGCAACCCGCAAACGCTTTACCTGCATTCCGAAGGATTGGGCTTCTGCTGTTGAAACTAACCATGTTTATCTGCATCCTCGTCAATTCCTACGATACATCAGGATCCTTGTGGGCTTTTTTTTTGTTTTTTTAAGTTTGATTTTATTTTTCTTAGTGGTAAGATAACGCAAGGATAGTAGCGCAATCCCTATCTCGCATGCATGAGGATCCTCATGGTTTTTCTTTTTTTTTTATATTTAAGTGTGATTTTATTTTTGTTAGTGGTAAGATAACTTGAAGGTAGTGGCACAACCCCTATCTACATACTAGGGTAGATGTGACCCCTAAATAAAAAATGTCTCACCATAAAGTTACTCCATTACTATCACACTTGGAAATGGGCAAAAATCAGGCTACTCCGCTACTATCATACTTGGAAATGGAAGCAAAAATCAAACCCACAACATTTAAAGTGAGAGATGAGTGTCCTAACCGCTTGCTCTACACCCTTGGGTGTGAGGTTTTTGTTATAATCGAGGTCTATTCTAATTTTAAAAAGATATCACCTGAATATAAATTCATTATAATGTGTATCACATCTGCTATTCATTTTTTTAATTTAATTTTTTTTATAAGTTGATTGTTATCATTAAGCCTTCTTGAACTCTCATTGACAAAAGATATCACTTGAATTTAAAGTCATTATAGTGTGTGAGTTGCATGTGCTATTATTATTATTTTTTATTTCATTTTTTAATAAGTTGATTGTTAAAAGTAGGGAAAGGATTTAACGATGGTTGTCTACTAATAATAAGTTGTTAGCATAGTATTGAAACTCTTAATTTGGTAACTCTAGGTTATAGGTTCAATTCTGATGCTGAGTTTATAAAGTTCTAATTTTACTATGTATCTTAGAGGAAAATATTGTTAAAATATGTTTTGGGTTCCAACACGCCCCTATTATCGATTGTCTACTTAATACTACTTTATTAGGATGCCTTAGCTTAGCTTGGATCAAACCTTCAACCTGCAAATCACAACTTGCATGTTCTAAGTGAAGTATGTCTCACTGTCATCAGTCAGTGCATCCTCTAACCAAGTAAGCTATGCCTCACTAACATTTATTGAATTTATAAAAAAAAATACACTTACAAATCATCATCATGATGATCCTTGTTGTTCCAACAAAATGGGGTCAACTACATGACTTCTTTTTCACTATTCACCTTAGCTAAATCTTTGTTTATTTGTACTTTCTTCAAATCATAGCAAGTCCTTGCCTACCCTTTGATTGTTATGCATTGTATTGGGGAAATGCCCCAAAATCTACAAATTTGAAAAAGAAACTTATTCGTGAGATTTGGCATGGTTTTATAGGTTATCAACTAGCATTGGGATAGCTAAATTAAAAATGAAAAACTAAAATAAATATAAAACCAGCTTTTTTAAAAGATACTTCACTACTATCACACTTGGAAATGAGTAAAAATTAGGCTACTCCACTACTATCATACTTGGAAATGCAAGCAAAAATCAAACCCACAACATTTAAATTGAGAGATGAGTTTCATAACCACAACAAAAGGAGTCTAAGTGTGCATGGTTCTTTGTTCAAGCACTGATGTACTTGAGCACAACAATGTGATAGGAATAAAACGAACTCTTTTGACAATCCTTGTAGCACTGAGAATAGATTAATATTTTCTTTAATGCATTTTCCTTTTTTTCTCTTTACTTTAATGCATTTGAATTAAGCAATTTATTTTCAATTATTAATAAACACAAGCACGACCACTTTGAGCATTCATATAGTACTTGGTAACCCAATAACGCTTAACGTTTGGTAGCCCAGCAGCAATATATGTGTTCAGGATGTGTCCAGAAAAGTGGGGCGATTACTTGTGTTAGGCTAGATAGATAATAACAAATTAGATTTTAAATTACTATATTCTTCATTCTTGTTGTAGGCGAACAAATCTATAAAATACAAAATAAGAAAAATCATAATATTCAATTACACTTAAATCATACCCTTGAGCCTCACAAGTGTAGTTGGGAAGATAATGAACATTCTCAATGCCCATTTCACCTTCTAGAAGAGTGATGAGTCACCAAATAAGTGACCCAATATTGGACCCATGATATCAGACCCTTAATATCGGACATGCAATATCGAATGGGCCAAGCGACATCGAACACGCGATGTTGGAGCCTGTCTTGTTGGCTATAAATAAGAGACAGGGGTGCTTGGTCTTGGGGAGTAGTTTTTCAGTCCCTTAGCCAAACTCTTGCAGTTTTTCTATTCTAGAGTTAGAATTATTTCTAAGTGCCCATAGTAGGAGTCATAGAGTGAACGGATCTTTATTTGAGCATTGTGTACCTGAGCACACCTTGTGTCCAGAAATAAAGACGAACTTTGTGATAAATCTTGCAACATTTAGAATTGCTTAATTATTACATTTAATGTTGTTTACTGTTATTTGATGCTTTCAGTAGTTAATTAATGTTATTTCCATAGAATTATTAATTTTCAATTATCAATGAATTAGCACACTTAGCACAACCACTTCGAGCATATGTGGAACACTTAGTAACCCAGTAACGACTAGCATTTGGTAATCCCAGTAGTGTTACACTAGTTTAGGATGTGTCTGGAGAGTGGGAACAGATGCTAGTGATAGGATTTGATTCACATTAGAGTTACAAAACCTATTAGTTAATTAAATCTTTTCATTGCACACGCTTAGGAGACTAGAATAGAAAATATAAAAGGAAAACATAAAAAATCAGACACCTCAAGTTTACTTAACCCTACAATTATGCCTTACAAGTAAGCTTGGGAAGACAACGACTGCATAACTCATCCTTGTTCTACGTAGGCGCATAAGCACTTAATCCTTGGAGTTCGACCAGATCACATGTGAACACTCATATTTGTATGGTTGGGCGTAGGGGTACCTCGCTGCTCATCATTAGGGTTGTTGCTAGGGATTTTGTTATTTGTGTGCTGATTAGAACTTAGGAAATCTTTCCATCGTTGGAACGAACCCTTAAAGTTAGCTATCCTACAATCATTGGAAAAGAGTACACACACTGAGTAATCAATCATGTCTCCTTCTTTTTATGAGAGTGCTTCATTGACTAGGTCTGATACCATGAACAATCGAAGGTGGGTTGCACATGATGATCCGTCAGTGCCTTAACAATTTCACATGGTATATGCTCATCCTGATGAGTATGTACTAGACTTTACCTTTAACCTCCACCAAACTGAACAGCTATGATGTCGTGATTTAGAAGGTAACATAGTGTTACCTCCAGATCACTCAATCTTGAGCATGCTTCTTCATGCTCTCACATGAATTGGTATGCAACACTTACAGTTACAGTACATTGTGCATGAAAAAGATTTGAGAGAGTATCGACCCATGGAGGCACAACGCCAGAGGGATCTACAACAGGAGAGACATTACAAATCTGTGAAGGGGAATTGGTCTCAGGATGTCTCGTATGTCCTAAGTGAAAATGACGGTGGTGAACTTGTCTTGGGAGGTTTTCCACAAAACAATGTTCCTCTCCTTGACTTTGGTCAAGGAGTTGAGTATCAGAATCTTCACTCAACTATTCATAACCCAGGTTCTGATACCAACAAACACAAAGGGTTCAAAAAAGGAACACGAATGCATGACAATGACAGACATTTTGATTGTGACCATGACCGAGGACGTGACCACTGAAGAGAAGGTGACAAGCGCTATCATGGTGACGGTCCTCCTCTCTCTTCACCTTCATCATCTTCTTTCCCCCCTCCTTTGAGATCTGAATGTAGTCATAGAGGGCGAGACCATGAGGACAATGGTAGGTATCACTAGGTGAATCACAACGGAAAATTTTTCACTAGGTGATAGCGCTAAGTGACGACTTAGCCAGCTACTCGCAACGAATGCACAATGATGCTCAAGCTCAAAGGAAACACACTTATAGGAAAACTCACAACCTTTACTTACAAAGGAATATGTTACAACACGTACAGGAGGTTGCCCCAATGTGAGTAGCACCTCTTGTATTTATAGGCATGGGCATACCTGGCTTGGCCAGTATGCTCCCATGACTGGCGCTACAAACGCATCACTTGCATCTCCAATGCAAAGTATGCATGTAACCCATTGCCAGTTCTGCCTTCCATCTACTTCGCCCCAACTGGTAATAGAAGATGTGCATGTGCTACATTTGGGTGAACCTAGTAGTAGCCCCCTCGCATGTGTCACACCTGGCTTCCTCTGGTGGTAACGGATGTGCATGTGCTGCATCTGGATGAATCCAGCTGCAGCCCCCTTGCATGTGTCGCACCTGGCTCCATTTGGCAGTACCAGATGTCTTTCCACACCCTAAGTGTGGATCAATGTAGCTCACAAGTGCCTACACATGAGCCTAGAACTGTGGCAGCTCAGGAGGTTGTGACAAACCCACCCCCACTGAATGAGTTTGACATCCTCGTCAGAAGTCCTTCCAAGTAGAGTTTGATCAACTTCTCAAACTTCCATAAGGTAATGTCACATTCCCATGTGGCATCCTCTTCACTACAACCCTGCCACTGGACTAAGTAGTTAGTTCGATGGTTCTTATGACTAGCACCTTTAGTCTAATGGCTAAGAATCCTCTCAACCATTTTTTGAAATTCCTTTCGAATGCTAGGAGGTGCTCTCCTGACTTGTTACCTTGCTGCATCCTCATAGAAGGGTTTGAGGAAGCTTACATGAAATGTTGAATGGGGTTTCATCCGCTCCGGAAGTTTCAATCAATAGGCCACATTGCCTACCCACTTCACAACCTCAAACGTTCCATCGTACCTCTAGAGAAGGCCTTTGTGATACCGTTTATCAGTGACCTTCTTCCAAATTTAGGGAGTAAATTTCAACAAGACCTTATCCCATTCATTATACTCAACCGCCCTCTGATTCTGATCAGCATACTTCTTCATGCATCTCTGCACCTTGGCTAAGCTGTCATGAACTTGCTCATATAAGTCCTGCTTATTGCGTGCAAAGTGATACGCCGCTGGGCATTTCCCTTGCAACTTTGATCTCGCCACCTCCAATGGCGTTATGGGCCGATGCCCAAAGACCAATTCTATAGGACTCAACCCTATTGAAGAATTTTGATGCAAGTTGTAGCAGAATTGTGTGGTGTCCAACAATGCGACCCAATTCCGCTAGCTTGCGGTTACAAAGTGGCAAAGATACTCTTCAACTAGAGCATTCACTTGCTTGTTTTGCCCATTTATCTAGGGATGGTTGGTTGTGGAAAATTTTAATTCTGAACCCATTAAAGAGAACAACACCACTGAGAACTTCCCTATGAATTGGGCATCTCGATCACTTACAATATCTCTAGGTACCCCAAATACCTTTAGAACATGCCGAAAAAAGAGTTTAGTAGTTGTTTTTGTAGTGCACGCCTGAGGTGCAGCTACAAACATAATGTATTTCGAGAACTGATCCACCACAACCAATACTGATGCATTCCCATCCACCTGGGGGAAGTCTGTAATGAAATCCATGGAAATAGATTCCCATGGTCTTTTTGGGATTGGAAGAGGTTGAAGAAGCCTAGCCTGCTTCTTCTTCTCTATCTTGTCTAGCTAACACACTAGACAGGTTCTCACATACAATTCCATGTCCTCTTCCATCTTGGGTCAAAAGTAGCCTCGAGATAGAAGAGCTAACATTTTCTTCACCCCTGGGTGTCCAACCCATTGGGTGTTATGAGTTTCCCTCATGAGTTCATGTCGTAGTCCCCCACCCTTTGGAATATACAATTTGCTACCCTGAGCATACAAAAGATTAGCCTTAAGAAAATATTTTCTTACAAGGCCTTCACGCACCTGTTGTCGAAGTTGACAATAGGTCTTGTCCCCTTTCGCAGCTTCCTTCACTCTGTCAATGAAGTTTGAGTGAATTGTCATCAATGCCGCTACGTAAGCTTGAACTTCCTTTCAACTTAATACATTCGCTACCTAGTTCTCTCGCCTAGGTCGATGAACCTAATCGAAGTTGTACTCTGCAAAGTACTCCTGCCTCTAGGTTATGAAGTAAGTGTTGATCACATTGTCCATGACCACTGTGAACTTCGTTCCCAACAGGTAATGCCTCTAGACATTTCAGCAGTGCACCAGTGCCATCATTTCCTTCTCATGAGCAGTATATCGCTGCTCTGCGTCCTTGAGCTTCTTACTCTCAAATGCAATTGGATGTCCCTCTTGCACTAGGACTTTGCCAATTACTTGATCGGATGCATTAGTATGAAGTTTAAAGGAAACTTCAAAGTTAGGCAATTATAGCACCGATTCCAATGTCACAGCTTCCTTGATTCATTTGAAGGCCTTTTCATAGGCCTCTGACCAAACCCATGTTTGATTCTTCTTCAGTAAGTTAGTCAAGGGGGCTACCTTCCTTGCGTAGCCCTCAATGAATTGCCAGTAATAGTTTACAAGTTCTAAAAAGGACTCAACTCAGGCGCCTTCTTTAGAACGGGCCACTCCAGAATTGCCTTCACCTTCCGGTCATCCATTTGGATCTTCCTATTTGATATTCAGTGACCTAGAAACAAGATCTCTTGGACACCTAATTCGCATTTTTCTTTCTTTACATACTAGTGGTTTTCTTTCAGCCTTAAGAAAATCTGCCTCAAGTGTTCTATGTGAGCCTCTAGACTCTCACTATACACAACAATATCATCTAGATAGACCACCACCGATCTATTTATGAAATCATATAAAACATCATTCATCAAATTACAAAATGTGGTAGGGGCGTGGTGAGCCCAAATGGCATCACTAAGAACTCAAAAGAGCCATATCGAGTTACACATGCTATTTTTGCTTCATCCCCAACAATGATGTGCACCTACCAATACCCGAACCTCAAATTGAGCTTGGTAAAATACTTGGCTCTTGCCAAACGATCGAACAAGTCTACCACATTTGGCATTAGGTACTTATTTTTTATGGTGATTTTGTTCAATGCCCGGTAATCCACATGCATCCGTAGTGTGCCATCTTACTTCTTTTGGAAGAGCACCAGTGCTCAATACGATGCCTTCGAAGGTTGAAGGTAGCCAGCCTTCAATAGCTCATCCAGTTGCTTGCGCAACTTAGCAAGCTCCATGGGGAACATTCGATAGGGAACACTCACGGGTTGCCTTGCCCCTGGTGCTAGCTCGATTCGATGGTCTCCCCTCCTCCTAGGAGGTAAGACCTTGGGTAGCTCTAACGGCATCACATCTGCAAATTCTGTTAGTAGATGCCCCACACAATCAGGTACTTTCACTGTATGGTTCTCCTTGATCTCCACTAAGGCAACCAACATAGTGACTTCACCCCATTTTACCCCCACATTCATTTGAGCTGTCGACTAAAACATCGATTTGGGCTATTTACATTTGATTAGGATAAAGTTGGGTTGCCTTTCATCGGCAATCAGCATTCCTCCCAAGTGTGGTGCCACTAAAGCTTTGACCCTTACAAAGAATTCGACCCCCAAAATTAGTTCAAAGTCATCTAAAGAGATAACTACAAAATTACAATCATCCTCTTAGAGGCCAAATTTGAGAGGAGAAGAGATCACACCATGAACTGGTTATGCTCTCGAGTTTTTAACCTTAATCTTGCCTTGGCTCTTGGTGACGATCAAGCTAAGTTTCTTCACCAATTGCTAGGATATGAAGTTGTTCGCCGCTCCCATATCCAGCATTGTGGTTACCTTCTGTTTGTTGAGGAAGACCTCCACGAACATTAGCTCGTTGGGTGGAATGGACTTCTGGTAAGAAAGGGTGTTCAACAATTGTAACAGGTTACACCTCGGGTTACTACAATCTCCCTCAGACTCCTCATGAAGTTTGAGGGTCACGAGCTTCTCTCTCAAAGGGCAATCATAAGCTTCTCTCTCAAAGGGTGGTCATGAGCCCAATGTGGTTTGTCACAAATGAAGCACCCAGATGAGAATTTCTTCCCTTGGGAGATTCCATCTCCCTTCGGTTTGGGGGGTTCCCCCTCCTTCTTCTTGTCTTTAGGGCTTCGATGCTGTTTTCCTCCCTTCTTGCCCTCATCCTAGGGCTTCTTCTACTCTAAATTGGATCTGGAATTGCCCCATTTGTAATCGACCAAGCCATCCACAGCAGCTATGGCCATTGGTAGATCTTTCACGTTCTGCCTCCTCATCTCTGCCTGAGCCCACGGCTACAACCTTGAAAGGAAGTTAAACAACTTATCCTCATCAAACATATTCTTAATGTCTAATATCAAGGAACTAAATTCCTTAACGTATTCATGCAAGTCAGTGGTGTGTCTCATATTTCTGAGGGATCCCCACGTCACCGACATGGAATTCAAAGGAAGGAATTGATCCCTCAGCTCCTTTCTCAATGCCTCCCATGTTGTGATTTAAGGGCAACCGGCACTCACATCGTTCTCCATCCATGCCCTCCACCAGAGCTTTGCATCTCCCACGAGATACATGCTCGTTATCGTAACCCTCTAGTCCTCAGGAACATGAGCAGCACAAAAGTATTGCTCCATGTTCCACATAAAGTTTTCCAGCTTTTTCGCATTCTAGCTTCCTCCAAATTGTTTTGGCTTTGGCACTTTCAGCTTGAAGTTGTCTGGGTTTCCACTACTGTGTGAAGATCCTGCAATAATCTTCTTTAGTAATGCGATGTCATCTTCAAGGGATGACAGACGTACCTTTATGCTCTCGATCTTGTCCACATGAGATTCAAGATCATTCTGCACCACATCATTGCTTTGTTGTAGATCATTGATTTCCTTATGGTGCAAAACTACTTGGTCTACAATGGATCGAGCATTAGGAGCAGGGGCTTCAATCAATGCTTCCAAGATAGCGACGCACTCAACAAGGTCCTCCATCATGAATAGCCTTGCTTTGATACCAACTGTCATTGGGTGAATCGCAGCAGAAAATTTTTCACCAGGTGATAGCGCTAAGTGATGACTTAGCCAGCTACTTGCAACGAATGCACAATAATGTTCAAGCTCAAGGGAAACACACTTATAGGAAAACTCCCAACCTTTACTCACAAAGGAGTATGTTACAACACGTATAAGAGGTTGCCCCAATGTGAGCAGCACCCCTTGTATTTATAGGCATGGGCGTACCCGGCCTAGCCAATATGCTCCCATGACTGGCCCTACAAATGCATCACTTGCATCTCCAATGTAGAGTATGCACATAACCCATTTCCAGTTCTGCCTTTCATCTACTTCGCCCCAATTGGTGATAGCAAATGTGCATGTGCTACATCTGGGTGAACCTAGCAATAGCCCCCTCACATGCGTCGCACCTGGCTTCCTCTAGTGGTAACAGATGTGCATGCGCTGCAGTTGGATGAATCCAACTGCAACCCCCTTGCATGTGTCACACCTGGCTTCATTTGGCGGTACCAGATATCTTTCCACACCCCAAGTGTGGATCAATTGTAGCTCACACACGCCTGCACATGAGCCTAGGACTATGGCAGGTCAAGAGGTCGTAACAGTAGGCAAGATAGAAATCACTGACAAAACAGTGGAGAAAGGGGGTGAGGGCATTCTAGAGAGACACATCGCAAAAGAAGGGAGATTAGGGAACAACATAGGCATCATAGATGCCATAGGTAGCATGATCATGATGAACCCCTACTCGTCACTCGAAGTATGTTAAATATAACAGAGGTTGTTAGGATCCTAACAAGGCACTAGAAAGATAGTAGGATCAAAAGACTAGACATGAATAACATCCCACGATTTGAAGGGGGATACAATGCTAATCCTTAAAACCATTTACAAGCATTTCATGACGCATGTGCCTTGCAAAATATAAAAAATGAGTGGCAAAAGCTAAAGTTGTTTCCACGGACACTGATCAAGAAAGCAGAAAGCTGGTACTGGTCCTTAGAACTGGAATCCATTTGTTGATAGAGTACCATGTTAAAGCTATTCAAGGATAAGTATCAAACGTACTCCCGAGTATCCAACCTACGTAAGCAAATCCAAGGATGGAAACAAGGAGGACACGAACCTTTGGATGCTACCATGAGCTAATATTATTCATTATTACATCGTTGCCTTGGTCATGGTTACTTGCAAAAGGAACAACTATGCCATCTCATAGATGGGCTTAGGTACGAAATGCGAAGAACCCTTGGGACTTATGCCCAAGGAAGGCTATTTGAGCTCAAAGCTTATCAAATACAAAGATTGTTGGAGCAAGTTGCCAAGGAGGAAGGTGAGTTCAGGAAAAGAGAAAGTGCGGAGGAGTACAACAAAGATCCTTCCCTCCGAAAGAAGAAAATTAGATTTTGTGAAGATGAAGAAGAGTCACCACTTAAAGAGATGGTGAATAGAAAGACTTTGCTCATTCAAAAATTTGCATTAGAAGTATCAACAAAGGTAGATCAAATGTGGAACTCTCTAGACAAAAAATTTCAAATTGTCCTAAAAATAGTAGAGGAGTCTAGAGAACAAAGTAGTGACCGAGAGAGAAGGAAAAAGAAAGAAGTTGAGTATGCACATAACAAGGGTAAGGGCAAGGTTGCTATCATTGAAGAAGTTGTGGATTCAGACACAGACAATGATGGCGGATGTGAGATTTGCAAATGTGACCATCTTAAGGGATGTTGGCCAGTGGTGTCACATCTACAAGAGTTTGGGGTGTATGCACTAAACCCATAATTAAATAGATGGCAAACACTTAAAAGGTTACCTTATCCTCAAGGTAACCCAAGGCAGTTCTACCAACCCTTGACATATTATCTGAGTGGAGCTCCACCACAACCGAATGAACAGTATCAATGGTGGCAACACTCACAACCATGGGGAATGTCACCACCACGTCAACAGTACCCCTACCATCAACCTAACCCATATGGGTATTATGTTTATAGTCAATCTCTCCATGTGACTCTACTAATCACATTGTTCTTTAGCCTCACTACTAAACCCTCGAGTACTATAGAACTTCTTCTTCTCGGGGTGATGCTCCACATATGTTCTATCCTTCTGATCTGTCTGCATCTCTTCCACCCTTGGCTCCATTACCACTTGCTCCAACTATGCAGGGCAAGCTTCCTTCCCAACTGCAACAACATAAGGCTACAAGGACTATCAATCTTCAACCTACTACTGGTTCAAACAATCAATTAAAAAAGAGACCTTTCTTTAGAACCAACAGTCCAACCAAGTCCTTACAACGACAAGTGACTAATTATCTAAACACTTTATCATTGTTTGAATTTTTGGAGCTTCATTCGAACCAAAAATTGCATTCAATGCACACTATTATGTTAACCCACGCCATCACTAATTAGATTAAAGTTGGTCATCTTCCTAGGAAGTTCTCTAATCCCGGAAGTCCTCTTATTTATTTGAAAATCGCTAGAAATGAGACTTACAAAGCTCTTTTGGATTCAGGTTCTGGTGTTAATTTGATCCCCCAGGAAATGTATAAAGCCTGGAACCTGCCTTCGCTAAATAAGAGTAACATTCATTTAGAGTTGGCCGACTAGTCCATCATTGTTTTATTAGGACTAGTGGAGGACATTATCACCACTGTTTGTGGGTGGTCATATCTAGTCGATTTCCTAGTAATTCAAGTTAACAATTGCAAGGGGGACTTCCCAATCATAATGGGAAGAGCATGGCTAAGTACAATTGATGCATGCCTAGGAATACATGATCTTTTCCTAGAGATATCAAAAGAAAATGCGATTAGAAACATCGAGAAGAAGAAAGTTCCATGCATCGCATACAGTGACACAAGGTACAACTGCGTGCAAAAGTCCTAGTTTGTACAACGTTTAACATTGCTTGCATGCAACCAATGTGCACAAGTAACTGACATACAAAGATGCCCTTATGTAGCAGCCACAAGACAAGCAGGCACCCAGTGGTTGATAATTGACCTAGAGAGTAATTCAACTTTATGCATGGAACCAACTAAGAGCTTGACTTGTGCCTATATCGATAGCATAGACGCATTAGAGTAAGTCTATCATCAACTTCCGAGTACTAACACCGAAAATATCAACTGGGAGAAGTTGGAAATCCTTGATGAGTTTAAGTAAGAGCCCCTTGAACTAAAATTATTGCCCACTGGTATGGAGTATGCATTTCTCAAGAATGGAAAATCGGAAATCATTAATGCTAAGCTCGCTCTTCAACAAAAAGAAAGACTGCTGAAGATGGTAAACAAATGGTCAAAAGCCTTTGCTTGGTTGTATCTTGAATTAACTGGAATAGATCCTAGGATATGCCAACATAGAATTTACACTAACCCCTCTATGAAGCCTCGACAACAATCGCAAAGATGACTGAACCCAAAGCTTAATCAAGTAGTTAAGGAAGAAATTCAACAACTTCTGAAGGTCAAGTTTATTTACCTCATTGCTGATAGTGAATGGGTTAGTCCATTAGTCATTGTGCCCAAAAAAGGTGGTAAATTGAGGGTGTGTATAGACTTTAGGCTATTGAACATGGCAACATTTAAAGATCATTTCCCATTGCCATTCGTTGACCAAATCTTAGATACCATTGTAGAGAATTGTTACTATAGTTTTCTGGATGGTTACAGTGGGTACAATCAAATCAAAATAACACTATAAGACCAAGCCAAAACTACATTCACGAGTCCTTGGGGGACATTTGCATATAGGTAGATGCCATTTGGCTTGTGCAATGCTCTAGCAATGTTTCAACATCTGGTTCTCAGTATATTTCAGCAGTAAATAGGGAATGGTGTGGAGGTTTTTATGGACGATTTCTCCACCTATGGAGCGAACTTTGAACAAGCATTGGACTGATTAGAGCAAGTACTGAAACGATATGTTGAAACCAACCTAAGGCTCAATTGGCAGAAAAGCCATTTAATGGTCCAAGATGGCATTTTATTATGGCATAAAATTTCACAAACAAGGACAGAGGTAGATCTTGAAAAAATTAAAGTCATCCAAGGAATCACTCATCAACTTGAAACTGTAAAAGATGTTCGATCATTTCTTGGACATACTGGATATTATAGATGCTTCATCGAGAACTTTTTGAAAATTGCAAAACCATTAGTAGAATTAATGAAAAAGGACGTATCCTTTGAATGGACCAATGAATGTGAGTTAGCCTTCCAAACCTTGAAGCAGAAGCTCGTAGAAACACCTATTCTACAAGCTCCTAACTAGTCCAAACTGTTCCATATAATGATTGATGCGTCCAATTTTTCTTTAGGAGTCGTACTTACATAGTTAGCTTAGCACAAACTTCCCTATTACATTCATTGTGCAGGTCGAAGTATTACTAGTGCACAACTCAACTACATCACAATAGAAAAAGAGTTAATGATCGTGGTGTTTGCACTAGAGAAATTTAGACACTATGTATTAGGCTATAAGGTATTTGTAGAAATAGATCACAGTGCGACTCGATTCCTTATTAATAAACCAATGGTGAGCCCTTGCATCATACAATGGCTTGTGATCTTGCAAGAGTTCGATTTCACAATAGTAGATCGTAGAGGCACCGAGAATGTTGTTGCCGATCATTTATCTTGGTTGCGATGGGACAACAAATAGGATGAATACCTAATTTCTGATCACTTCCCTGATGAACTCCTCTTTGTAGGTGTAATAAACAATCAATCACCCATAGATACAAATTGGTATAGTGGCATTCTTACTTATCTTCTCACACAAGAAATACCACCAGGGCTGGACGTTAAAAAGAAACAACATTTTCTCCATTGAGTCAAACATTTCATGCAAATCAATGAACATCTTTACAAGGTATGTTTTGATGGCTTGGTTCAATGGTGTGTTCCTGACGTAGATCAATTGCGAGTTCTCTAAGACGCTCATGAGGGTCCTTGTGGGGGTCATTACGTTGGGAGACAAACAACCATTAAAATCTTACTTGCAGGATATTATTAGCCTACATTATTTCAGGACACCCATCATTTTGTCCAATCTTGTGAGTGTTGTGAACGTGATGGGGAAATGACTGCTAGAATGGAGGGCCCACAACAATGGTTTCAACCCTTAGAACCCTTCGACATATGGGGTATTGATTTTATGGGGCCTAATACATCGATGTCCAATGGAAAAGCATGCATTGTTTTTGTTGTTGACTATTTTACAAAATGGGCAGAAGCAGTCGCCGTTACTAACTGTACATCATCTACCACTGCATGATTTGTTCAACAACAAATCGTAAAAATGTTTGGCATGCCTCGTGCACTTATTTCTAATAATGGTACACATTTTATAGGTGCGAATTTTCAGAAGTTGATACAACACTTAGGAGTTGAGCATAAACTGACTACACCATATCATCCTCAAGAGAATGGTCAAGCCGAAGTCACCAATAGGGAAATCATAAAAATTTTGACATGAACCATTAGCAAATATAGGTGAGACTGCAGCAACAAACTGAACGATGCTCTTTGGGCCTACCACTCCACATGGAAACTCCCTATAGGCTACTCTCCCTATGAGTTAGTGTATGGTAAACATCCAACACTTCTTATCCAAGCTCAGCTCTGTACACTATCTATAGCATGTGACCTTAACCTTGACCTCAGTCTAGCATAGAAAGAACGGTTAATGAATCTTAACTTACTAGATAAAAATCGATTAGTTGCCTTGTCATCCAACGAATTGGACAAGGCCTTCAACAAATAATGTCATGACCTAAGAATTAGGAAAGTCAAATACTAACTAAGAGATAGGGTTCTTTATTGGAATCCCGGACATGTGCCACAATGAACTAAATTTCAAATGCTGTGGGAAGGACCTTATATCATTCATGAAACTTTTCCTTCAGGGGCCATGATGATCTATAAACCTGAAAGCCCAGATAAGAAATTATTGGTTAACATCCAGTGAAGCCAAACCTTTCCATGAGCCTAAAACGATCAGTACTAACACTAGCTCTATTGATGGACAACCCTGCTCATTATTTCGGATCTCCTCCTTCCAACTTAGTTGTGGAGGAGATGGCCACCAATGCTAATTATTCTAAGCCCTCAGTTTCTTTTATTTTGTCTTGTTTTATACATTTTTTATTTTTACTTATTTTTGTTTTACACCATCGTTAACATTTCTACTATTTCTTTCTCTATTACATTTTGTTTGATTTATTTTCACTCATCACATAGTAAGTGCTCATGATGGTGGGTTGTACTATAATGGTGTTGATTGCTAATGTTTGGTTTTTACCTTTGACTTTTGATGTTGATGCTAAGATATGGTCTCTTTTGATAAAACAAGTAATGAGTCTATGTCATCCATTTATCCATTCAACTCTATGATCTCCCCTTGTTTTGGAAGTGTACTATCCCTTTTTTCTAATCAAACCTATTAATGAATTTGTGGCTTGATATTTTTCAAACCAAGGAAAGATTCAAATGGATTGAAAAAGGTGTAACTTCAAGTGCATTCGACACATTTGTGCTGGCTATTCTCTTGGGTGCTTGGATGTTTTTCATAGGATTTCCACCATTTTGTTGTCGACTAATATCAGGAAGTTAAATAAATCAAATAAGTCTTTGCAAATGGATGGGAATTCAAAGCACACCCCTTAGACATAATAAAGGAATATGGGCTATAAGCACTAGTTATGGCACTAGAAAGACATGTTACCCATGTCTAAAGGTTCTCTTTAACTAAGGCCCTTTCTCACTTCCTGTTTATCTATTCTTCTCTTTTTGGAATGGTGGTTGCTCTGTGAAAGCATTCTTGTTGCTTCAGGAGGATGGGTTGGTCAAGTGTATTGATGCGAGGTCACTAGATGTGGTTAGTTTTAATTTGGATTTGAACTGAATTTTATTAAGTCACCTTAACCACATAATACACAAGGGACTTTACACAACCTTGATTTTGGGATTCCATTCCATTCTCTCTTCTCTTCCATCTTGCTTCCCGTATTCTATCTTATTGCGAATTCTATGATTAGTCTATATCTTGGTTGGCACATTGTTATTCTTTGGTAAATTCTTGTGGGTGAATTCTTAACTATTGTCTCCATATATCATTCCTAGAGCCTACGGACTCTTTGGTTTGTGGGTTTGTTGGGGCATAAAGGGCATAAGCCTGCTTTGGGGAGGACCCACTCGCATTCCTTTTTGGAGAAATTGTTAAGTTCTTTCCCTTAAACATTTCTTGCACTCAACTATTTCTCATTTCATCCCATCCATGACATCCGTTTTTGTTTTTTTCTTCCCTTCTATGCATTTTTATTGTCTTTACCATTGTTGTTCCTCTTATCTTTCTTTTTCTTTTGTTTTCCATCCTATTGCTACGAAGGTTCACTCTTAGTCATGGGAGCCTGTCGCAAATTTTTCTATTCCATTACTTATCTCACCCCTACACCTTGGGTAGTTATCACTTACAAACCTCTAACCTAGTATTTGTCATACCCATAACCTAGCCACTATGCTTCATATCAAGGCAAGGTATCAACTGCATTATATCTTATCTATCCTTGCTAATTCGCGATTATGTTGTGTGTGTAGATGGTGATCACATGAACAATGGACTGGGATAGAAGGGAGCACTTAGGATGGAGTAGAGCAGGAGCATCGACACAAGGAACACGCTTAGTCATGTGGCTGTGGATGAACAATGGTGTGCACCTTTATGACATCGGTAACAACACGCTTCAGTTTCTTTTCTCTCTCTCTCTTCAAGTTGTCAAATGAGGGACTGGATGTCATCTATGTATAATGTTCACCACAATGGTTATGAACACCAATGCTATAATACATTTGTCGATCTGTTCACGGGCACTTTGAGTCTGTCATTCCATGTTACCATCAGTTGTCGTTCAGTTAATAATCCCATACCTTCCCAATATTTTGTAAGGAACTCAAGGACAAGTTTTCATTCAATCATGGGGGTATGATGAGTCACTAAATAAGTGACTTGATATCTGACCCATAGTATCAGATCCTCGATATCAGACAAGTGATATCGAATGGGCCAAGCGACATTGGACACAAGCGACATTGGACACGTGATGTCAGAGCCTGTCTCGTTGGCTATAAATAAAAGACATGGGTGCTTGGTCTTGGGGAGTAGTTTTTTAGTCTGTTAGTGGAACTCTTGCAGTTTTTCTATTGTAGAGTTAGAATTATTTCTGAGTGCCCGTAGTAGGAGTCATAGAGTGAACGGATCTTTATTCGAGCATTGTGTACCTAAGCACACCTTGTGTTCGGAAATAAAGACGAACTTTATGATAAACCTTGCAACATTCAGAATAGCTTAATTATTGCATTTAATGTTGTTTACTGTTATTGGATGTTTTCAGTAGTTAATTAATGTTATTTCTATAAAATTATTAGTTATCAATTATCAATGAGTTAGCACACTCAGCACGACCACTTCGAGCATACGTGGAACACTTGGTAACCCAGTAATGACTAGCATTTGGTAATCCCAGTAGTGTTACATTGGTTCAGGATGTGTCCGAAGAGTGGTAATGGATGCTGGTGATAGGATTTGATTCACATTAGAGTTACAAAACCCAGTAGTTAATTAAATCTTTTCATTGCACATACTTAGGAGACCAGGATGGAAAATATAAAAGGAAAACATAAAAAATCAAACACCTCAAGTTTACTTAACCATACAATTGTGCCTTATAAGTAAGCTTAGGAAGACAACGACTACAGAACTCATCCTTGTTCTATGTAGGCGCATAAGCACTTAATCCTCGGAGTTCAACCAGATTACATGTGAATGCTCGTATTTGTATGGTTGGACGTAGGGGTACCTTGCTGCTCATCAAAGAGCTAGTGTACTTGATAACTATAGGTCCACAGAATTCGATCGAATCGCATGTAATGCCTTAGTGATTCGTATGGTTGGGCGTAGGGGTACCTCGCTACTAATCATTGGCACCGTTGTCGAGGACCTTTTTGTTATTTCATGCATTATCTAGGACCTAGTGAAATGTGTTTAAATTGTTATAACAAACCTTAGAGTCATATCCTATTTTACCATTACTACAACAATTGTTAGAGCACACTATGATTTTTATTCGCTAATTGAAAATGTCTTCTTCTCATATGAGTGCTTCTCCACACAAGATTGATAAAGTTTATCTACCAAAGCCTCAACAGTATTGAATTATATATACTCATCTTGATGAGTACGTGTCAAACTTCACTTTCATCCTACACCATGATGAATAGCTACGGTCATGTGATATGGAGGACAAAATTGTGTTTCTGCTCAATGATGCTGCTCCTATAATGCTCTATTAAATGCTTGTACAATGTGCTCTTCAAGATTTTCATGGGGAGTATATTGTGGAAGATGCTGACGCCAGGGATTACCATTCCATTGAAGCATAACATCTGCGAGATCGGTAGCTAGAGCAGCGCTATGAACTTTTGAAGGGTAAAGGGCTTAACGATTCTCCATTCCTGTTATACCAACAAGTTAGTGGGGAACCCTTCTCTGGGGATTTTCCATTCAATGAAACTCCTCTTTTTGACTTTGGTGATGGAGGTCAAAACTAGAAGTTGTACTTCACAGTTCATAATCTTGATTCTAATAACAGGGGATTTAATGTCAAAGAAGGATCTAGAGGGGCAAGTCAAGATAGGGATGTAGACAAGAAGCAAGATCGTGATCATGGTTGTGATCACTAAAGAGGCAGTAGTAGGTGTTGTGATGGTGTTGGTTCTCCTTCCTCTTCCCCTTTGTCATCTTCTTCTTCTTTTGGCTTTAACCATGAGCATAGAAGGCGAGATCAGGATGAAGGTGATTGAAATGAATGAAATGACTAATAAGACCAAAATAACCAAAGGGACCATCAGAAAAGACAAGATCAAGGACGTAAATTTTCAAGAGAGGCACGTTCAAGAGAGGCATATTTCCATGAACGAAGGGGTAGTAAAGGGTATCATAGGCACCATGATCAAGGCCTCAATGTGCCTTTATTTGCTACTCAAAGTATGCTTAACATTGTAGAGGTAGTCAAAATTCCAACAAGGCATGTGAAAGATAGTGAGATCAAATGGTTAGACATGAACAATATTCCTCAATTTGAAGAAGGATATAACTTTGATCCGCAAAATTATCTTCAAGCTTTCCAAGATGCATGTGTCTTGTAGAATATAAAGAATGAGTGGAAAAAATTGAAATTATTCCCCAAGACACTCATTAAGGAAGCAGAAAAATGGTATCGATCCTTAGAGCCAGAATCTATCAGACGATGTCGTATGATGCTTGAGTTTTTCAATGATAAGTATCAAACATATTCTAGAGTGTCCAACTTAAGGAAGAAAATTCAAGGTGGAAACAAGAAACAAACAAACCCTTAGATGCCATCATTGGTCGATACTATGCCTTGATGCAAAAATGTCTTGGCCATGATTATTCTCAATTGGTTCAACTTTGCCACATTGTAGATAGGCTTCGTAATGAAATGAGGAACACCCTTGGTGTCTATGCCCAAGGGTGATTGTCAGAACTAAGTGCTCGATAAATACAAATATTAATAGAGTAGGTAGCTAAAGAGGAGGGCAAACTAAGAAAAAGAGAAAGTATAGAAGAGTACAACCGTGATCCTTTCATTTGCAAGAGGGAGGCTCAATTTTATGATAGAGGATGAGTCCATATTTGATGAGAGGGTGCATAAAAAAACCTTGCCACTCTAATAATTCCAATCTAAACTTACAGTCAAGGTTGATTATTTAAGGAACTCGATGAATAACAGATTCCAAGTTATTCTCAAAATTACTGAAGAGTCCAAAGAACAAAGTAGTGAGCTTGAGCGTAGGAGGAACAAGGAAGTTGAAAATGCATATCATAAAGGTAAAGGTAAGATTACTGCAATTGAAAAAGTTGCGGATAGTGAATTAGATGATACTTGTGGGTGTGACGTCTATCAGTATGAACATCCTAAGGGATGTTGCCCCATTGTGTCACATCTACAGGAGTCTGGGATGTATGCCTTATATCTACAACTTACACAAAGGCAAACATCCAGAAGGTTACCTTATCCTCAAGGTAATCTCAAGCAGTTCCAATAACAACAACCATATTATCTAAGTGGAGCTCCACCGCAGCTGTACGAACAATATCAACAATGGTAGCAACCACAATTATGGACACTAGCATTGCCAAGGCAACAATACCCTTACCGGCAACTTGATCTATATGGTCACTCTATTTAGCAATCCAGGTCTCCACGTGACTCCTCTAGTCACATCTCTAATTTTCAGCCTCACTACCATCCTTCAAATTATTATCAAGCTCATTTGCCACATGAAAGAAGGGATACCACCTCTTACCCTTATCCTCCTCCTATCCCTACACATACTCCTCTTCCAGTTGCGTAGCTACCACCTACTCCACCTATGCAAGGTGAATTGCCAACCCAGCCACAACAACGCAATGCTACGAGGGCTGTTAATCTGCAACCGAATCATCAATCGGAGGGGTTGAATGCCCTATCGAATGCCCAATCAAAGAAAAGACTTTTCTTTTGACCCGATAGTCTACCTAACCCCTCACATATGCCTGTGGTTGACAACCTTGCTCCTACCTCTTCCTCCATATCAAATTCCTTTGCACCTCCTTCAAACCAAAATTTGCCAATGATCCATACCATAATGCGTACTCACACTATGTCTGATTAGATTCATGCAAGAAACCTTCCTAGGAAATTAGTCAATCCTAGAAGTCCTTTAATTTATTTGCAGATTAAGGGGAATGAATTGTGCAAGGCTCTTGTCAATTCAGGTTTTGATGTTAATTTAATTTCTCATGAGATTTACATTGCCTAGAATCTATCTCCTTTAAAGAAGAGCAACATAAGATTAAAATTGGTAGACTAGTTCATCACTATTCCATTGGGTTTGGTAGAAGACATTATGACCATTGTCTATGGGTGGTCTTATCCTACCAATTTCCTAGTAATCAAAGTGGAGAACTACAAAGGGGATTTTCCAATCATCATGGAAAGGGCATGGTTGAGCATTGTCGATGCAAGAATGGACACGAGAGATCTTTCCTTGGAGATATCTAAAGAAAATGCATTTGAAAAGATTGAGAAGAAAAGAGTTTCATGCATCACGTACAGTGATAGCGGATGTAATTGTGTGTAGAAACTCTAAGCTATAAAGCAAGCATCTATCATTGCATGCAAACAATATGTGCCAGAAGCAAAAATTCCAAGGTGTCTATACGCAATAGCCACAAAATAGGAGGGTACCTAGTGGTTGACTACTGATTTTGAAAGCAACACACTTTGCATGAAACCAATTGAGAGCTTAACATGTGTGTATGTCATAGGTATAAATGACACTCACTAGGGAGAGTTGGAAATTCTTGAAAAATTCAAGTAAGAGTCCCTTGAACTAAAAATGCTACCAGCTGGAATGGAATATGTGTTTTTAAAAAATGAGAAGCTGGTTATAATCAATGCAAAACTTGCTCCAGAATAGAAAAGGATGCTGTTGTAGCTAGTTGAAAGATGGTCAGCAACTTTTGCTTGGTCATATCCTGAACTCATAGGGATTGATCCTAGGATATGCTAGCATCACATCTACACTGACCCAGCCATCAAGTCAAAATGATAGTCACAAAGGTACTTGAACCCAAAACTGAAGCAGATTGTCAAGGAGGAAATCGAGCAACTACTTAAGGCGGGGTTCATCTATCCTATTATGGGTAGCGAGTGGGTTAGCCAACTTGTGATTGTGCCAAAGAAAGGTGGCAAGTGGTGGGTTTGCATTGATTTTAGGCTGCTAAATATGACAACATTCAAGGATCACTTTTCGTTGTCATTTGTTGACCAGACGCTAGATACAATATCTAGGCATTGCTACTACATCTTTCTAGATGGTTAGAGTGGTTATAACCAAATTCAAATTGCATTAGAAGACTAAGCAAAGACAACATTCATGAGTTCCTAGGGAACTTTTGCATATCGCAAGATACCATTTGGTCTATGCAATGCTCCTGTCACATTCCAACACTTAGTCCTTAGCATTTTTCAACAACAGATTGATAGTGGTATGGAAGTCTTCATGGATGACTTCTCCACCTATGGAGCTACATTTGAGTAAGCCCTGGACTACCTTGAGCAATTACTGAAATGATGTGTCGAAACCAACTTGCAGCTCAATTGGTAGAAAATTCACCTCATGGTCTAGGAGGGCATTGTACTAGGACACAGAATATCACAAGAAGGAATTGAGGTAGACCTTGAAAAAATAAGGGTCATCCAAGGAATAAACCATCATCCAGAAATAGTTAAAGATGTTCGGTCATTCCTTGGATATACTAGCTACTATTGGCGATTCATAGAGGATTTCTCTAAGATCGCAAAACTATTGGTTGAGCTAACAAAGAAAGAAGCTCCCTTTGTTTGGATTGTAGAATGTGAGAAAGCATTCTAGCAACTGAAAGAAAAACTTGTAGAAACTCCAATCCTACAAGCACCTAACTAGTCTAGGCCATTTCATATCATGACGGATGCATCAAATTATTCCTTGGGAGCTATGTTGATGCAGTTAGATGATAAGAAATGACCATACTACATCCACAACGCTAGTCAAAGCATTTTGGGTGCACAACTGAAATACAACACTATAGAAAAAGAATTTGATTGTAAGAGTGTCTAAGGGTAAAAAACTTAATTAACCCAACCAAAAGATATGTAAGTGGGTCCTCCCCAAAGTAGGCACAAGCCTTTTATACCCTTGCATAACTTCAAACCAAGAGTTTGTGGGCTCCGTGGATGATTAATGGTTACAGAAGGTTAGGTACAAAAACTCAGAAGAAACTAACTAAGAATCTTGACGCATCAAACCAGGAGATTGAACCAAAACATGAAACCAGCAGTGAGGTGAGATATGAAAAGCATAGATGGATGAGAGAGGAAGTGAAATGGAGTTCCTAATTAAGGTCACATGAAGCCTCTTGTGGAATTTGTGGTTAAATGACTTGATAGGATCCATCCTTAATCTAGATCAAAACCAACCATGTTCAGTGACTTCGCATTGACATTCTAAGGCTAGTCCATCCCCTAAGACACAAGAGTGCTCCCAAGAAACAACCACTGTTCCTTATTAGAGAAGAAGTACGAAGTGAAGAAGGGCCTTAGCTAGAGGGGAATAGTCCCATAACTAATGCTTGTAGCCCGTTTATTCTATCTAAGGGGTGTGCTTTGAATTCCCATTGTGTTTTTTGTTTGTTTTTTTTTTGAAATGGGAACCACACCCTACAAAGACACATACATGTATTTTGTCCAAGGGATGTGCTTTGAATCCTCATCATTTGTCCAAAGGCATACATCATAGTTGTTGTTGACTATTGTACAAAATGGGCAAAACTAGTAGCTATCATCAACTGTACATCCTCTACCGTTGCTCGGTTTGTACAAAAAAACATTGTAAATAGGTTTGGTGTGCCACGTGCATTAATTTTTGACAATGGAACTCAATTTATAGGCACTACTTTTTGGAAACTCATGCAATGCTTTGGGGTTGAACATAAACTCACAACATCCTACCATCCCCAAGCTAATGGTCAAGTTGAGGTTACCAATAGGGAAATCACAAGGATATTAATAAGAACTGTTAGTAAGTATAGGAAGGATTGAAGCACAAAACTCAATGATGCCCTTTAGGCCTACCACTCAACATGAAAACTTCCTATAGTCTATTCTTCCTATGAGCTTGTGTATGGAAAATTACTAACACTTTCTATTCAATCCAAACTCCATACACTTTCAATAGCTTATGACCTTGACTTTGACTTAAGTCTAGCCTAAAAAGAAAGACTAATGAATCTCAACTTGTTAGACAAAATTCAATTAGTAGCCCTATCATCTAATGAGTTGCACAAGGCTTATAACAAAAAGTGTCATGACTTGAAAATCAGAAAAGTCAAATTTCAATTGGGAGATAAGGTTCTTTATTGGAACCCCACACATGTACCTTAACGAACTAAGTTCTAAACATTGTGGGAAGGACCTTACATCATTTATGAAAGTTTTGCTTTTGGGATCATGATGATCTATAAACTTGAGAGCCCAAACAAGAAACAACTAGTTAACATCTAACAAATTAAACCTTTTCATGAGCATACATTAGCTAACACAACAAGCACCTCATTAGATGGACAACCATGCTCCATATTTTAGATCTCCTCCTTTCAACTTAGTAATGAGGAAGATGGTCACTCATGCTAATCATTTAAGCAGCACCTCAGTTTTTTAATTTTTTATTTTACACATTTTTTATTTTATAACTTTTTGTTTTACACATTCTTTATTTTACATCTTTTTGTTTTCATGTTATTAATCTTTTCTAATTTTTTGTTTTACACCATCGTTAGTACATTTGATATTTCTTGAACATTTTACATTTTATTTTATTTTATTTTTGGTGTGATTTTCTAACTTTTTGTTAATAAATGTTAGGTACATTGGTAATGCATTACTTGATGATGGTATGTACTATTTTTATTACTTGATGATGGTTTCTGGCTTTGAATTTTGTTACGGATAATTAGGACATGGTTTCTTTTCATGCAACAGGTAGTGAGTCCACAACATCCACCAACCCACAAACTTTATAGTTTTCCTTATTTTGGAAATGTGAAATTCCTTTTTCATTAATAAAACTTTAATAAATTTGTGGCTTTGGTAGTTTTTGGAATTGGGAAGGATTCAACGGTTTGAATAGGATGTGGCTTTAAGGGGATTCAGTATTTTTTGTGCCTTTCTATTTGCTTGGATGCATGTGTGTTTTTATGAATTCTTTACTATTCCGTGCTAATCAATAAAAGAAAGTTGAATAAGTCCTTGCATGGTTTGGTTCTCATCAGAGGAAAAAATTGATGAGAATTCAAGGCACACTCCTTGGACAAAATAAATGCATACATCCTCGCATGGTGTGGTTCTCATTAAAGAAAAATATGATGAGGATTCAAAGCACACCATTTAGACAAAATAAATGTATGTGTCTTTGCATGGTGTGGTTCCCATTCTGAAAAAAAAAACACAATGGGAATTCAAAGCACACCCCTTAGATAGAATAAACAGGCTACAAGCATTGGTTATGAGACTAGTCCCCTCTAACCAAGGCCTTTCCTTGCTTCCTACTTCTTGTTCAATAAGGAATGATGGTTATTTTGTGAAAGCACTCTTGTGTCTCAGGGGATGGACTAGTCTTAAAATGTTGATGCAAAGTTATTAAACATGGTTGGTTTTGGTCTGGACTAAGGATGGATCCTATCAAGTCATTTAACCACAAATTCCACAAGGGGCTTCATGTGACCTTAATTAGAAACTCCATTCCACTCCCTCTCTCATCCATCTATGCTTTCTGTATCTCACCTCATTGTCAGTTTCATGTTTTGGTTCAATGTTTTAGTTTGATGTGTTAGGATTCTTAGTTAGTTTCTTCTGAGTTTTTGTACTTAATCTTCTGTGACCATTAATCATCCATGGAGCCCACGGACTCTTTGGTTTGAAGTTATGCAAGGGCATAAAATGCTTATGCCTGCTTTGGGAAGGACCCACTTGCATATCTTTTGGTTGGGTAGGGTGAGTTTTTTATCCTTATACACTCTTATAATCAAATTCTTTTTATTTCCCCATCAATGACATCCAATTGTGCACATCTTCATAACAATTTCTAGTGAATTCTTCTTTTATTGTTGAGAACTCTTTTACCCTCTTCAAATATTTCCTTGTGTTGAGCTTTTTCCAAATTTAATGGACCACTTATCTAATTTACCTTATTTGTTAGCCTTCCTGCTAACACTACTAAAGAAACCAATCTACCACAATCACAACTAACATGGCTTCTTCTTGCAAGGAAGAGTCTTCATTGCTACTTGAGAATAATTCCAATCAAAGGCAAGAAGGTCCAAAACCACCCATGCCTCTCCAATGCAAAGTAATCTATACTCATCTAGATGAATATGTTTTGAATTTCACCTTCATCTTACACAAGGATGAATAATTGTGGTGGAGGTATGATGAATTGTGTTATTTTGTTTACCATGATGTTGCATACACAACGTCAGGGTCTTGATGCGACATCACATACGTGACGTCAAAGTGTATACTACAGGCCTATAAATGCTGCACCTAGGCTCTAGTTTTCACAATTAGTTTTTGTCATTCTTAGTTAAAGTAGTGAAGCTCTTACTATTTCTTTTCCTTAGAGTTAGAATATTTTTTGAGTGCTCGTAGAAGGAGTCTAAATGTGTATGGTTCTTTGTTCGAGCATTGATGTACTTGAGTGTAGCAATGTGACGAGAATAAAATAAACTCTTTTGATGATCCTTGCAGCATTGAGAATAGATTAATATTTTCTTTAATTCATTTTACTTTCTTACTCTTTACTTTAATGCATTTGAATCAAGTAATTTATTTCTAGTTGTTAATGAACACAAGCATGACCACTTCAAGCATTCATATAGTACTTGGTAACCTAGCAATGGTTAACGTTTGGTAGCCCAACAACATTATATGTGTTCAAGATGTGTCTAGGAAAGTGGGGCGATTACTTGTGTTAGGCTAGATAGACAATAACAAATTAGATTTTAAATTACTCTACTCTTCATTTTTGTTGTAGGCAATCAAATCTATAAAATGAAAAATAAGAAAAATCCATAAACCTCAATTACACTTAAACCATACCCTTGAGCCTCACAAGTGTAGTTGGGAAGACAACGAACGTTCTCAATGCCCATTTCACTTCCTACAAGATCTAGTGTACTTGATAACTATAGGTCCATAGAATTTGACCATATTGTGCGTAATGCCTTAGTGATTCATATGGTTGCATGTAGGGGTACCTCATCACTAATCGATCATGTTGCAACATCGTGTTGCCTCCTAATTGATCAATTCCTGCGATGCTACTCCATAATCTCATAAGATTGGGCATCTAGGGGCTTAATTCTGACTACATTGTGAAAGATCATGACTATGAGGATTATCATCTCACAGATGCACAACAAAGGAAAGATCGATAGATGAAGGCGTGCTGTGAGGCATCAAAAGGCAAGCTATTCATAAACCCCTTGTTCCTGCTAGTCCAAAAGGAAGAAGAGGATCCCTTCTTAGGGGGTTCTCAAAATACTAACTCTCCTTCCATTCTCTTTGATGAAGGGGCCCTTAACTAGAATTTACAGTTAACTGTAAACAACCCTAGTTTGGGGAGGATCGGGACCCATGACCATGGGGACTCCAAAGGAGGGAGTCAAGGAAGGAACAATGATAAGCACCATAATAAAGATAAACATGGTGATGTTGCCGGGATAAAAGAAGAGGGAGTAGCAGGAACCATTCTAATGCTAGTCCTCCTTCCTCTTCACCTTCGTCATCCTCACCATCTTTCTTATTCAACTTTGATTGAAGCCATAGAGGAAGATACCATGATGGAGGTGACCAGTGGGATAGAGATAATCACAAGCCCCACTGGAACAATAGAGACTAGGGGTGTGGGTAATCAAGGGATGCTCACCATAGAAAATAAAGGGACAAAAGAGGGCATCATAGGCATCATGGTCATCATAAGGGCTATGACTGATGAGCCTTTGCTTGCAACCAGAAACATGTTGAATATTGCAGAGACCATAAGGATTCCAACAAGGCATGTGAAAGATAGCTGAATTAAATGGTTGGACATGAACAATATTCCTAAGTTCAAAGGGGGATACAATTTTGATCCATAGAACCATCTTCAAGCCTTTCATGATGCATGCATCTTGTAAAACATGGAGAACAAATGGCAAAAATTCAAGCTATTCTATAGGACACTCATCAAAGAGGCTGAAAGATAGTACTAGTCCTTAGAATTGGAATTAATCAAACAGTTGAGTACAATGCTTGAACTCCTTAATGACAAGTATCAAATGTACTCCTAAGTGTCCAACCTAAGGAAGAAAATCCAAGGTTGGAAGTAAAGCACACATGAATCCTTGGATTTGACCATGGGTAGATATTACTCATTATTGCATCGACATCCAAGCCATGACTTTTCTCAAAGGGAGCAGCTACCTCATATCATAGATGGGCTTCAAATAGAAATAAGGAGAACTATTGGGGTTTATGCCTAAGGAAGGCTTTTAGAGCTAAGAGCCCATCAAATCCAAAGGTTGATCGAGCAGGTGGCCAAAGAAGAAGGTGAGTTGAGGAAAAGGAAAAGTGTAGAGGAATACAACTGGAACCCTTCCATTCACAAAAGGAAGGTTCGATTTTGTGATAATGAGGAGGCACCACTTGATGAAGTGGTGCAATGCAAAACCTTGTTAAAAAAATCTATTTCTGGAATATCAGCCAAGGTAGACAAAATGTGGAACTCTTTAGACAAAAATTCCAAACTACTCTCAAAATTGCAGAGGAATCCAAAGAGCAAGATAGTGGTCATTATTGAAGGAGAATGAAGGAAGCTAAATGTGCTGATCAGAGGGGTACAGGCAAAGCTGTTGCTATTGAAGAGGTTGTGGATTCCAAAATAGATGATGATGGGGGTGTGACATCTACAAATATGAGCATTCTAAGGGATGTTCCCTAGTTATGTCACACTTACAGGAATTTGGGATGTATGCTATGAATCCTACATTGACAAAAAGGCAAGCATCCAGGAGATTGCCTTATCCTCAAGGAAACTACAAGTAGTTCCACCAACAAGCCTAATATCCGAGTTGAGCTCCACCTCAACCTCACAAGCAATATCAACAATGGCAGCACCCATAGTTGTGGGGGATGCCACCACCAAGGTAACAATACCCTTATTGTCAGCCAAATCCATATGATTACTATGTTCAGCAGCCCATTTATCTGCATGACTCTTCTAGTCACACCTCTTTCCAACACAACAACTACCCTCCTAAGAATTATAGAGCCCAATCTCCAAGAGAGGAATTCCCATTTCCATATTACCTTCCTCATCCTTTTGCACATGTACTTGAATCATTAACTCAGTTATCATCCACTCCATCAATGAAGGGAAAAATTCCAGTCCAATTGTAGCAAAGAAATGCCACAGGGTTATTAACTTATAACCATCCTCATAGCTAAGTTATTTAGATACTAAGCCTCACAAAAAACCCTTTTTCCGAACCAACAATCCCACTAAGCCCTCACAGATACCTGTAGTTGTTGACCTTGCATGTTCTTCCTCCTTTGCAACATCCATTGCGATCCCTTCAAACCAAGTGCCTCCCAAAGTGCATATTGTCATGTTCACCTATGTGGTCATAGATTGGATATAGGCTAGCCACCTTTCCAAGAAGAAATCTGATTTTAGGAGTCCTCTAATTTACTTGCAAATTGCTGGGAATGAGCCTTGCAAGGCTCTTCTAGACTCAGGTTCTAGTGTCAATTTGATCTCTCTTGAGATGTACAAAGTTTGGAACCTACATCCTCTTAGGAAGAGTAACATTTGTCTTGAGTTGGCAAATCTATCCATCATCGTTCCCTTGGAATTGGTGAAGGATATTGTGACCACCGTCTATGGGTGGTCCTATCCTATTAACTTCCTAATGATCCAAGTAAATAACTATAAGAGAAGCTTCCCAATCATCATGGGAAGGGCTTGGATGAGTACAATTGATGCACAACTGGGAATCAGAGACCTCTCCTTTGAGATTTTCAAGGAAAATGAATTTAGAAGAATGGAGAGGAAGCACATTCCATGCATCGCATACAATGACATAGGGTGCCATTTTATGTAGAAATTATGGATAGTTAAAAGTACAATAATCATAGCATGTAGGTAGTGTGCAGATGTCACAGGAATTCAAAGGTTCTTGTACCCAACAGCCATAGAATAGGAGGGCACCCAATGGTTAATAGGTAAATCTAAAAGCAGTTCAACATTGTGCATGGAACCAATTCAGAGGCTAACGAGTGCCTATATTGAAGGCATGGACAAAATAGAGTAGATCCATCACCAACCCTCTAATGAACCTAATGACATCAATTGGGAAGAGTTGAAAATCCCTGAGAGCTTTAGATAGAAGCCCCTTGAGTTAAAAAATCTATTGCTAGAATGGAATATGCTTTTATGAAAAATAGCAAGCCGGTCATTATCAATGCCAACCTTGATCCTGTGTAAAAAAAGAAGCTGTTGAAGGTGGTCAACAAATGGCCAACAACCTTTGCTTGGTCATATGATGAGCTGATTAGAATCGATCCAAGGATATGCTAGCATCACATCTACATAGATTCCTTCATTAAATCAAAGAGGTAGCCATAGTGGTAGTTGAACCCAAAACTGAAGTAGATCATCGAAGAGAAGATTGAACAACACCTCAAGGAAGGTTTCATCTATCCCATTGTAGATAGTGAGCGGGTTAGCCTCATCATAAATGTGCCAAATAAAGGTGAGAAATAGAGGGTCTACATTGACTTTAGGTTGTTCAACATGATAACATTCAAGGACCATTTCTAGGCATTGTTACGATAGCATTGTTGGACATCATTTCTAGGCATTGTTACTACAGCTTCATGGATGATTATAGTGGCTATAAGCAAATCCAGATAGCACTAGAGGATCAGGCTAAAACCACATTCATGAGTCCCCAGGGGATCTTTGCATACAAAAAGATGTTGTTTGGCCTGTGTAATGCCATTACAACATTCCAACGCCTTTTCCTAAGCATTTTCCAACAATAGATTGGTAACGAGATGGAAGTCTTCATGGATGACTACTTCATCTATGGGGCTATGTTTGAGCAAGCCCTAGACCATCTTGAGTAAGTGCTGAAAAGGTGTGTGGAGACAAACCTTAGGCTCAATTGGCAAACAAGCAAGTTGATGGTCCACGAGGACATTATTTTGGAGCATAAAATTTCACAAAAAGGGATTGAGGTGGACCTTGAAAAAATAAGGATTATCCAAGGGATTACCTGATAACGAGAAACAGTCAAAGATGTGAGGTCATTCCTTGGCTACATTAGCTACTACTAATACTTCATCAAGAATTTCTCTAAGATCACCAAACTGTTGGTGGAGTTGACAAAGAAGAATGTTCTGTTTATCTAGATTGAGAAATGCAAACATGCATTTTAGCAACTCAAGCAAAATCTTGTGGAAACTCCAATTCTACAAGCACTTGACTAGTCTAGACCTTTCCACATCATGATGGATGCATCCAATTATGCCTTGGGAACCATGCTCACACAGTTGGATGATTAGAAACATCCTTACCACATTGACTGTGTGAATAGAAGCATTGTGGATGCACAACTAAACTACACGACCATGGAGAAAGAACTAATGGAAGTGGTGTATGCCTTGGAAAAATTTAGGCACTATGTGCTTGAATACAAGGTGCTTGTACACATGGATCATAGTGCAATCCAGTTCCTAATAAATAAGCTAACGGTGAGCCCCCATGTCATATGGTGGCTAGTGATCTCGCAAGAATTTGATCTAACAATGGTAGATTAAAAGAGGACTTTAAATGCGGTTGCTAACCAGTTGTCTCAGTTGAGATGGGATAACAAAGAGGAGGAGAGCCCACTTTCATATCAGTTTGTTGATGAACTCCTCTTTATTGAGGCTATAATTGAACAAGTGCCCACTGAAACCAACTAGTATGATGATATTCTCACCTACCTTCTCACTCAGGAGATGCCACAAGAATGGGACAATAGGAAGAAACAACAATTGCTTCACTAGGTGATGAGTGGCAAGGTACCCCTAAGCTCAACCATGTGAATCACAAGCATTCACATGCAATCCAATTGAACTTCGCAGACCTTAAGCCCTTAAGTACACTAGTTCAAGGAATTGAAATCTAATTGGAACAATTATTGTCTTCTTAGTTCCACTTGTGAGGTACAAGTATATGGTTAAGTGCAATTGAGGCATATAATTTCTATCATTTTATATTTTATAAGTTTAATCACCTAGAGCAAGAATGAAAGGTAGGGTAATATAATATCTAGTTTATCTACTACCCAACTAGCCTAACATAAGTACTTGTTCCCACTCCTCGAACACATCCTGAATGCATGTAGTACTACTGGGTTAGCAAATGTTAAATGTTTTTGGATTATCAAGTGCTACACGTATGCTTGAAGTGGTCATGCTTGTGTTCATTAACAACTAGAAATTAATTGCTTAATTAACGTGCATTAGTAAAGTGCATGAATAATAAATGCATTAAAGGGAACATTAATCTATTCTCAGTGCTAGAAGGATTATCAAAAGGGTTGGTCTTTATTTCTATCACATTGCTGTGCTTAGGTACATCAATGCTTAAATAAAGGTCCATACACACTCAGACTCCTGCTATGAGCACTCAAAAATATTCTAACTTTAGAATGACTAAACTACAAGAACTTCATTACTCTATGCAAAAACTAACTGAAAATCATGTGCCCAAGCGCTATATTTATAAGCCAACATATACCTTGTGCTATCAGATATTCAACATTACATCATGGGCTTCAATATCAAGTATTTGACATCAAGGCTTCGATATCAAATATATATGATATCAGAGCATGTCAAAATACGATTCATCATACCTCCACGACTAAATGAAAAGTTGTCCTCAAATGAAGAAGAGGAGGAACAAGTTCTTTACAAAATATTGGATAGGTATGGGATTATTGACTGACATATAGACTGACTCAAATGGAACAAATAGACTCTAAGTGCCCAAGTGTACGGATTACAATCTTTTACAAAATTGGGTGTTCATGATAAGAGAAGTGAACACCCTAGACAAAACTGACACCTAACTCCTCGTGGTAGCTAAAGAGCGAGGGAGAAGATCCAACAGTTATGAACGCTCCTTGTCATAAGGTGCTGTTACTTATCCTTTGGTAAAGATAGTCCCACTTCTAGTCCATGCTTCCCATTGCAATCATAACACAATCGCGGATTAGTATGCAATGTGTAACACATAGCTTTGAAGTTCCTTATCTCATTGATGATTACACTTGGCTAAGTTGTGATTATGGTGAATTGATTTAGTTAATAGTCTTAGTGGGAAAGTTAGTAAATAGGGTAAAATGGATAAGTGGTCCATTAAATTCTACAAAGTTCAACGTGATGAAATGCTTGAAGAGGGTTTAAGAATTTACAATAGTAAAAAGAGGATTTACTGAAAAATGTTGTGAAGATTCACACAATTAGATGTCATTGATGAGGCATGCAAAAAGGTTTTGATTGTGAGGATGTCTAAGGGTAAAGAACTTAACTAACCCAACCAAAAGATATACAAGTGGGTCCTCCCCAAAGTAGGCATAGGCCTTTTATTATCCTTGTATAACTTCAAACTAAGGAGTTTGTGGGCCCCATGGATGATTAATGATTACAAAGAGGTAAAGACAAAAACTCGAAAGAAACTACTTAAGAATTTTGACACATCAAACCAGGACATCGAACATGAACATGAAATTGATAGTGAGGTGAGACATGGAAAGCATAGATGACTGAGAGAGTATGTGGAATGGAGTTCCTACTTAAGGTCACATGAATTCCCTTGTGAATTTTATGGTTAAATTTCTTGATAAGATCTATCCTTAGTCTAGACCAAAACCAATCATGTTCAATGACATTGCATTAACATTGGAAGACCTATCCATCCCCCCTGAGACATAAGAGTGCTCACACAGAACACCCACCATTTCTTATTAGAGAAAAAAAGAGAAGTAGGAAATGAGGAAGGGCCTTAGTTAGAGGGGATCTTTAGGCATGGGTAACATGTCTTTCTAGTCTCATAACTAGTGCTTGTAGCCTGTTTATTTTGCTTAAGGGGTGTGCTTTGAATTCCCATCATTTTTTTATGATGGGAACCACAGCATGCAAAGATTTATTCAACTTCCTATTATTGGTTGACACGAAATGGTAAGAAATCCATGAGAACACATATGCACTTAAGTAAGTTGAAAGGCACAAAGAATACTGAATTCCCTTGAAGTCACACCTTGTTCAAACCTTTGCATTCTTTCCAGTTTTGGAAACTACCAAAGTTTTGTTAATGAAAAAGAGATCGCACACTTTCAGAATAAGGAAAATCATAGAGTTAGTGGATGGGTAGATGTTGTGGACTCATTGCCTATTGCATGAAAAAGAAACCATGTTCTAATCATCAGTAACAAAATTCAAAGCTCGAATCTAGACACCAATGATCAAATAACTAGATAGCACATGCCCACATCAATCAAACACACTGTACCTAGTTGCCAACATAGCATGTCATTATTAAAACATAATAAGAGAATTACATCCAAAATAAAGAAAACTATATAAGAAAGTGTAAAATTTTTAAGAAAAATAAAACATATTAACAATGTTTTCAAATAAAAAATTTGAAAAATTAATAACATAAAACAAAAAGGTGTAAGATAAAGAATGTGTAAAACAAAAAGTTATAAAAATAACAAGGTGTAAAACAAAAAAAAGGTGAAAAACTGAGGAGCCACTTATATACTTAGCATGGACGGTCATCTCCCCCACAACTAAGTTTGAAGGAAAAGATGTGACATGTCGAACATGGTTATTCATTCATGGAGATGTTTGTTGTTTTGGCCTATGTTGGCTTGTGGAGAGGTTTTGTTTGTTTTATGTTAACCAATGGCCTATTGTTTGGGTCCTCAGCAGGTTCTATGCATTTTGTACTAGTAGAATTAGTTGTCAGCCATTGGGTGCCCTATGGTTTAGTGGCTACTGTGTACAGGCACTTGTGAATTTCAAGTTCAATTGCACACTAATTGCATGCGACAATGGATATGCTTTTGATGGACCATAATTTCTTGCACATACTTGCACTTGGTATCACTATACATGATACATGGAACTTTCTTTCTCTTGATTAGACCAAATTCATTCTCCCTAGAAATCTTCAAGGAGAGGTCATAGATGCCTATTCTCGCATTGATGGTGTTGAGCCAAGCTCTGTCCATAATGATAGGAATGTCCTTGTTGCAATTATCGACCTTGATTACTAGGAAGTTAGCAGGATAAGACCACCCACATAAAGTGGTCACAATATTCTCCATTAGCCTTAAAGGAATAATGATGGACTAGTCTACTAACTCTAGATGAATGTCATTTTTCTTGAGAGGTGGTAGGTTCCAAGCTTTGTACATTTCATAGAAAATTATATTCATGCTTAAACCTAGATCAAGAAGAGATTTCCATGGGTCTTTTCCAGTAATCTATAGGTAAATGAGAGGACTTCTGGGATCAAATAGGTTTTTGGGAAGATTGCCAACCTTGATCCAATTAAATATGGTGTGATTTATTGTGACTGTGTAGGCCTAAGTAGATGTTTAATTTGAAGGAACCTCGATTAGTTTTAATGTAGAAAATGAAGGAGTGACATGGTGTTTGGCTGCATCAGTTTGTGAGGGCTGTTTAGGACTTTTTGTGCAAAATAATGATGTCTTCTAGGATTAGTGTTTCGAGCCACTCGACTAGGGAGTTGGCTTTATGTTGATAGCCTTGGTAGTGGTTCGTTGCTATGGCTGAGCGAGAATTTCACCCTACATGGATGGAGCAAGAGGTAATGGAGTTGAGGGTGTAGGAGCATGTGTAGGAATAGGAGAAGGATAAGGCTAAAAGGTGGTGTTCCTCCTTTCATGTGTAGAATGAATTTGATAATAATCAAGAGGGTAGTAGTGAGGTTGAAAAGTAGAAATGTGATTGGAAGAGTAATGCAGAGACAAGGGTTACTGAACATAGTACCCATATGGATCAGGTTATCAATAATGGTATTGTTGCCTTGGTGGTGCTAGCGCCCATGACTATGGTTGCTGCCACTATTGATACTACTCATAAGGTTGTGGTTGAGTTCCACTTGGATAATATTGTTGTTGTTGGTGGAACTACCTAGAATTACCTTGAGGATAAGATAATCTTTTGGGTGTTTACCTTTAGGTTAGTCATGGATTCAAAGCATACACCCTAGACTCTTGTAAATGTGAAAAAATAGAAAAACATCCCTTAGGATGTTCATAATGATAGATGTCACACCCACCATCATCATCTAATTCACTTTCCACAACTCCCTCTATTACAGCAATCTTGCCCTTACTTCTTTGATAGGCACATTTAGCTTCCTTGCACTTTCTGCACTCACGATCACTGCCTTGTCCCTTGGACTCTTCAACAATTTTGAGGACAACTTGAAATTTGCTATCCATGGAGTCCCATAATTGATCAACCTTAGCCATAATCTTAGATTGAAATTTTTGAAGCAGCAAATTTTTCTTATTTACCACCTCATCAAGTGCTGATTGTTCCTCACTATGACAGAATCGAACCTCCCTCTTGCAAATGGAAGGATCACGGTTATACTTCTCTACACTTTCTCATTTTCTTAGTTCTCCATTCTCTTTAGCTACTTGCTCGATCAATCTTTGGATCTGATGGACACTTAATTCTAATAGTTGCCTTTGGGCATAGATACCAAGGGTTCTTCTCATTTCAAATCAAAGCCTGTCTACAATGTGACAAAGTTGGTCTAGTTGAGAATAACCATGGTGATGAGTGACGAGGTACCCCTACACTCAACCATACGAATACGAGCGTCTCACACGCAATTTGGTCGAACTCTAAGGAATAAGTGCTTACGCACATTAATGGAACACTTAAGGTTAATTAATCGCTATCTTCCCAAACTTACTTGTATTGTCATGGTTGTATGGTTAAGTAAGCTTGAGGTATATGATTTTATATCTTTTATCTTTTTAATGTCTTATGCTAATAAGGGAAGGTGAAGAGAACTAAGTGACTAACTTTCATTAACTATTTACTAACTAAGTTCTAATTGTCCTAGCACTAGTATCCATTCCCACTTGCCGCACACACCCTGAACCAGTGCAATGCTGCTGGGATTACCAAACACTACTCGTTACTAGGTTACCAAGCGTTACACATGTGCTCGAAGCTATCGTACTGAATGCACTTAACTAGGAGAATCAAGGGTTGAGAGAGATCGATTATCTAGGAAAGCATTTAAACATTTAACAATAATTAAATCCTATTTAGCTTAGTCCATATGCTGCAAGGTTTATTAGAAAGTTCGTCTTTATTGTCGTACACAAATGTGTGCTCAGGTACAATTTGCTCGAATAAAGATTTGTTCACTTTAAAACTTCTACTGTGGGCACATGGAAATTATTCTAACTTTGGAATGGTAAAACTACTATAGTTTGGCTAAGGGTCTAAGTCTAGCTGCCTAAAACAGGGAAAGCTACCTCTTATTTATAGATGTTTTGGCAGGCTACGATATCGCGTACACGATATCATGGCTCATCATACCCCCATGACTGAATAAAAACTCGTCCTCGAGTCCCTTACAAAATATTGGAAAGGTATGAGATTATTGACTTGAATGACATTAATGGTGAATGGGGTGACATGTGAACAGATCATCATTACAATACATGACAAAATTAGTGTTCATGATAATAAGAGTGAACACTATACACATTTGACACCCAACCTTATTTGGCAGTTGAAAGAGAAGAGAGAAGAGAGAGAGAAAAGAAGAAGTCTATTGCTACCGATGCCAAGATTACACTTTTCGTTGTCCATCCATAAGCACGCCATCAATCTCGTTCCTTTCATAACTGCTCCAGCACCAGTCCATTCCAAGTGTTTTCTCCAGATCCAATCCATTAGTATATGATTGTCATCTACACATACAACACAGTCTTATATTAGCAAGGGTAAATGAATCACAATTTGGTTGATACCTTGCCTCAGTGTAAGGTCCATTGGCTGAGTTGTGATATGGCTAATGCAGATCTGGAGATATAATACTAGTGACTACCTGAGGTGTAGGGGCTAAGAGGAAATCAAAAAAATTGGACCAGGACCCCCATGACTAAGAGAGAATCTCCGGTAGCGATAGAATGGAAAAAGATAAGGAATAAGAAAGATGGAGAAAAAGAAATAATGGCAATGCTGATGAAATGGATGTCAAGGATGGAAATGAACAAAATAAAAGTTGATTACGAAAATGTTTAAGGGAAAGAAATTAACTAATGGACCAAATAGGAATGCCAGTGGGTCCTCCCCAAAGCAGGCTCATGC